>CM068386.1:92496262-92903762 GCA_034770075.1 Aralia elata
GCCCCCAAATTCGGGTCTCCACCTACCCGGATCTGGTCATCACGATCCAAAACACACATTCACCTTGAACAACATATGATATCTAAATGTGCGGAATATAATAAACATACATTGTTCATTACAAGGTGTCACTAGTCCCAGAATACGATTAACCTTAAACATTTACACACAATACATACCTTAAATAGCTATCAAGGTTTAGATTACATTAACCGAAATTAACTAACACATAAATCTAAAGTCTGCTACTAGAAATCTATCATTTCATCTTTTCTTTCCCTTTGTTCTTCCCTGACGGCTCGGGTTTAGCTGCAATGAAGTCATGATATAGCAAGAATGAGCAACGAGTTTGCCCAGCAAGTTTTAAGTACAACAATAAAGATATATCATGATGAAGGGATATTAAAGGGATTTCAACAATAGAATAAATCAGAAGCAAGAATAATAAATGCTCTTAGAACAATTGATAGTCAAATAGACTTTGAACGATAACTTCCAGAGGAGTCAATAGCTGGTTGACCCTCTGGTTACTGGCTACAGAATAACGTACTTGAGGGGATCAGCCTCGCGTACCCTATGTATATGCATAACATTTAATTCTGCTATTTGTACCTTATATACGGTACGTGGGGTACTCCCCTATAAATAAAGGGGTGTTCATACAGTCTAAGAATCCTTACCATTAATTGGTTCGGATAGCTTTTATAAAATTTCACATAATTGTCTGACCGAACAAGGGTTCAGACTTAACCATGAATGGTTTGCAGATTTCTGAATTTAAATATACGAATTCAATTGCACGAATGTCAATAAATATACAGATGTGGAATAATTCTGAAAATAATTAAACCACTTAAAGCATGCTTGGAAATAAAATTCAAGCTTAAAGAATACTTGCAATAATATATACCTTTTTGCATGAATTAAAATACTGCATAAGGTTTTAGAAGTATTACTCAAGGTAAAAAGTTGAGTAAGGAAGAACTTGCAATAATGTAAGGAGTTTAGGGTTAGGAACTTGCAGAAATCAAAGTTCGGGATAGAGGACTTGCCTGTTTGCTCAGCTACAGATAAATTCTAGCTTTAATTACTTGACCGTGGATAACCTATCAGTTGGTAGAATTGGTTTATCCATTAGCATTGCGTAATTATACCCACTTATGCTATCCATTTAGCAGATAAATAATTCACCGAACTTAATTACTACCTAGCCATCAGCTAACAAAATTTATTTGATGATCTTTATTTATTATTTAAACAGATAATAATTAATCAGGGTCACTTATCATTTGAATACTCCAATTATTACCTTTAATTGTCTCCAGGTATGGTCTAACAATCCTTATTTATCATTTATAAAATAAATTCATTTTGGTTTAAAGATAACAGAAAAACCATTAATCAATTATTTAGTTGCCTTACTCTTAATTGCCACTACCTTAAGGGTAATTTAGTAATTGTTGTACTTGTCCTTTATTCAACATTAATTAATGTATAAATTTACACACTTAATTATTATTTAATATTAATAATCGCTAAGTGTTTATTATCTTTATTTATTAAGGGCCACAGCTAAATATTTAACTTATAAATCTCCCTTATACTTAATCATTATTTCATTAATGATTAAGTAGTTAATTTCCTTCTTACTCAATAATTATACCTAATTATTATTATTATTAAATAATAATTAAATACTTAGTACCTTTATTAAAAAAATTTTTTATTAACTTTACTCATATTTAATTATTATTATTATTAAATAATAATTAGATATTTATTATCTTTATTTATTATTAAATAAATAATAAATAATTATTTTATTAACTTTACTCATATTTAATTATTATTATTATTAAATAATAATTAAATATTTATTATCTTTATTTATTATTAAATAATAAATAATTATTTTATTAACTTTATTCATATTTAATTATTATTATAAATAATAATTGAATATTTATTATCTTTATTTATTATTTATCAATAAATAATAAATAATTATTTTATTAAACTTTATTCATATTTAATTATTATTATTATAAATAATAATTGAATATTTATTATCTTTATTTATTATTTATCAATAAATAATAAATAATTATTTTATTGACTTTACTCATATTTAATTATTATTAGTATTAAATAATAATTAAATATTTATTATTATTATTTATTGATAGATAATGATTATTATATTAGCTTTGTCCCTTAACAGTTGCCCAAACATTCACTATTCAGTACCTGGGTTCGATTCCCAGTTACCTAAATAAAAATTTTTGCTGAGTACAGCTTCACAATATATCCTCCCCTGTTTTTAGGCTTGCAAAACATGTACAATACCCCAAAATCCCCAAATCACAGCAACAGAATTTTGACATCAACAACAGAGAAAAATTATACTGCAACATATTCCAGCCACAGATAAACCAATTCGAAAGAAGAAACAAAAGGGACCCAAGCAATTTCCAATTTTAAATTCCAAACGAATGTATAGCATATGCAAAATTTATCTACTGTTAGAGCCACACCAGTTTACCACAGTAATTGTTCAGTACATTGTATAACCCATTCGATCACAGGGGAAAATTTAAGACTAACAATAAACCATCACAATCTAGTATTGTGGAAACAAATATCCCAATACAATATAGATTTCCCAATTCAGAGGGATATTTCCATATAAAACCCAGAATAATTACCCAATGTGTTCACACAATTGAATACCAGTTTCGGAACCAATTGGCCAAACACAGTGTAATCACACAACACGTTTGGCAATACCAATCCAGATACAGAGAAAAACTTGTACAGAAGAAAAGAAAAATTTATACAATACCCCTAGAACTATCACAAACGTTCGTTGGTATACCTGTGTGTGGTTCGAGTTGCCGTTCTTCGTCGTCGTCCACAATACTCCACCCAGACGGACATTTACAGTCGCTCCTCTCTGTGACTTTTTTTTTTTTTTTTTTTTTTTTTTTTTCTCCCCAATTTGGACTTCACAGAACTCGGTAACTGGCTAGGGTTTGGACACCCAATTTATAGGAAATCGTTTGTCCAATTTAGATGGGTATTACCTTCATTGCTCAACAGGGACCAACGGTAGGAAGGGGCAGTGACCGGCGTCTACTCCAACCCCTCCAAACCCAGCTGTCGCCCAATCTTCTGAGTCGCGCCGTCCCGTCGATCACGTCGCCAAAAACCTGGGACCCCTGGTCCTTGCTGCGTTAGCTCGGTCGTCCGTGACAACTCCGCTCCGACCACTGGTCTTCTTCACGTCGTCAGTCGACCTAAACCTTCGCCGGCGCCTTTTCCCTCCGTCCTTTATCGATTGATGGACTGAAAGCTTCGGCAGTGGCTTGACTGATTGGGGCGTGAGATCGTTAGGGTTTGCTTCCTCTTTTCTCTCGCTCGATCGTTTTCCCCAATTTCATCTGATTTGGCCTGAAGTCCTATTAGCCCCAAATTGTATAGGACGGTTCAACCCGTTCGAAATGGTTCGACCCGGTTGGAAATGGGCTCACCAAATTGAAGTTGGGCCGGCTGATTACAAGTGACCCAATAAGCAAAAGAAGGAAATTGGGCTTTGACACAATTGATTTAATTTGACCAGCCCACTAGTTTGACCCAATTAGGAAAATAAAAGGAATTTGGTCCCCAATCCAGAAATAAAATAACAGAAGAAGAAATGGGCCAAACCAAATGAGAGAAAAGTGACCCACTTAATTTAATTAATATTATATTTCTAATATTTACATTTAGTAACTAATCCAATAAATTAATTATTTTAAAATATTTATTTTCACCATAATTATCCATTCGAATTTATTAAACCCGATAATGATAAAAATTATTTATTAATTATCCTAATTTTCTTGCTAATCAAATTGTTAGGGTTAGACTCATTAATTTATTCACCCTATTAGTGAGTCCCTTCAAGGCAAGGAAAATTATTGGACCACGTATTTATTAAATAAAATACCTACATGGATCCAATTAAATTCGTAAAAATATATAAAAATAAATTTTATTTATTAAAATAAATTCGATACAATGTTTAAAATTTCTGGACATTACATCCTCTCCCCCTTATAAAAATTCCGTCCTCGGAATTTAAATCTATGGTTACTCAAATAACTGGGGGTAATTAGCTCTCATCTTCTCTTCGAGTTCCCACGTAGCTTCTTCTACCGCGTGGTTTCTCCAGAGAACTTTCACCGAGTGAATGATTTTATTCCTCAGCTTCTGCTCTTTCTTATCCAGTATTTGAACAGGAATCTCCTCATACGATAAATCCCTTTCGACTTGAATTGGTTCATAGGAGATAACATGTTTGTAATCTGGCTTATACGGACGCAACACCGATACATGAAACACGTTGTGAATGTGTTCAAGCTCAGGAGGTAATGCTACCTCGTACGCCACTTCGCCGATCCGCCTCAAAATTTCGAACGGTCCTATGAATCTAGGGCTCAATTTACCCTTTTTCCCAAAACGGATCTTTCCTTTCCAGGGAGATATCTTCAGGAACACAAAACTTCCAACTTCAAAGTCTCGTTTCTGGCGATGTAAGTCGGCGTACTTCTTTTGGCGATCCTGGGCTGCTACTAACCGTTGTCTTATTACTTTAACGATTTCCACGGTTTGTTGTACCAATTCCGGTCCCAACAATCTCCGTTCACCAACTTCGTCCCAACACAACGATGTTCGACACTTCCTTCCGTACAATGCTTCGTACGGTGGCATACCAATACTAGCGTGATAGCTATTGTTATAAGCGAACTCTACCAGGGGCAAGTGATCGTCCCAGCTACCACTTAAATCCATCACAACTGCCCGGAGCATATCCTCTAGAGTCTGAATTGTTCGCTCACTCTGACCATCAGTCTGAGGATGATATGCCGTACTCATTCTTAACTGTGTTCCCAGTCTCTCCTGTAGACTCCTCCAAAAATTTGACGTGAAGCGCGGATCTCTGTCAGATACAATAGACACCGGCACTCCATGTCGTGATACTATTTCCTTCACATAAAGTTTCGCCAGTTGTTCTAATTTGTACCTGATCTTGATTGGTAGAAAGTGGGCAGATTTGGTCAACCGATCTACGATCACCCAGATGGCGTCTAGACCCTTTTGCGTTGCTGGAAGTCCCACCACGAAATCCATTGTGATGTGCTCCCACTTCCACTCGGGAATCTCTAAGGGTTGCAACAATCCGCTCGGCCGTTGGTGCTCCGCCTTGATCCGTTGACAAGTTAAACACCGGCTGACGAACTCTGCAACTTCCCCTTTCAAATGCGGCCACCAATAATGTTGACGAAGATCTTGATACATCTTGGTGCTACCTGGATGCACCGAAAATCTCGTATTATGGGCCTCCTGCAAAATTTCTTCCCTTAAGTCTGGTACGTAGGGTATCCAGATCCTCCCCTCGAATCTCAGCAATCCTGTGCTGTCAATCTTATACTTCGAGGCTTTTCCCTCCGATAACTGTTTCTTAATGCCAATACATTCCTCGTCAAATTCTTGAGCCTCCTGTATCCTATCCAGTAGAGTTGGACCTACCGTCACGGCGAACACCCTTTCGTCCACCTCCATTGGATACCTAACTTCCAGCTCCAGACGTTCGAAGTCTCGTATCAATTCCTCCTGGACTGTCAGCTGCATCAATTTCACCTTGCCTTTTCTACTCAAGGCATCAGCCACTACATTTGCCTTGCCCGGATGGTACAGAATTTCACAGTCGTAGTCCTTGATCAATTCTAACCATCGGCGTTGCCTCATGTTCAGCTCCTTTTGAGTGAAGATATATTTCAGACTTTTGTGATCTGTATATATCTCACACTTCTCCCCATATAGGTAGTGCCTCCAAATCTTCAAGGCGAAAACTACCGCAGCTAACTCCAAGTCGTGAGTCGGGTAACCCTTCTCATAATCTTTCAGCTGACGCGATGCGTATGCCACGACCTTGCCGTGTTGCATCAGTACACAGCCAAGACCCTTGTGTGACGCATCACTATACACTACGAAACCTCCAGTGTTGTCTGGTAAGGTCAACACTGGTGCTTGGCTGAGTCTCTTCTTCAACTCCATGAAGCTCTCCTCACACTTCTCCGACCAAACAAACTTGACTGTTTTCCTGGTGAGGTTGGTCAACGGTGATGCTATCTTTGAAAAATCCTGGATGAATCTCCGATAGTATCCCGCTAATCCCAAGAAACTCCGGATCTCTGTCGGCGTCTTCGGCTGTTCCCAGTTGATAACTGCTTCTACCTTTGCTGGATCCACCGAAACACCATTCTTGTCTATGACATGACCCAGAAATTGTACCCTTTGCAACCAAAACTCACACTTCGAGAATTTTGCGTACAACTTCTCCTTCCTGAGAGCTTCTAATACAATCCTTAAGTGTTCCGCATGCTCCTCCTCTGTCGTCGAATACACCAGGATGTCATCGATGAATACGACTACGAACTTGTCCAAGTACTGCTTGAACACTCTGTTCATCATATCCATGAATGCTGCTGGCGCATTCGTCAATCCGAATGACATCACCAGGAACTCGAAGTGTCCATAACGAGTCCTGAATGCAGTCTTCGGGATATCTTCCTGCCTCACCTTCAACTGATGGTAGCCTGTTCTTAAGTCGATCTTTGAAAAGTACTTCGCTCCCTTGAGTTGATCAAACAGATCGTCAATTCTAGGAAGCGGATACCTATTCTTAATCGTAACTTTGTTCAACTCCCGATAGTCGATACAAAGCCTCATCGAACCGTCTTTCTTCTTTACAAACAGAACTGGCGCTCCCCACGGGGACACGCTCGGTCTGATATAACCTTTATCTAACAGTTCCTGCAGTTGCACCATCAATTCTTTCATTTCTACCGGTGCCATTCGATACGGCGGCTTCGATATTGGTGCGGTTCCCGGTGCCAAATCGATAACGAACTCGGTTTCCCTGTCCGGTGGCAGTCCCGGAAGTTCATCGGGAAAGACATCGGTGAAATCTTTCACGACTGGTATTTGATCCATTTCATCCCCGACCTGACGAGTATCGATCACATGGGCCAAATAACATTCGCAACCCTTCTTGAGTAATCTCCTTGTTTGCATCATAGTAAGACAACAAGATTGGCTTGGTGGCTTACTGCCGTAAAATACTACCTTCGACTTATTAGGAGTCTTCAGGTGTACACACTTTTCCTTACAATCAATAACTGCTCCGTGGGTTGATAGCCAATCCATTCCCAGGATTACGTCAAACTCTCCCAGTCGAATTGGTATCAAATCCACATTGAGCTTAAATCCTCGCAATTCAACACAACAATTCCTATGAATGCAGTCTATGGGGATAACTTCCTTGTTTGCTACTTCTACGTTCATGGGGTGTTCTAACTTTTCGCAAGGTACATGTAACTGACTAGCAAATTCTTCGGAAACAAAAGAACAAGTAGCACCCGAATCAAATAACACATATGCATTTATATCATTGATTGGGATGATACCTGACACCACGTCCTTGGATTCCATTGCATCCTGGACTGTCATGTTGAACGTGCGGGCTGTTGGCCTGTTGGCTTGACTGACTGGTGGCCCGTAGTTCAACCGGTTATTGTTCCCGCTGTTGCTGTTGTTGTTGTTGTTGCTGTTTCGGTTGCCACTCCCAGCGTCGCCCTTCCTCTTTGGACAATCCTTGATCTGGTGGCCAGGTGATCCACAGGAGAAACAACCTCCCTTTGGTTTGTTCTGACATTGGGGAGCCATGTGCCCCGGTTGCCCGCATTTGAAGCAAACGCTTTTTCCCTTCATACACTCCCCCGTGTGGTTCTTACCACAATTACTGCACCTGCCGGGTTTTCTTGCCTCCCCTCCAGACTGGTTCCCTCCGGGCTTATTGCTCCCGAAAGATTGGCTCTCACTCCATTTCCGTTTATTGGGGTTGCTGCCCCCGCTGCTTCCTGCCTTAGGGCCCTCATGTCCCTTCTTCTTCTCGTGATTGTATTTGGCCAGGGCCTCACTGCCACCCTCTGCAATGATTGCCCTCTCCATCAATTCTGCAAATGTTCTGATTTTCAATACCGCCACAGAACGGTATAACCATGGTTTCAACCCCTGCTCAAACCTACGAGCTTTCCTTTCCTCTGTGCTGACTTGGTGAGCTGCAAACCGTGCCAACTCATTAAACTTAGCCGCGTACTCAGCCACAGACATGTTTCCTTGTTTCAGCTCCAGGAACTTGATCTCCATCTCCTGCTTCATGCTCTCTGGAAAGTAATTTTCCAAGAACATCTCCTTAAAACGATCCCAAGCGACAGTGCCTTCTTCAACTCGGCCCCGATTGGCTTTCCACCAATAGTTGGCTTCTCCTTTTAGCATGAAAGTGGCAAAACTTGTTTTCTGTTCCTCTGCCACCCTTGCTACTTCAAAGACCTTCTCTATCTCTTCTATCCAGGTCTGCGCCTCGATTGGGTTAAGAGTTCCCTTGAACTCAGGTGGTCCGACCAATTTGAAATCTTTAAAGTTTGCCAGATGATGCGCTGGCTCAGCTGCTGCTTGAGTCACTACCGGTGGGGGTCTGGATTGCATAGCCTCGGCCAGCATCTCCGCGAACATTCTCATGGGGTTGGTTTGGTCTCCAACCTCACTTTCTGACTCTTCGACCTGTCGGTTACGTGGTCGTCCCCTTGGCGGCATGTTTGGATAAGGAAAATCCGCTGACTTTTACCTATAGTGTTATATTTTACATGACATGTTATTAAAATAAACAATTAAAGGTAAAATATTTATCAACACATTTGATTTAAGTGAAACATCTGCATTTATATTCATATACCACCGTTTGTTACAAGACGAAACCTGTGGCATACTGCTATAAATGCGCCACTGTGTTCTACCAAACATCCCCTAAAATAAAAAGTGGGGAATGATACTGCCCATCTCTAAGGCAACAAAAGTTGGGGTTTGACTACTACCCCAACAAGAAAGCAAATAAAATGTTTCACAATACAAATATGCATACGTCCCTAATATAACAAAAGTGGGACTGACTGTACTAAAGAAAATCAACTGCTCCATCAAATCACTGCTCATCACGACGGATCCGAGCCTGCTGACCAGAGAATGCTCCATCCCCGACCCTGCGACGAACAGAGCGACTGGACTCCCCTATCTCAGCCCGGGGTCTCCTGTAGGCTGCATCTAGGGCATGGCCTAGGGTCTCTATCCTCACAGATCTGTCCTCTAACTGGTCCTCCAATAGGTCAACTCTACTTGCTGCTCTGACCCAGGCATCCCTTACTCGGACATTCTCAGCAACCTCTAGCCCAATCTCGAACCTCATAGCCTCCTGTTTCGCCCTCAGGTGGGCGATCTGTAAATCCCTCTGCTCCAGTCTCTCCCTCAACTCAGCGTTTCGGGCCACTAGCTGATGTAGCAGTGGTCCGACCTGCTGTGCCGAGGACTCGTAGCCCTGCAGCTGTACCTTGGCCACTCCCAAGTCATGGTCGAGCTGGTAGGCCAGGTCTCTGTACTGGTCCTCCATATACTGATGGGTCTGGTTCTGCTCCTCCAGATGAGCAATCTGACCCTCCAGCTCCTCGGTCCTGCTGGTCAGTCCCTCGATAATATCGTCAGCAGTGGATCCCATGCCGTCCACATAAGCAGGTGGCTCCTCCCCCTCGGTCTCAGGGTCCTCCTCCTCTGGGTCTTGACTGCCCGACCTCATCACTCTACCCACAACGGGCTCCGGTAACTCCCTCTGGTAATCCTCCTCCGGCTCGGACTCCTCTAGCGGTACTCCTGGGGCAGTAGGAGCATACCCCACCAGCTGTTCAGCAACTACTGGGATGTCTATAAATACCTCCTCCTCCTCACGGGCTCCACTGGTCCCTCCTATATCAGCCATCCTACAAACACACAAAAACTAACATTAGTACAACAATAAAATATATTCATTGAAGAAATGAAGTTATATTTCATTGGGTACTACTTGACTCGATGAATTCCCCAATTCATCAAAACCACATATGATAAATCTCCTCGATTTATCCCCTAACACTCAATACGAGTTTACTATGAAGGTTATAACCTAGGTTTCGCGATCCTAAAGTTTATAACCTACAGCTCTGATACCAACCTGTGACGCCCCCAAATTCGGGTCTCCAAATACCCGGATCTGGTCATCACGATCCAAAACAAACATTCACCTTTAACAACATATGATATCTAAAAGTGCGGAATATAATAAACATACATTGTTCATTACAAGGTGTCACTAGTCCCAGAATACGATTAACCTTAAACATTTACACAATACATACCTTAAATAGCTATCAAGGTTTAGATTACATTAACCGAAATTAACTAACACATAAATCTAAAGTCTGCTACTAGAAATCTATCATTTCATCTTTTCTTTCCCTTTGTTCTTCCCTGGCGGCTCGGGTTTAGCTGCAATGAAGTCATGATATAGCAAGAATGAGCAACGAGTTTGCCCAGCAAGTTTTAAGTACAACAATAAAGATATATCATGATGAAGGGATATTAAAGGGATTTCAACAATAGAATAAATCAGAAGCAAGAATAATAAATGCTCTTAGAACAATTGATAGTCAAATAGACTTTGAACGATAACTTCCAGAGGAGTCAATAGCTGGTTGACCCTCTGGTTACTGGCTACAGAATAACGTACTTGAGGGGATCAGCCTCGCGTACCCTATGTATATGCATAACATTTAATTCTGCTATTTGTACCTTATATACGGTACGTGGGGTACTCCCCTATAAATAAAGGGGTGTTCATACAGTCTAAGAATCCTTACCATTAATTGGTTCGGATAGCTTTTATAAAATTTCACATAATTGTCTGACCGAACAAGGGTTCAGACTTAACCATGAATGGTTTGCAGATCTCTGAATTTAAATATACGAATTCAATTGCACGAATGTCAATAAATATACAGATGTGGAATAATTCTGAAAATAATTAAACCACTTAAAGCATGCTTGGAAATAAAATTCAAGCTTAAAGAATACTTGCAATAATATATACCTTTTTGCATGAATTAAAATACTGCATAAGGTTTTAGAAGTATTACTCAAGGTAAAAAGTTGAGTAAGGAAGAACTTGCAATAATGTAAGGAGTTTAGGGTTAGGAACTTGCAGAAATCAAAGTTCGGGATAGAGGACTTGCCTGTTTGCTCAGCTACAGATAAATTCTAGCTTTAATTACTTGACCGTGGATAACCTATCAGTTGGTAGAATTGGTTTATCCATTAGCATTGCGTAATTATACCCACTTATGTTATCCATTTAGCAGATAAATAATTCACCGAACTTAATTACTACCTAGCCATCAGCTAACAAAAATTTAATGACCTCTATTTATTATTTAAACAGATAATAATTAATCAGGGTCACTTATCATTTGAATACTCCAATTATTACCTTTAATTGTCTCCAGGTATGGTCTAACAATCCTTATTTATCATTTATAAAATAAATTCATTTTGGTTTAAAGATAACAGAAAACCATTAATCAATTATTTAGTTGCCTTACTCTTAATTGCCACTACCTTAAGGGTAATTTAGTAATTGTTGTACTTGTCCTTTATTCAACATTAATTAATGTATAAATTTACACACTTAATTATTATTTAATATTAATAATCGCTAAGTGTTTATTATCTTTATTTATTAAGGGCCACAGCTAAATATTTAACTTATAAATCTCCCTTATACTTAATCATTATTTCATTAATGATTAAGTAGTTAATTTCCTTCTTACTCAATAATTATACCTAATTATTATTATTATTAAATAATAATTAAATACTTAGTACCTTTATTAAAAAAATTTTTTATTAACTTTACTCATATTTAATTATTATTATTATTAAATAATAATTAGATATTTATTATCTTTATTTATTATTAAATAATAAATAATTATTTTATTAACTTTACTCATATTTAATTATTATTATTATTAAATAATAATTAAATATTTATTATCTTTTATTTATTATTAAATAATAAATAATTATTTTATTAACTTTATTCATATTTAATTATTATTATATAAATAATAATTGAATATTTATTATCTTTATTTATTATTTATCAATAAATAATAAATAATTATTTTATTAACTTTATTCATATTTAATTAATATTATTATAAATAATAATTGAATATTTATTATCTTTATTTATTATTTATCAATAAATAATAAATAATTATTTTATTGACTTTACTCATATTTAATTATTATTAGTATTAAATAATAATTAAATATTTATTATTATTATTTATTGATAGATAATGATTATTATATTAGCTTTGTCCCTTAACAGTTGCCCAAACATTCACTATTCAGTACCTGGGTTCGATTCCCAGTTACCTAAATAAAAATTTTTGCTGAGTACAGCTTCACAATATATCCTCCCCTGTTTTTAGGCTTGCAAAACATGTACAATACCCCAAAATCCCCAAATCACAGCAACAGAATTTTGACATCAACAACAGAGGAAAATTATACTGCAACATATTCCAGCCACAGATAAACCAATTCGAAAGAAGAAACAAAAGGGACCCAAGCAATTTCCAATTTTAAATTCCAAACGAATGTATAGCATATGCAAAATTTATCTACTGTTAGAGCCACACCAGTTTACCACAGTAATTGTTCAGTACATTGTATAACCCATTCGATCACAGGGGAAAATTTAAGACTAACAATAAACCATCACAATCTAGTATTGTGGAAACAAATATCCCAATACAATATAGATTTCCCAATTCAGAGGGATATTTCCATATAAAACCCAGAATAATTACCCAATGTGTTCACACAATTGAATACCAGTTTCGGAACCAATTGGCCAAACACAGTGTAATCACACAACACGTTTGGCAATACCAATCCAGATACAGAGAAAAACTTGTACAGAAGAAAAGAAAAATTTATACAATACCCCTAGAACTATCACAAACGTTCGTTGGTATACCTGTGTGTGGTTCGAGTTGCCGTTCTTCGTCGTCGTCCACAATACTCCACCCAGACGGACATTTACAGTCGCTCCTCTCTGTGACTTGTTTTTTTTTTTTTTTTTTTTTTTCTCCCCAATTTGGACTTCACAGAACTCGGTAACTGGCTAGGGTTTGGACACCCAATTTATAGGAAATCGTTTGTCCAATTTAGATGGGTATTACCTTCATTGCTCAACAGGGACCAACGGTAGGAAGGGGCAGTGACCGGCGTCTACTCCAACCCCTCCAAACCCAGCTGTCGCCCAATCTTCTGAGTCGCGCCGTCCCGTCGATCACGTCGCCAAAAACCTGGGACCCCTGGTCCTTGCTGCGTTAGCTCGGTCGTCCGTGACAACTCCGCTCCGACCACTGGTCTTCTTCACGTCGTCAGTCGACCTAAACCTTCGCCGGCGCCTTTTCCCTCCGTCCTTTATCGATTGATGGACTGAAAGCTTCGGCAGTGGCTTGACTGATTGGGGCGTGAGATCGTTAGGGTTTGCTTCCTCTTTTCTCTCGCTCGATCGTTTTCCCCAATTTCATCTGATTTGGCCTGAAGTCCTATTAGCCCCAAATTGTATAGGACGGTTCAACCCGTTCGAAATGGTTCGACCCGGTTGGAAATGGGCTCACCAAATTGAAGTTGGGCCGGCTGATTACAAGTGACCCAATAAGCAAAAGAAGGAAATTGGGCTTTGACACAATTGATTTAATTTGACCAGCCCACTAGTTTGACCCAATTAGGAAAATAAAAGGAATTTGGTCCCCAATCCAGAAATAAAATAACAGAAGAAGAAATGGGCCAAACCAAATGAGAGAAAAGTGACCCACTTAATTTAATTAATATTATATTTCTAATATTTACATTTAGTAACTAATCCAATAAATTAATTATTTTAAAATATTTATTTTTCACCATAATTATCCATTCGAATTTATTAAATCCGATAATGATAAAAATTATTTATTAATTATCCTAATTTTCTTGCTAATCAAATTGTTAGGGTTAGACTCATTAATTTATTCACCCTATTAGTGAGTCCCTTCAAGGCAAGGAAAATTATTGGACCACGTATTTATTAAATAAAATACCTACATGGATCCAATTAAATTCGTAAAAATATATAAAAATAAATTTTATTTATTAAAATAAATTCGATACAATGTTTAAAATTTCTGGACATTACATTGTCATTTTTGATACTACATACAATACTAATCGTTACGGAATGATATTTGCACCACTAATGGGGGTTAATAACCATGGTTAAACTACAATATTTGGTTGTGCTTTCTTAAGTGATGAGACGATAGATACTTTTGTGTGGCTTTTCAAGTGTTTTTTAGAAGCAATGCCAAGTGATGCACCTGGGATGATTATCACCGATCAGGATCCGGCTATGACAAATGCCATTTCACAGATCCTTCCTAATACATTTCATAGGTACTGTAGTTGGCACATTTTGACCAAATTTTCAGAGAAGATTGACTCAGTAAAATACAGTTCTTATTATAGAGAGTTTTCAGATTGCATTTGGAATTCGGAGACTGTGGAAGACTTTGACTCAACTTGGGTGGAGCTAGTAGAGAAAAGTGGGTTGAATGCTAATAAATGGCTACAATCAATGTACGACCTCCGTTGTAGATGGGTACCCGCACATGTGAATCATGTTTTCTCAGTCGGCATGTCAAGTAGCCAACGAGCGGAGAGTTCTCATTCATTTTTAAAAAAATTTGTTTCTAAAAGAAATTCTTTAGTGGATTTTATGATTCAATTTGGTCGGGGCCTTCAACATCAACGACATGTAGAGTTGGTGGCGGATAACAAAGATTTGGTTGAGAGGCCGAGAATGAAAATTCCCCATGACTTCTTATTTCAAATGGTTGACATTTATACACACTTTATATATTATAAATTTGAAGATGAGTTGTTTGAGAGCTTGAATTATAGGTTTGAACTTATGAAGGAGGATGTCAATTATCATGTATATAAGATATACCGAAGGAATGTCAGCAAGTTTAAAGTAAGAGAAATTCATTATGACAAATCGTTGGATTATGCAACATGCACTTGCAAAAAGTTTAAGAGCTAGGGCATTCTATGTCGACATGTGATAGCTTACTTGAATAAGTATCATGATCTTGAGAAATTGCCTATAAAATACATTTTGAATAGGTGGAAAAAGACGACAAAATCATCTTTGATAATTGATAATAATGGTGTGGCGATAAAAGACGACAAACCATACTTACTCTTGCGGAGTCACTTGGTTCAACATTCTTTAGATTTGATTGATAGGGCTCTCACAAATGAAGAAGCCACAAATGTTTTAAAAGAATGTCTATGTAATGTGGATGAAAAGATCAATCAAATTATTTGGAAGAATGGATCTGAAAGAAACAATGACATGGAGTGTGTTGGAATGAGTGGATCCAAGTCAGTTAACATGAGTTCTACTTATGAACATAGTTACATTGAGCCGAACCAAGTGCGAGCAAAAGGGTGTGGCAAAAGACTTAAGGGCAAAAGACTTAAGGTTGGCAAAGAAAGGGTTTTGGGGAAAAAAATAATTCAAAGGTTAGACGTTGTCATGGATGTGGCAAAGTTGGTGCGACACACGATAAAAGAAACTGTCCGATGCTTAATATTGTGTAAGCAAGTTAACTTCTTTTGACTTTGCAGCCAATTTAAAATTGATTTTACTATTTGTTTAATATTTACTTTGTTATTTCTTTAAATGTAGAACTGGAGCACGAAATTATAATGCTACTCAAGATCCAAGTGTAGATGATGATAGTGATTCACCCACAGGTGCAACTGAGTTTGTTATAACTACCATTTTATATATATATTTTTGTATTAATTTGTAAATGGATTTTATTTTTACAGAGTTAGCTTCAGAATTGCACTAGTCATGGGTAAAGGATTAGTGGTGGCACTGCTCTCAATTAGTCTACTGTAAGCTGTGTAGTTTAATATTTCTTTTTACTTTACTAATGTGTTGGGAATCCTTTTGGGTCTAAGATGTTTCTATCTGTAATATACTAATTAAGTACATTCTTAAACCACAAATTATAACATGACTTGGAATAAGTTTAGGGGGTATGTAAGTTTGCTATGCTAACAGAACATTCCAGTGATATTTTTATGGATTCTTGATTAATAATTGCAGGCTGATTTTCCTATTATAACCAAAATTTTATCATATATCAGATGCTATCTTCTGCTTCATGCCAAATTCCAAATCCAAGGCCAAGGTTATGGCCTGAGCCAAGTCCAGCCACAAGAGCAAGGCCATATCTGGTTCCAAGTTCATCTCATCGGTTTCCCTCTGCAAGTCCAAATCTGATTCCAAGTTCAACTAATCAGTTTCCATCATCAAGTTCAACTCCAAGGTCCAATTGGGATTGTAATGTTCATCTATTCTGCCTCCAGATTTTTGGTACCACTGGTGTTTAGAAACTTGTGGGGTGCTAAATATTTTGCTTAAATATTTTGTCGAACAGCTTGTTGTGTATGTTTGGACAGCTTGTATGTTACTTAAATATTTTGTCGAACAACTTGTTGTGTATGTTTGTAGAACAGATTGTTGTGTATATCTATGAGTCACTTGTTGTGTATGTTTGGACAGCTTGTATGTTACTTAAATATTTTGTTTGTTTAGCATTATACATCCAATGTTTTTTTTAGTTGAAAGTAAACCAAATCCTTAATGACAACCATTGAATATTGCACTTGCAAATACATTACAGGAGGCTAAATCACCACCATAATATTTGGATGACCACCAGGAGCTTTAGATGACCATCCTGTAAGGGATTAAATGAACCAGATAGAATTATCTCTCTTTCTACATTTGACGCATTTGTCTCTGTAAAACATTTTATATATTCAGTGTCAAAAAACTATAGATAATATTGTCTTCATTCCACATAAATAGTCCCTGAAACTAAATCTATAAACTGTTTAGCTGAGTAAAGGCAAATGATAGGAAAATTCAATTCATCACAAGGGAACATCACATCCATTACATTTAACAATTTCATAACAAAACAACTACAAGATATTGTTAGATCAATCTATTCATTAACTACATACCAAAATCAATCCTAATTCATTTACCTAACATAATGAGAAAACATAAGACCCAAGATATGACAAGCAACAAAATTAACTTTTTCTCTCTAGCTGCAGCTTTGTTAATTGCACTTTTCAATGTCTTAACTTCACTCTCTATTTCCTTGATTTCCACTTCATGCCCAACCGGAATATTCAACCTTCTATCAATGTTGTGAAGTTCATTTCTTAATCGATCAATAACCTCCTTTGACCTTGTAGTAAAAGGGCCATCGTACCATTTAAAAAATCCACAATAAACATTCTTAACCTGTGTAGAAAAAATTAAATATATAAATAATTTTAAATTTAAAACAAAATTCACATTAAACTAATTATACAGACATGTATTAACAATTTATACCTTATATCTACTGCATCCTACAAACCTCGTGTCCGGGTGTAATGTTCCAGTCTTCCAAGCTTCCCACATTCGTGCGTTTATTCCACAGTAGCATTGCACTGGAAGATGAGGCCTTTGCCATTGCATTTGATGAGATAAAGATATCTCATCTGTGTCATCTCCATGAACAAAAACTCCAGATGAAGAACTCATGGGAACATAACTAGATTCGGTAACCACAATAAAATCTCATTACATTACATTTAGCCAATGCAAAATCTCATTCATAATTGTTTTCAAAAATTAATTTAGCAACCTATAAGTGTAGAATGATGACATCTCTTTAACTTTTAGCCTTTCCTGTGGTAAACAGAGCCTAATGCTTATTCTGGTAGTATTACATAAATTGAGCAATTTGCGTATCTTAAGGCAATGACATAAAAAAGGAATAAATAATCATATAATTTTCCCTCCATTCTGTAACAGGGGACTTTATCTTTTGTTTTCTAGCTGCAGACTTATACTATAACAAATCTAACCTTGATTCTAAAGAAATCCTAACTCAGTACATCACATAGCCTTCTGTATGTAGTTCTGTTTCAGTACCTAGTAGAGTTGAAATATTAGTCCTATTAGAGTTGATATGTATAGGACCTAAACTCATGCATGCTGGATAAATTAACTTGTATCCTTACATTTCAAACACACAAATTAATAACATCAGGGAAGAACATACAGGAACATACAGGAAGTTAAAGTACTGCTCCAATATACTTGCGGCAATGGTATGTTTTGAAACTTCAAAGTTCCTGATGTATCCATGTTTCAAATTCTTTTTGAAGCTTATACTATTATATCAAGGACACCATTTCTTCATATAACAATCATTCTTCTCATAAAGTATATCGAAGGAAAATTAAAATAGTACTTTATGGTTCCTCCAAACAATAAATGAAATTGAATCAAAAAAATCAACCCACAAACAAGTATTTCAGAGCAACGTAGTTCACAGTCCACCCCAAAAAAACAATAAATAAAATAACAAATTAGGGCTATTTCCCAGATGAGAGAACTTTCGAATCGAATTGAAAAATGAAATTGAATACTAGTTAAGGGTTTACCTAGTGGAAGTCGAGATTTGGTCTCCGTTCAACTTGAAGGAGCCAATTTGGGGGGCCGAGCGTTGCGGATGAGTCGAGCTTGGAGATGCAGAGATCGGGCACGGCAAGTGAGGAGAGAGAGTTTCAGATCGTAGGCGGAGGGAGGTCGATTCGAATTTGGGAGCTGATTGTTGCGAATTTTCTCTGTGATTTTGAAGTCTCAGAGTTGGGGTAGCGAATTTGGGAGGAGAGAGAAAATTAAATACTCGGTATTCTCTGATTTTGCAATTTCAGAGTTGGGGCAACGAATTTGGGAGAAGAGAGAAAATATAATATGAGGTATATATAGGTCTGCTATTTAAAATTGGTCTGTCATTTAAATGGGTCTGTCCTTGATCTTGGCTGTATATATATATATACATATATATATATATATATATATATATATATATATTATATATATATATATATATATATAGCACAGAATGCATACCCGTATGTCTTTTTCTTTTTCTTTTTCTTGCCTAACATTCCACTATCTCACCTAACCCACTAAATCAAACAAAAGGACAAGAGTCATTTCCTCAAATTCTGCAACAAGAGGCTATTAAAAAAACACTCCATGTTTTAATGCCATAAAGTACTTTCCATGGGTAAGGACCACCCAACAATCTCCCTCTCCGAACCCATGAGATGAGGTATTCACCATGACCCCGTCACTTGGAGTTGATTCTTGTGTCAAATTCAGCTTTTGGAGAAACCACAACATTTTGTTGTCAACTAAGTAGTAGACAAAACAACCCACTTATGCAACTTGGACTGCCATAACACAACCCCCCCTGCAAAAGTAAACAAATACCTCGAAGTAGACTTCTTCTCTTCAGAACCCGTCATGTCTGCTTCTGTATAACCTTCCAAGACTGAATTTGCACACCAAATCACAGCTCCCCCATCTTCAATACCTTCCACATGCACCCGCATCGTGTAAAGAATGTTTAGATCCTTACCTCTAGTCACCACTAGAGACCGTTTTAATGAGCTTCCATCTCCTGCGAAATATAGTGGAACACACTTTGATCAATCCACTGCCGGATGTGATCAATACTTTTCTCTTCAATCACCGCGGATCACCAATTCTCGGCTAACCATTCTCGGAATCAATTCTTGGCTAACCCATCAAGAATTTAACATCACTATCGAGAGCTCCTCAAGGAAAAAACCAACCCTTCATCGAGAATTCACCACGCCATCGTGCGTTCTTTTGAAGAGACCAATTTAATCATGGCTCCAACTGATTCCTCCATAAAATTTATCAAAAACAACTGCGGAAATAACCTTAGCTCTGATACCAATTGTTGGAAAAAATCACCTCCCAAATACTGTTGTCTTTGATAAATTAAATGGCCAAAAATATCAGTACACACCAAACAGATTAAATTTGCAGTTCCACCAAAATAATAACCACTGTAGGAAATAATGAGAAGAAATAACCAAGCACGAGACACCAATAATTTTAACGTGGAAAACCCTCTATAACTAAGAGGTAAAAACCACGGGACATACTCCGAAAAATTCACTAAAATAAACTGAGAGATTACAAAGATATCCTAATTTGAGTACACACTCAAATTATCTCACCACAATAACTATGTGATGGAACCCAAACAACACCCCTAGTTGTTTAATCTTTATCTCTCTATTTTTCTCTCCTGACTCTCTCTGATTTTTCTTCTCTCTCTCTTGCTCTCATTCATCCTCCCCGGATGAGATTTCTCTCGGATGGAATACTTGGTTACTCCATACATTCATCTGTTAACATGAAGGAATATATATAGGCAAAAAGACCGACAACCTTTTTCTCTCTCCTGCAATATATATATATATATATATATATATATATATATATATATATATATGGGTACCAATTCACAGCAAGCGTTTGTTGCAGCAACCAAATTGTTCTCTGCCGCTACAGGCTATAGCGACAGTAGTATTGGCTTTTTTTGGTTATCTACCGCTACAGGTTGTAGCGGCAGAGGAAGAAATTTTTTTTTTTTCCAGCAAAGGTTAGTTGGCTTACAATATGTATTAGTTTTTTGATCCTTATCCTTATGTACTTTCATACCCAACCCAAATGTCATTTATTATCCTAAAGTATATTATAAAAATATACAAAATTTTAATTTCTTCCAATATATTAAAAACTTATAGATATATTTTATTTTTAAGTTAATTTATGAAATACTAAAATATAAAATTTTAAAATTTTAAAAGTAACAAATATAATAATAAATAGTATCATAATTTTAAAATATTTATATAAATATTTGTTGCTTTTATTATGATACTATTTATTATTATATTTGTTACTTTTAAAATTTTAAAATTTTATATTTTAGTATTTCATAAATTAACTTAAAAATAAAATATATCTATAAGTTTTTAATATATTGGAAGAAATTAAAATTTTGTATATTTTTATAATATATTTTAGGATAATAAATGTCATTTTGGTTGGGTATGGAAGTACATAAGGATAAGGATCAAAAAACTGATACCTATTGTAAGCCAACTAACCTTTGCAGAAAAAAAAAAAAAATTTCTTTCCCTGCCGCTACAATGTGTAGCGGCAGATAACCAAAAAAGTCAAACACTACTGCCGCTATAGCCTGTAGCGGCAGGAAACAATTTGGTTGCTGCAGCAAACGTTTGCTGTGGATTGGTACCCTATATATATATATATATATATATATATATATATATATATATATATATATATATATATATATATAGCACATAATGCATACCCGTATATCTTTTTCTTTTTCTTTTTCTTGCCTAACATTTCAATATCTCACCTAACCCACTAAATCAAACAAAAGGACAAGAGTCATTTCCTCAAATTCTACAGCAAGAGGCTATTAAAAAAACACTCCATGTTTTAATGCCATAAAGTACTTTCCATGGGTGAGGACCACCCAACAAAATGCGTCGAGAATGACCACAATTTCGTCGAGAATAAGGTTATTCTTGATGTACTACTACACCAGCTTGACCGCTTCAGTTAACCGCATTGGGTTCCTTTCAAGATCAGGATTGACGTTTCGTGGTCATAATGAGGTCAAGGAATCAAAAAAAAAAAGTCTGGGTAACTTTCTTGAGTTTCTTCAATTTTCTTGTCGAGATGAAGAAAATCAACAATGTAGTGTTAAAAAATGATCCAAAAAAATCTCCAGTTGATATCACCTGATATCCAAAATTATGCACTTCATGTTACTGCAACAGAGACCACTAATGCCATTACTAGAGATATAGGAGAGAAATCCTTCCCAATTTTATTTTATGAATGTCGTGATATATCCGTGAAAGAACAAATAGCAATGACCTTGCGTTATGCAGATAAAAAAGGGCGACCATTTTTGCCATTGTGCACATTGGTGATGCTAGTGCCACATCGTTTAAAGCAACAATTGAGTTTATATATATATATATATATATATATATATATATATATATATAGAGAGAGAGAGAGAGAGAGAGAGAGAGAACATAGCAATACCAAATTTTAGTTTTTAAATTTAACAATAGGAAAAACTAATTCAAAATTTTGACATTTACATGTTTTTATACAAATATATTAGAGTCTTACTATGTATTTTGACAAATTTGTGCTAAATTACACTTGTAAAACATATCAATACACGAGAATGAATATAATTATAAAATAACTACACTTATTGCACATCTCTCAAGAAAAGTTACTACTAATATAAATTTGTGCCGAATTACACTTGCGAAACATATCAATACATGAGAATTGATATAATTATAAAAAAAACTCCACTTATTACACATCGATTATTACTAATAATTATTCACGTAATTAACGATTAAAGAATTGATGTAAACATTCGTAATATATATTATTATTTATTAGTTTTGTAAAACTAAAGAAAAGGAGAGAGCCAACAAAAAAGAAAAAGAAAAAGTGGATCCTCTTTTTTCCGAAGAGTCGTAGATTATTATTTTTGTCAAACTTTGCCATATACACGGGCTCTTGAAATAACATGGTCATTTTTGGGCCTATTGGCCTATTTGATCTGGCCTGCGTGAGTTCTCCTTTAACTTCCATATCAAATACAAATCCACAGCCCCATTAGCTCCACGCCATGCTCAATCATCAGCAAAAATATCAAGAAGATAAGGCTTGAAATATCACAACCAGCCAACCAAATTCTATATCTTCCATTATCAGAATTCTGAGCTAAAAAAGAATCAAGAAAGATGAAGACTCTCTTACTAAAACCTCAGTTTTATCTCCCAAATCTCACCAACCCACAAACAAACCCTTCATTTCTCATCCCAACTAGAATCACCTCTAAACATAAAAAGAACCCAACAAAAACCAAAATCCTGCCAGCCAAAAAACCCAGTTTTACAGAAAAATCCCTCATTTTATCAGAAATTATACCCAAATCCAAGAATCCCTCATCATCAAATGAAGAAATACTAAATGGGTATTCTAGGAATTTGATATTGGGAGCTGTTTCTGTGGGTTTTGTGCTGTTTCTAATGGGAATTGATGAGCAGAGCAGGGCCTTGGCTTTGGGACCAGAAGGGCCATTAATGGAGGAGTTTTGGGACAATATGAGGAGATATGGGCTTTATGTTTTGACTGTAAGTACAGGGGTTCTTTATGCTGTTTTTGAGCCTATTGTGGAGTTGTTGAAGAACCCAATTTCAGCAATTTTGATTTTAACAATAATTGGGGGTGGTGTTTTTATTGTTTCCCAAGTAGTTTCAGCCATGGTTGGTGTCTCTGAGTTCAGTTATGACTACAGCTACTAGACGTTATAAGTTAAGATTCATGTTTGTGTTGTATTTTAATTTCTTTGTGTTAATTTAACAAGTACGATTTGTGTTCAATTGAATAGCAAATACATATTGTGTTCAATTCTATAGCAAATGCATCATGTACAACCATCGGTTATTGTCAAATTATATGATTATCGTGAGTACGCTAAAGAGTACGCTGAACAAAGTCGGGTACAAAAAGATGTTAACTATAGCAATTTGGGCAACAAAGTCGGGTACAAAAAGATGTTAACTATAGCAATTTGGGCTGCAAACAAACCAAATTGTTCATGAACATGTTCGGTTCGAGTTCAGTTCGATTAAATTGTCGAGTCGAGTTTGCACAAAGTATCGAGTTCAATTGATCGATCGAACATGTTCGCGAACTATAAAGTTTGAGTCGTCTATGTTCACGAACAATTCGTGTTTGGTTCGAATTGACTGGTTCGTGAGTAGTTCGTGAGCTGATCGAGTTCAAACTTATTTCTTACATGAAATTAATGTTTTTAAATTATAAATACAAATAGTTGATTATTTTATATTAAATTTATCAAATTCGTAAGTTTGTCTTATCAATAATTGTTAAATTTGTAGTTCATTTTCTTTTTTTTTATTAATTACTTAAACATCTTTTTGTGTTTTAAATATTGGTTAGAAGTAAACATTTTTATTATATACAATAAATAATAATGTGTACTTCTTCACCCCTAATTTATTAAAAGTAGTTTTAACATTTTGGTAAAGAACTGTTCGCAAACATTTAATGATCCGAATCGTACATGTGTGTTGGTTCAATCAGTTTAAGCAAACATGTTTGAAGTCGACAAATAGTGTTCGAGTTCGGTCTGAGTTCGTCAAAATTTGGCTCGAATCAAATCGTTTGCAGCCTTAAATATATATAATTATACAAGATATTTAGTTCTCGTATTACGATATAGAATTAATGCTAATACTCGAATGTGGGGTAGAAAGAGTTCTCTGGCAATCAAACATGTGAAAAATAATCATAATTTTTAAAAACATAAAATTTTAACAAAAAAAATATTGATTTGGTTAAAATGTTTCGTTGTGTTATTTCATTCTATAATTAATTAAAATGTGATTATCCATGATAGGATATTGTGTACAAGATGGAACGCCTTTTCTAAGAACAATAGGAATGTCAGTATCATCAAAAGAACAGTTAGGATTAGGATTCTCACCATTAACATTATCAAGATTAGGTTTGGAGCAAGGTTGGTGTAGTGGTGCAACAATGGCGACCTTATTTTTTCCTTTTCGAGTATAGGTCCTCAACTCAGGCTCAGGCTGTCTAGTACATGACTCGTGTAACTGTAACTCCCCCTATGTAGAATTATCAGAAACAACAACAGGAATAAGGGAATATGGTATAATAGTACTTGTAATACCAGTCTCAAAAGGAAGCGTCCCTTCATCAATAACATCCTCCCCCTGAGGAGAAGGTGAAGAATAAAAAGGTTCCAACTCCCAAAAAGTTACATCCCTAGTGACAAATACTTTGTTAGAAGAGGGATGATAACATTTATATCCTTTTTGGGTTGGAGAATAACCAATGAAAACATACCGAAGAGCTTTGGGATCTAATTTACCCCGAGTGGGAGATTTATCATGAACATAACACACATATCCAAAAACTCATGACAAGGGAGAAGGACTGGTTATGTGCTGGAGAACGGAGATAGGACTTTTGTTTCCAAGGCTTCTAGAAGGAAGGCGGTTGATAAGGAATGCAACAGTCAGAATCACATCGCCCCATAAAAATTTAGGGGTTTTCATTGTAAACATAAGAGTGTGGGCAACTTCTAGTAGGTGTCGATTTTTACTTTCTGCTACTCCATTTTGTTCTGGGGTTTTGACACAGGAGGTTTGAAGAATGATCCTATGCTGGGAGAGGTAAGATTCAAAAGCATGATTATTACTATATTCACGATCGTTATCACTATGGAGAATTTTGACTTTAGCGTTAAATTGAATTTGAATCATTTTATGAAAGTCCTGAAAATAATCAAAAACTTCACTTTTGGAACGCAAAAGGTAAATCCAAGTGACACGAGAATGACAATCAATAAAGCTAACAAACCATCTAAAGCCAGAACGGGAAACAATCTGAGAGGGCCCCCATACATCGGTATGGATAATAGCAAAAGACTCAGAATGACGACTATTAATAGCAGAATAAGTCGAACGTTTGTGTTTACCGAATTCACATGGTTCACACAAAAACTGAGTTTTGTTACAATGCTTAACTAAAGATGGAAATAAAGACTCCAATACTGAAAAAAAAGGATGACCAAAATGACAATGCCATTGATGGAGAGAGGCTAGGTTGGAGTCTGAAACAGAGTGAAGAGCCTGAGTAGGGACCATGCTAGATGAGGGAACATCTAAATAATAGAGACCATCAACTACACTACCACTGTCAATCTTCTGTCCCATCACCAAGTCCTGAAAAAGACAATGATTTAGAAAAAAGGTTATTGAACAGTGCATAGATTCAGAAAGACGTTGGACAGATAATAAATTTGCAGTGAAAGAAGGAATATGGAGAACAGATAATAAAGTCAATGAAGGGGTACAAACTATAGAACCACTCCCGGAGATAGAAGACAGGGAGCCATCAGCAACTCGAATATTGTCTTTTCTAGAACGAGGCGTGTATGAAGTAAAAAGGTTAGAGGACCCAGTCATATGCTCGGAGGCACTTGTGTCTATAATCCAACTAAGACAAGTGGGTGAAACATGAAAAGCACAAGGAGGTATACCTGTCTGGGCATAATGAGAGTAAGTAGGTTTGGAATAGAATTTTCGAAAGGCAGAGATTTTCTCAGGAGTCAGTGCATGAGTAGTGTCTGTAGTACTGGATATATCGGCAGAAAGTGGAGGAGTAGACATATAGGCATGAGATTCACGTCCACGACCAGACCGTCCTCCACGTCCTTTAGGACGCCCATGAAGCTTAAAGCAGCGATTTCTGGTATGATTATTCCCCCCACAATAGTCACACTCACGGGACTCCTTCTCAATAGGAGATGGAATGGGAAAGCCAGGCTTAGGATACGAGGCAATCAAGGCTGATCGATCACATGATTTGTTTTTAGTACCATCACCCGATGTCTACTTTCCTCTTGTTGGACTCTAACATGAGCCTCTCTCAATGATGGAAAATGTGTTTGACCAAGTAGCTGTGCTCGAACTTGATCAAATTCTATATTCAAATCAGCCAAGAAATCTACAACTCTATCTTCATTAATAAACTTTTGATAAGCCGTTGCATTTTTCCGACATTTAGCTGAGAAATTCCGGTAATGATCGAGCTCCTACCATAGTGCATTAATCTCTGCAAAGTACTGTGCCATGGGCTTCTCCCCTTGATCCAACTCAGGATTCGTTTACGGATATCATATGCCTTAGATATATCACCAGAAACAGAGAAAGTTTGAAAGATAGATTCCCAAAGTGCATATGCGGTGTCTAAGAACATGTAGCTACTCTTCATATGGGGTTCCATTGAGTTAAAAATCCATATTTTTACCATAGAGTTATCGGATTTCCAAGTTCCTGGGCTATACCTGCTTGTATAGGCATGGTGGTTGTACCAGTGATAAAGTGCTGCATTCGGTTTGCTTCAATTGACATACGACATGCTTGGGGACTAAGCTAGGTAATTGTTTCCATCCAACTTAAATGGACTAAGAACTAAAGCAGAGTTTAGATGATGATTTCTAATCAACCGCCTTTTATTGGTTTCAATGGTACCATCACTCTGAGTGGAACTAGATTCTGCCATGGTGAGGGTACACTAATAGGAGTAATAAGAATTATCCAAGGAAATATCAACAAGGAATATTTATAGACTAAAAAAGAGTGTATTCTAGAGAAAAAGAATGTTGCTGGTAATTTTGTGCTTTAGAAGTCACTGTAGAGATAATTTTGTTCTTACAGTAATTCAATTGGGCATATACAAAATTAGCATACAAACTAAATTACCTTCAGAAGAAGCTCAATTTGTTCTTTACAGATAGTCGATTAAGAAAACCTTAAGAAGCAGTACTCACGGTGAACTGCTTGGGCCAACCGAATCAATATTAAGCCAAATCCAAGCAAACCTGATTTTCTCTCTATAAGACCACTTGAATGGGAAGAGGAGAGAGAGGCGACCACCGTGGAAGAAGTCGCGCTGGGAAAAAGTCGCCGAAAAGTGGCTCACGCGCCGGCGCGTGGGGTCGGCGGTCAGGTGAGTGGGTGGCGCGTGCGGCGGTGGGTCGGAAAATGTAAACCTCTAAGTTGGTCGCCCGGCTATGGGTAACCTAATTATGATATCAATTTCAGTGTATGTAATTGTTCAAGCTAGTTTTCAAATGAAAACAAGTAGCAGTAGCGAGCAGAAGGAGAAAAAAAAGAAAAAAAAAATTCTGATGAATATCAATTGGTGATACTTCATCCAATTATTCTAAGAATTTTTTGAGAATGTTTAGTTCAACTTTAACTTGTCATTAAGAAAGCACTAATTACTTCCCCCTTGCGGGTTGGAGGCAAGGATTTGATTTACCTAGTGTCCCTGCAAAATGTTGTGTATGGAAAGTCGCCCAAAAGAAAAACCAAGTATACACTAGATATGTTTAAGATAGCCTTTAAATATAAAAACTTCCCCTCAAGTATGGAAAATTAGACAAATTAGTCCATATAGTTTAAAGTGACCAATTCAGTCCATTAGGCTTTAACCAAGACAATTTAGTCCATTAAATTTTAACTTGGACATGCAATTTAGTCCAATATACAAAGTAAATTAACCGAGTTTGTTAATTAAGAGTTTGTTTATTTCAAGCCTTTAATCACTTGTCGTGTATGAATCACCATTACTATAAGTAGTCTAAAGTTTGTATTGACAGGTCAAAGAGGGAGACCTTTTCTTATGTTCATGTATGTCTTCTACTTTGTTGTTCCTTCTATTATCTTAATAATGATGGCAGTATGGCACCAAACAACAGTAGATGTTCTTTTTAAGCAACTTATCAAATAAAAAAAAAAGTTCTTTTTAAGCAAAACTTTTACAGGAAAATGGACACAATTTATTGAAATAAACTTTACTAGCTAACTTACATAGAACAATTCTACTAAGACAAAGATTAGAAAGAAGCAGTGATATGAAGGAGCAATAGTTATTTCAGATGCTTGCCACTGTACTTATAGTATCACCATCCACATAGTGCACCCCTAGAAATGTTGGGAATTATTAAAGAAAAAATCAGGGTGGGGAGAGGGAGTAAGAGAGAGATTAGTTGGTTTACAAACAATTTAATTCACTAGGCGTTGAACAAAAAGATGAGCACTAGTTCATTATCTATCTCAATCTTTAAATACAAAAACTGTTGGGCTTTGTGGAAACTAGTTGTGTTTGATCCGGTTGATGATCCGGCCCGAATAATGTTGCGTGATTTTTAGTGGGATTTTTTCTGAGGCTTAGTGTAGACACCCGATTTTTTTGCATTTCCTATACTAACCCTGACAGGAGGGCAAAATCGTCAATTGACCCGACACACGAGAATAAAGGGTGGACATAAAGACGAACCCTCAAAACCACCACGACGGGATGATATTGAAGCCGACACGACAACAAACGAATGTCGAGAGTCAGTTACTGATCACTGTGCTTGCCCGGATGACGTGGCACGTTTCCCGACGGGTTCCGGACTGCCGAGCGCAAACCCGTCAGCGGAAACCAACGGTACGACACGAAAATCGAGACGAGACACGGAAAACGAGAAAATCAGCACAGTTAGCCGCAGATCAATTCGCGGCCAAGGACGGAACTCGAGGCAGCACGGGACTCGAAGCGCACGGGACTCGAGCGCGGCTGGGGGGGGGAGAACCAAGGGCCAGCCGCAGATATATCTGCGGCCAGCCGCAGATAGATCTGCGGCTGCCCTTGGCAGTGCTTTATTAGGCCAGTTCGCATACAGGAAAAAAAAAAAAGGGGAGAGGAAGAAGGAAAAAACAGCAACCAGCAGCTCGAAAATGGAAAAAACAGCAACAAAAACAAGAGCAATTAGGAAAGAAAAAGAGTGAAAAGAGTGAGGAATTGTACCAATGTTGTGAGATTACATCTCATATTTTCTACTCTACTCAATACACAAATTCATACATATTGTGAGGATCATTTGCAAGGTGAAAAAACCCTTTGTTATAGCATGTTGTTTTACCATTTTTTGTTAAGCTTTTTGTCATTCGAATTATATTAAATGTAGTTGTTCTTGTATATTGTTGTTGTGAATCCATGGATTGAAGGCTATTAGTGAGGGTTCCCAAATGGAACGAAATTCCTCCTAATGGCCCGATGATATCCATTTGGTGAAATTTTAGCTCGTTGTAATGATGTATTGTGCATAGTTTATTTAGATTGTTATTTTTAGGATCTTGTGGGTGTGTAGCGATTTTGGATGTGAGCCCTAGGAGCGCGACCCCACCCCGTGGTCCAAATCCGAACGATGGACATCTTTTGATATATGTAATAAAATTCGATGTACCTTTCATTGTAAATATGTAATCGTCGGGGCCTTAAAACGACGCCAAGGTGAGAAATCGTGTTTAAGGCCCCGAAATAGTGAAACTTGTGATTGTAGGCGTTTGGGGTTATTTTGATGGCTTACATGCCCATGAATAGCTCCGACGCGTGTTTTATGCTCGATTTGATTTATGAGACGAAATTGATTTCAAAGCCAAATGATAAGATCTTCATAAAATCAATCAAACTAGGCTATTAGCATCACGAGGTTAATAAATGGGAAGTGCTAATGAATGTCGATTTCTATTTTCAAACGAGAAAGCTAAAGGAAATCGTTTTTCAAATATCATAAGGAATGATTTTGTCAAATAATTGACGTTTTATTAAACCGTTGTGCATAGGGTTAAAGAGATTCTAGAAGTTGCCCATCGTTTGAGTTACCGAAAGCAACGTATAGAATCTCGATTCCTATTTTGACGAAGGTTTTAAAACTCTTGTTTCACCAAAACGACACCTAATGAAAATCTCATAGTTTTGACAAATTAAAATCAAACCTTTCTTATAAAGAATCAAGCTTTCTCGTATAAATCGAAGGACATTCCGAAGCATTCTCAAATCAAAGCACGATTTTCCCTAAAAATCCAAATGATTCTTTCATACAAACTCACCACAACATTCACGTAGGCACACACACACACACGCGCGCACACGCACACGTTTCATGAATTAAAGGATAGGAAAGCATCAAGATTGCGGTAACCGTGCTTCACGGAAGTCGAGGGGTGCCTAACACCTTCCCCTCACTTAAGCAAGCCCCCGAACTCTATGAATCTCGATTCGCAGACCAATTAATTCGGAGTCACATATGAGCCAGCGATTTATAAAAAATGAAAACTCGGATGAGTTGGTACATCCATTTCAAATATACCAACTGGCGACTCTGGTTAAATTGGCTCATCATAAAAACAATCTTTAAAAAACCCCGTCGACATTTAATGCCGATCTTTTCCAAAAAATCATTCAACCAAAAGGCTAAAATTGGAAAAGACAAAAGAGACGAGAAAAACCCGGCGTCGACAGCTGGCGACTCTGCTGGGGAACATTAGAGGGCTTAAGCCGCGTTCAAGTCTTGATGCTATCCTATCCTTTAAAGTTCATAAATGCGTATGTGCGTGCAACATTTTGACCTGTTTTACTTGTTGTCGTTGTGTGAATGTGTGTTTGTCCAACGAATGATTGAATGATTGAATGGATTTGTTTTACTTTAAAGTAATCATTTGCATACGGTGAGGACGATGAATGTGAATGTATGTTGAGAGAGTACCTCCTCCTGAGGCGAACCTGTCGGTTGCTTATTACTGGACTCGAAGGGGCTGCTCCCCGGAGATGGCTCAGGAAACGCACCACCCAAATCCGCTCCAATCGAAAGGACTCAGACGAGTAGATTGCGAAGATTTGGGAACTTTCATGCCGAAAAAGCCCGCGAGAGTAACCCTAGGGTAGTTCAGCCTCTGATAAACCTAACGAAAGGGAAGCTTCTTCATGCTCTTTTATCGTTCAGTCAAATAAATAAATGTCATGTAAATGACATACAACTGTCATACCGACATCATCGTAATAAATATGTCCTGTATCATGTGATTGCATCACCTGCACATATAAAGAGAATACTGACATGGTTTTTGCAGGAGGGCAATCCGTGCCACGTAGCAAGGTTTTCTAAAAACTTCCAAATACTATCCTGTCATCAAACACTGACCTTGTTTTGCAGGATAAGATTAAGAGAACCATGAAAGCATGGCATAACGATCACAAAGAACCCGGAGTAGGGGCATATTCAACCACACAAAAAAAGGAGAAAAAAAAAAGAAAAAAAAAAGAAAGAAAAAGAAAAAAAAAAAAAAAAAAAAAAGAATAATAATCATGCATCAGTGTTGACATGCATCTGCCAACTTGTAACTGGCACAGTACTAAGAGGCCGTAAAGTCCATACTCCATCCATCCAAATGGTAGAGGCCGATAGCCATAAAATTACAGTTCTGCCACTCCAACAAAACGGCCGAATACGAGGGATTCATCCTAGGACTGGGATTAGCCCTGGGAATGGGAATCAAAGGGATGATAGTAGTTGGAGACTTTGAATTGGTCATCTGGTAGACCATGGGAATATACAGCACCAAAGGGCATAAGCGGGACCTAGCTACGGGACTGCTGAGATATCTGGAAGCCGAAGAAGCCCACAGATAAATGAACGAAGTACATGGCGATGTGTGCGGATCCCATATGAGCAGAACACTTTTGGCAAAGAAAATCATGTGAACGGGTTACTACTGGCTAACCATGAAAACTGATTGCGATACTCATGTCAGGAAATGCCATCAACGTCAGATCCATACCAATGTGATCCATGCACCTCCTAATGAGCTCCATTGCTTGACCTCACCGTGGCCAGTTGGACCGTGCATCAGGTGATATCCAGGAAGGGAAAAATCCCGGAGTATGGCAGTGAATCCCGACCAGTAGAAGATCAATGGGTTTTAAAATTCTGAGTTTTATTTCAAATCCCTGCACGCTCATTGATAGACTCCACGGCACGCTTGCGTGAGGTGGTCGTCGCCCGGATCGTTTCTAACAAGTTGATAGGATGGATAGCTTGCAACACCTTAACCCCTCGCCTATATGTAGACGGTAATCTTGGTACAATTGCTTGCTTAGGAAATTTGCGTAGGGTGAACACCAACGACACCTCGACCCCTCGCTTATATTGAAGCGGTAACCTCGGTACAATCGACGATTGATGCGGTAGAAGACGCCACACACAACTATGATTGGTTGTATGATAAGTCAATTATGAATCTCAAAGAAGAACTAAGGAACACTTAGGAATTCTCAAAGAACCACAAGTAGAGAAACAAACTCACAATAATATTGATAATGCTGGAAATTGGTATGAAGTTCGTTGTACAAGCTTAACATCACTTGGTATTTATAGGAACTCATGGTGTGCTAACCCATCACCATAAGTCAAGATCTAACAACTAATCACATCACATGTATCAGCCACCCAAAGAATTTAACAATCCAAAACATGTGATGTGTTAAAAGTCCAAATCAGACAACTATAAACTGATCAGCACATTGCAAGCTATCCATCCTATCAACTTGTTAGAAACGATCCGGGCGACGACCACCTCACGCAAGCGTGCCGTGGAGTCTATCATTTGGTATCAAAGCTAAGTTTCTTATCAAGTTACTTATCTTTACTTTTATTGTTGAAATATAGTCAAAAAAAAAAAAAAAAAAAAAAACTGCATAAAATATATAGCAGAAAATTTGTATTGTTGAATTGCTATCATCGGGATTTTCATTTGCAAGAATCATATTTGGCGTTTGAAAGTCTTGTGGAGAGTCGTACCTTCTATATTGTTTTCTTGATAAGTTATTATTGGATTGTAATTAGAGAATTGAGGTAATATTTGTGAGAATTCAAAAAGAACCTATTAGAGAGAACTACGAGCGGAAAAAGGCAAGAGTAGTAAGTTTAATTGAGGGTAAAAGCCTAATTGTGTAATACACGAGCGTTTCCTACTTATGTGGTATATTGTTTGAGTGAAACACGCAAGGGAGTGGTGAGGAACTTGTTTTCCACTAATCTTTATTTTGCAGGAAATATGTCTAACACAAGAGATAAGACAATTGAAAATGAACCTTCTACATCGAATTTTGACCCAAAACTCATGATGGAGGCTATGATGAAAGAATTTTCTAGACAATTGGGGATGGCTATTGAACAAGTGCATGATCGCATCGATCAATTGAGTGTCACTCGAGGGGAACAAACTCAAATCCCTCCGGGTGGGCGCCCAAAAGAAAAGACCCAACAAAAGGAAGCAAGGCTAGCGGAGACAAATTACTATGATGAAAGGTTTAGCGAGGAAGAGGATCGGGAAATTGACCTTATCCCTAGGAGACATTTTGCAAAGGATAGAGGCGGCCGAAATCGAGAGGACAAACAATCTCGATAGCATCAAAATAAAAATTCCCACATTCCAAGGCAGGAGTGACCCCGAGGCATATTTAGAGTTGGGAGAAGAAAATGGAGTGGATCTTTGACTGTCACAACTACTCGGAACTCAAGAAAGTTAGGATTGCAGCTACCGAATTTTCAGAGTATGCAGTTACTTGGTGGGATCAATTGATGACCAGCCGAAGGAGGTGCAGAGAACGTCCAAATAGAGACTTGGGCAGAAATGAAAGCTGTAATGAAAAAGAGGTTTGTCCCAAGCCACTACTAATCGAGATCTGTTTCGAAACTTACAAAATTTGAGACAGGGAAACAAGAGTGTGGAGGACTACTTTAAAGAAATGGAAATGCTAATGTCTAGAGCTAGACATCGACGAGGATAATGAGGCAACCATGGCCCGATTTTCAGCAGGTTTTACATTGGGATATTGCAGATTTGGTGGAGCGCCAACATTATGTGGTATTGGAAGACATGGTGCACATGGCTATCAAAATAGAGAAGCAACTTAAGAGGAGAGGTGGCCAAGCGAATAAACACTACCACAGGTTCATCATGGAAATCCAATAATGTGAAGCGTGAGGAAAAGCCAACTGTTTTCAAACCAAAGCCAGAAAACAAGCAGGGAGCGGCTAATCAAGTGGTGCAAGGTAAAACTAATACTACCTACTAGTCGTAATCGAGATATTGTATGCTTTAAATGTCAAGGCAGGGGACATATTGCAAATCAAATGCCCAAATCAAAGAACTATGTTATTGCTTGATAACGGGGATTTGGAGACCGAGGAAGAAGATAGTGACAATGACTCTATGCCACCGTTGGAGGAAGATAGAGAGGTTGCTATGCATGGCGAAAGTGTTAGTTACAACGGAGAATGCTTTAGTACACAGGTAAAGGAAGAAAGCAGGCGAGCAAAGAGAGAATCTATTTTCATACTAGATGCATGGTAAATGGTAAGATCTGTTGTGTTGTAATTGATGGTGGGAGCTGTACAAATGTGGCAAGCATCACAATGGTGGAGAAATTGGGACTTACAACATCCAAACATCCTCACCCATACCGATTGCAGTGGCTCAATGACAGCGGCAACATCAAAGTTACCAAGCAAGTATCAGTACCGTTTACAATTGGGAAGTATGTTGATGAGATCCTTTGTGATGTAGTTCCTATGCAGGCAGGTCATTTACTACTTGGGAGACCTTGGCAGTTCGATCGGCGAGTAAAACACGACGGTTTTACTAATTGAGTACTCTTTTGTTCACAATCAAAGAAAAAGTTACCTTGTTGTCCTATGTCACCAAAACAGGTGCATGAGGATCAAATACACTTACAGAGAGATCATGAAAAGAAAACAAAAGAGAGAGAAAAAAAGAAAGGAGAAGAGAGAAAAACAAATATTTTTGCAAAAAGGAGTGATGTAAAGGCGAGCTTTGGATTCTAAAAGGCCAATGATTGTACTTCGGTATAGGGAGGCACTTTTGAATACTAACGCTAATAAAACTTCATTGCCTAGTGTTATTTCTACTCTTTTGCAGGATTATCAGGATGTATTTCCTGAGGAGCTTCCCCAAGGATTACCACCAATTCGGGGAATTGAACATCAAATTGACTTTGTCCCCGGCGCGACCATTCCAAATCGCCCGGCATAATACCGAAAGCAATCCCGAGGAAACGAAGGAATTGCAAAGGCAAGTTGACGAGCTAATGGACAAGGGTGTTCGTGAGAGTAAGCATGAGTCCATGTGCGGTTGCAGTTATTTTAGTACCTCAGTAAGATGGGAAGTGGCGCATGTGCATTGTTTGTCGAGCGGTAAATTACATCACGGTAAAGTATCGGCATCCCATTCCTAGGTTAGATGATATGTTTAGATGAATTGCATGGATCTTGTGTGTTTTCTAAAATAGGATTTAAAGAGTGGATATCATCAAATTAGAATGCATGAGGGTGACGAATGGAAAAACTGCTTTTTAAAAACAAAATATGGATTATACGAGTGGTTAGTCTATACCCTTTGGTTTAACTAATGCTCCTAGCACATTCATGAGATTAATGAACCATGTTTTGCGATCCTTCATTGGAAAATTTGTAGTTGTCTACTTTGATGATATCTTGATCTACAGTAAAGATTTAGGAGAGCATGCCATTGCATATAAAATCTGTCCTAGAAGTGCTTCGGAAAGAAAAAATTGTATGCTAATATGGACAAATGCACATTTTGTACGGATCGAGTTGTGTTCCTTGGCTTTGTTGTTAGTGCACAGGGAGTACAGGTTGACGAAGAAAAGGTACGTGCAATCCAAGAATGGCCAACTCCTACGAATGTCAGTCAAGTTCGTAGCCTCCATGGGCTCGCAAGTTTCTATAGACGGTTTGTAAGGAACTTCAGCGAAGTCACAGCACCACTCACCGAAGTAATCAAAAAGAGTGTAGGATTTAAGTGGGGTGATGCACAGGAAAAAGCGTTTAATTTGATTAAAGAAAAATTAACTAACGCTCCTTTACTTGTATTGCCTAATTTCACTAAGACCTTTGAAATTGAATGTGATGCTTCAGGATTAGGCATTGGAGCTGTGTTAATGCAAGAAGGAAAGCCAGTGGCATATTTCAGTGAAAAATTGAGTGGATCAGCTTTGAACTATCCTACCTATGACAAGGAGTTATATGCTTTGGTTCGATCATTGGAAACTTGGCAACATTACCTGTGGTCTAAGGAATTTGTGATTCACACGGATCATGAATCATTAAAATATTTGAAAGGCCAACACAAGTTGAACAAGAGACATGCACGGATGGATGGAGTTCATCGAGACATTTCCGTACGTCATTCGCTATAAGCAAGGTAAGGAAAATGTCGTGGCCGATGCTCTTTCGCGAAGGTATGTGTTGTTTAAATACTCTTGACACAAAATTACTTGGTTTTGAACAAATCAAAGAATTATATGATAATGACCATGATTTTTGTGAAGAGTTTAAAAATTGTGAAAAGAATGTTGTAGGTAAATACTTCAAGATGGATGGATTCTTGTTTCGTGAGAATCGATTATGTATACCTGCATGTTCTTTGCGTGAGTTATTGGTTCGAGAGTCAACATGGGGGTGGTTTGATGGGACATTTTGGCGTTGATAAGACCTTATCTGTGATAAAAGAACATTTCTATTGGGCCCCATATGAAACGAGATGTAGAAAGAATTTGTGATAGATGCCATTACATGTCGTCAAGCTAAATCTCGTGTTCAACCCCATGGGTTATACACACCATTGCCTATTTCGAGTGAACCTTGGATTGATTTGTCTATGGACTTTGTATTGGGTTTACCTAGATCTAAGCATGGTCATGATTCTATATTTGTGGTCGTGGATAGATTTTCAAAAATGGCACATTTTATCCCATGCCACAAAGCTGATGATGCATCCCATGTTGCTGATTTATTCTTTAGAGAACATTGTAACGTTTGTCATGGCATGCCCCGAACAATTGTTTCGGATAGAGATGCTAAGTTCTTAAGCTATTTTTGGAAAACTTTGTGGTGTAAACTAGGAACTAAACTGCTGTTTTCAACTACTTGTCATCCACAAACTGACGGCCAAACGGAAGTAGTTAATAGAACTCTATCTGCTTTATTGAGGGCTAATCATTAAAAAGAATATTAAGCTTTGGGAAGAGTGTCTACCACATGTTGAGTTTGCTTATAATAGGTCTGTTCACTCTGCTACTAAATTCTCACCTTTTGAAATTGTGTATGGCTTTAATCCTTTAACAACCCTTGGATTTGTCACCATTACCTGTTTCCGAGTATACTAACATGGATGGCAAAAACAAAGTGATTTTGTTAAGCAGATACATGAGAAGACAAGACTCAACATTGAGAAGAGGACGGTATCAATATGCCAAACAGGCCAACAAGGGTCGGCGTCAAGTAATCTTCGAACCCGGGGATTGGGGTATGGCTACACATGCGTAAGGAAAGATTTCCTGCTCAAAGGAGGCGTTTCGAAATTACTTCCAAGAGGAGATGGACCATTTCAAGTGCTTGAACGCATTAACAACAATGCTTACAAATTGGACTTACCCAGTGAGTATAATGTTAGTGCAACTTTTAATGTTTCTGATCTAAGCCCGTTTGACGTAGGTGAAGATTTGAGGACAAATCCTTTTCAAGAGGAGAGGTATGATGAGGACATCCTTAGTTCACAAGCCCTTGACAAAACACAAGTGGAATCCATTGCATATGCCACTTGGACCCATTACGAGGACACGAGCTAAAACGCTTCAAAGAAGGACTTAACGGGGATGATTCATAAATTATGGACCGAGGTTGGATCGAGCATAGAGGTTATAGAGACGGGTTACAAGCACGCGAAGTTCATAAACACATTGGAAGCAAGCATACCCGAACCGACACAAAAGAATCAGCATTTCCGCACTTTTGGACTAGTTTGACATCAGTTCGTATTTTGGCCATAACTTGAGTTTCCAAACTCCAAATGAGGTGATTCAAAAGCCTAAATTCATTAGAAACTCCAGGGCTACAATTTTCATTCTTGGCCCAAGTCCAAATTCGAAATTTATAAGGTGTTGCAAGCTATCCATCCTATCAACTTGTTAGAAACGATCCGGGCGACGACCACCTCACGCAAGCGTGCCGTGGAGTCTATCACTCATGTCATTTTGTCATGTTATCCAAAAGAAGATCATGTGCTGAAATGTTTTATATATATGACAAGCATTTTTGTTTTATGTCAGGTACCCCGATTTGAGGCACTCTAGCCTGACAAGCAATAGGCCAAATTTGAAGGAGGATCACGATTTTGGTATAAAGCTAGAGTTCGATCTGATGGGGATTGAGCAGGACGAGACAGATATCGACAATACGCCTGACGAGATCAAAAGGATGGGTCGAAGGTAAACCCAAAAACCGACTTAGACCAAACCATCGCCATCAAACATCAGAACCCCTAACGATCACAAAGAACCCGGAGTAGGGGCAAATTCGAACACAAAAAAAAAAAAAAAAAAATAAGAAGAGAAAAACAAAAAATGGCCGGGTTGGTGAGCCTGGAGGGAGATTTGTTCGCTTGGACCCTTGGCGACGTGAGTGGATTGTCCACAGACGTTATAGGACATCAACCGCCCATCAAGGAGGGTTCCGACCAATTAAGCAAAAGTTGAGAACGTTGAAGCCTGAATGGAGGGATGAAAATAAAGGACGGGATTGTCAAGCGGGTTAAAGCAGGAATCATCGCGATGTCTATTTACCCTGAATGGCTTTCCAACAGAATCTTTGTACCACAGCCTGGAGGAGAAGTAGGGGGACGCATTGACTATAGAAATCTGAACGATGCCCTCAAGGAGGAGATTACGACAAATGCAAGATCAAACATTTTGATTCAGTCATTTACCGGCCCAAAATGAATGGGGCAGTGGGGGCTGCAAATAAAACACAAGGACGATCATGGGAAGAATGTCCGCCAATCATCGGGGATGGCCGGATTTATTGTCGCTCACCCTGTTTGCCTATCGAACCTCAGTTCGCACATTTGCAGGGGCAACCCCTTACGCACCTCTCGGGCATACGACAAGAGGGTACGGTCCCGGAAATTCAAAATAAATGATTTAGTCCTCAAAAGGATCGCGCCCTGCCAAGACGAAGATATGGGGAATTTCGCTCTAAATTAAAGGGAGCCGTCGCGATAAAAAAATCCTCTCTGGGAGCCCTCATCTTACAAGGAATGGACGGAAAGGCATTCCCCAGCCCGTTAATTCTGACTCCGTGAAACAACTCTGTGATCTAAAAAAAAAAAAAAAAAAAAAAATCCAAAAAAACAAAAAAAACAAAAAAAAAAAAAAAAAATCAAAAAATCAAAAAATCAAAAAAATCAAAAATCTCTCAAAAATCAAAAATCCCCAAGCCTTTCAACAAATCAAAGGACCGGATCTTTTATCAGCCCAGCGAGATACCGATGCGACCAGTACAAGGGAGATCACAAGAAAAGCAACTTAACACTGGGGCATTTGTCAACTACCCAGGAAATGATGACGTGCAAGTTGGCACCCATGCAACAATCCCATCAACATTCACAATCATCATCATATGCTAACTCATGTCAATTCAATCTTCAACGGTACGATCATCTGGCATTTGTCAAGCGTAGTTTTCCCGGGATACGATGATCCGCGTGAAAGGGGATTTCATTTGGCTTGATAGGAATCGGATTAATTCTGACAAGCAACCGTGGAGCACGATCGTGAGTATGATTAGACGAAGAAGGCTATTCAACCTTTTGATCGGGTACAAAGCCTTAATTCAAAGCAACGTTTGCGACAGAATCGACCTCATATGACAGCCTTCACTTTGCATCTGCACAAACTTTAAGTTGTGGGGTATAAAAACTATGACGATGTTTGATGGCCATTAATACGTAGTCAGACAGTCCAATAATGATCAATATCAAGAAGTCAGACGATAAATTTGATTAATCAAGCTAATGTCTCGAATCCGTGGCCTGGGTTTATTCGAGTAATTAAGCCCGAGGGGTGTCTCTACACCTAGTGCCCTAAAGCCATCTGGTTTGGGAAGTCGCTGGCCCAACACTCGTTACATGGGTAACTCAGAGCCTAAGAAAACGAGCATTACAGTAGAGGAGGCCCCGAGCAGATTCGAATCGTGGCATGGGCTACTCGAGTAATTAAGCCTAAGGGGTGTCTCTACATCTGGTACCTAAAACCGTCTGGTTTGGGAGTCACCGGCCCAACAACACTCGCTACATGGGTAACTCAAGCCTAAGAAAAACGAATCTTGCGCAAGCTCAAGCAAAGAATGAATGGGGCAGACCACCAGCTTGTCTCGAACCGTGGCCTTTGTTACTCGAGTAAATAAACTCGAAGGGGTGGTCTGTACACCTAATTCCCCAAAACCGTCTGGTTTCGGGAGCCATTGGTCCAAAACTCGTTAAATGGGTAACTTTTGAAAAGCCTAAGAAAACGAGACAAGTGAAGTGGGGCTAATAAAGAGAAAAGATAATATGAAAAAAACTCCCTGGCTTTAAACAAGAAGTCATAGAAGAGAAAACCCTACTGAGTGCTGTATCGCATAGTGCATTTGTCATATGACGTCAATCCTGCTAAGAACGTTGTCGAGAATGAAGACAGGATACCTTTGACGAGGGAAGGTAGTTCTTTTGAATTCGACCTCACTCACGTACAGTGACCATGAATGCTTGAAGGTGTTCTTACGATTTCATAACTCGTCAAATGGAAAATCATCAACTCGCGAGGGATAAAAAAAAAAAGGAATAAAAAATAAAAAAAAAATGAATAAAAAAGAATAAAAAAATAAAAAATAAATGTGCTTTAACTGCTTTTTTGTTGAGATTATAATATCTTTGTGTCGAGCTAACACTAACGGCCCGAGCTTTCAAGTTTTGGTTTTTGTTAGTCATCTGATATACAGGATCTTGCAGAGCTGTGGATAACTCAGCACGGTCAACATCGCGAGTTTTCGATAGAAATTCTTGGTAGCGACACGCGCCAAGGCAGGGGCAGTTAAGAATCGTGAAATGGAAGGAAGCTGAGGCTGCACAGGGCTTTTCATCATTGGGCCTCTCCCCAATCCTGTCTATCACTGCCTCGACATCCAAGTGATCCACGTGCATGAGCATATACAAGGATGATATAATGCGGGACAACAGCATATCGGCCATCAGAAATGATCAAAAGGCCAAGGAGCCCAACATAGCCGTCGATCATCACAGAGAGCAAAACAAACTGCCTCAACTCGATGAAATGAAGACGACCAAGAACTGGCAGAGTACCAAACCAATGTCGAAGTCTAGAAACTACGCTTCACGACGAGGCGTGATCCGATCAAATGTTGGCAAACAAGGACGACGGTCGAATTGTATCATTTGACTGAACATGGGTCATTTCTATCTAAACATATGTTGTGCACATGCATCTGTCCATAACTTATCTGCCAGATCATGCATAACATCTTTCTCATGCATGCAGGTACGATCAAAATGAAAATCTTCAGGAAAGTACAAGCACGTCGTTTTCAACCTCACGAATGATCAGACTGTGATGGCTTTTGCGGCATAATACGTGGACGATGTTGGTGGGTGATCCAGGACATGAAGCCGATCACACATCCCAATTAAAAAAAAAAAAAAAAAAAGAAAAAAAAAGAAAAAAAGACAAAAAACAACAAACCCTGGGAAGGGCTGAGATCCACGCGAACCACAACAAGATGGTGAGCAACCCTGGGAAGGGCTGATATCCACAAAAAGAAAAAAGACAAAAAACAACAAACCCTGGGAAGGGCTGAGATCCAAGCAAACCGCGACAGAGTGGTGAGCAAACCTGGGAAGGCATCCAAGCAAACCGCGACAGAGTGGTGAGCAAACCCTGGGAAGGGCTGAGATCCACGCGAACCACAACAAGATGGTGAGCAACCCTGGGAAGGGCTGATATCCACAAAAAGAAAAAAGACAAAAAACAACAAACCCTGGGAAGGGCTGAGATCCAATCAAACCGCGACAGAGTGGTGAGCAAACCTGGGAAGGCATCCAAGCAAACCGCGACAGAGTGGTGAGCAAACCCTGGGAAGGGCTGAGATCCACGCGAACCACACAACAAGATGGTGAGCAACCCTGGGAAGGGCTGATATCCACAAAAAGAAAAAAGACAAAAAACAACAAACCCTGGGAAGGGCTGAGATCCAAGCAAACCGCGACATAGTGGTAAGAAAACAATGGAATGCATACAAGCAAACAGAGACAGAGTGGAGAGCAAACCTGGGAAGGCATCCAAGCAAACCGCGACAGAGTGGTGAGCAAACCCTGGGAAGGGCTGAGATCCACGCGAACCACATCAATATGGTGAGCAAACCCTGGGAAGGGCTGATATCCACAAAAAGAAAAAAGACAAAAAACAACAAACCCTGGGAAGGGCTGAGATCCAAGCAAACCGCGACAGAGTGGTGAGCAAACCTGGGAAGGCATCCAAGCAAACCGCGACAGAGTGGTGAGCAAACCCTGGGAAGGGCTGAGATCCACGCGAACCACGACAAGATGGTGAGCAACCCTGGGAAGGGCTGATATCCACAAAAAGAAAAAAGACAAAAAACAACAAACCCTGGGAAGGGCTGAGATCCAAGCAAACCGCGACAGAGTGGTGAGCAAACCTGGGAAGGCATCCAACCAAAACAAAAACCCTGGGAAGGGCTGAGATCCAAACTAACACCCTAGGAAGGGCTGAGATCCAAACTAACACCCTGGGAAGGGCTAAGATCCAAACAAACCACAACCCTGGGAAGGGCTAAGATCCAAACCAACAACAACCCTGGAAAGGGCGGAGATCCAAGCAAATCACATATGTATTGTCATTCTGGTGCACTGTCATTCATGCATCGAGTGTCTATTCTTTATCCTGTTCATTTCATTCATCATTGCATAAACATGATAAAGAGGGGCAGCTGTAGACACCCGATTTTTTTGCATTTCCTATACTAACCCTGACAGGAGGGCAAAATCGTCAATTGACCCGGCACACGAGAATAAAGGGTGGACATAAAGACGAACCCTCAAAACCACCACGACGGGATGATATTGAAGCCGACACGACAACAAACGAATGTCGAGAGTCAGTTACTGATCACTGTGCTTGCCCGGATGACGTGGCACGTTTCCCGACGAGTTCTGGACTGCCGAGCGCAAACCCGTCAGCGGAAACCAACGGTACGACACAAAAATCGAGACGAGACACGGAAAACGAGAAAATCAGCACAGTTAGCCGCAGATCAATTCGCGGCCAAGGACGGAACTCGAGGCAGCACGGGACTCGAAGCGCACGGGACTCGAGCGCGGCTGGGGGGAGAACCAAGGGCCAGCCGCAGATATATCTGCGGCCAGCCGCAGATAGATCTGCGGCTGCCCTTGGCAGTGCTTTATTAGGCCAGTTCGCATACAGGAAAAAAAAAAAAGGGGAGAGGAAGAAGGAAAAAACAGCAACCAGCAGCTCGAAAATGGAAAAAACAGCAACAAAAACAAGAGCAATTAGGAAAGAAAAAGAGTGAAAAGAGTGAGGAATTGTACCAATGTTGTGAGATTACATCTCATATTTTCTACTCTACTCAATACACAAATTCATACATATTGTGAGGATCATTTGCAAGGTGAAAAAACCCTTTGTTATAGCATGTTGTTTTACCATTTTTTGTTAAGCTTTTTGTCATTCGAATTATATTAAATGTAGTTGTTCTTGTATATTGTTGTGAATCCATGGATTGAAGGCTATTAGTGAGGGTTCCCAAATGGAACGAAATTCCTCCTAATGGCCCGATGATATCCATTTGGTGAAATTTTAGCTCGTTGTAATGATGTATTGTGCATAGTTTATTTAGATTGTTATTTTTAGGATCTTGTGGGTGTGTAGCGATTTTGGATGTGAGCCTAGGAGCGCGACCCCGTGGTCCAAATCCGACGATGGACATCTTTTGATATATGTAATAAATTCGATGTACCTTTCATTGTAAATATGTAATCGTCGGGCCTTAAAACGACGCCAAGGTGAGAATCGTGTTTAAGGCCCCGACATAGTGAAACTTGTGATTGTAGGCGTTTGGGGTTATTTTGATGGCTTACATGCCCATGAATAGCTCCGACGCGTGTTTATGCTCGATTTGATTTATGAGACGAAATTGATTTCAAAGCCAAATGATAAGATCTTCATAAAATCAATCAAACTAGGCTATTAGCATCACGAGGTTAATAAATGGGAAGTGCTAATGAATGTCGATTTCTATTTCAAACGAGAAAGCTAAAGGAAATCGTTTTCAAATATCATAAGGAATGATTTTGTCAAATAATTGACGTTTTATTAAACTGTTGTGCATAGGGTTAAAGCGATTCTAGAAGTTGCCCATCGTTTGAGTTACGAAAGCAACGTATAGATCTCGATTCCTATTTTGACGAAGGTTTAAAACTCTTGTTTCACCAAAACGACACCTAATGAAAATCTCATAGTTTTGACAAATTAAAATCAAACCTTTCTTATAAAGAATCAAGCTTTCTCGTATAAATCGAAGGACATTCCGAAGCATTCTCAAATCAAAGCACGATTTTCCCTAAAAATCCAAATGATTCTTTCATACAAACTCACCACAACATTCACGTAGGCACACACACACACACGCGCGCACACGCACACGTTTCATGAATTAAAGGATAGGAAAGCATCAAGATTGCGGTAACCGTGCTTCACGGAAGTCGAGGGGTGCCTAACACCTTCCCCTCACTTAAGCAAGCCCCCGAACTCTATGAATCTCGATTCGCAGACCAATTAATTCGGAGTCACATATGAGCCAGCGATTTATAAAAAATGAAAACTCGGATGAGTTGGTACATCCATTTCAAATATACCAACTGGCGACTCTGGTTAAATTGGCTCATCATAAAAACAATCTTTAAAAAACCCCGTCGACATTTAATGCCGATCTTTTCCAAAAAATCATTCAACCAAAAGGCTAAAATTGGAAAAGACAAAAGAGACGAGAAAAACCCGGCGTCGACACTTAGTCCATGTTCGCTACGGCTTGGGCCGATACCTGGGGGTCCGGGGGCAGCGCCCCCGGAAAAAATATTTTGGCCCGTTTTGTAGCCCATTGTAATTCTTGTGCACAGGATGTTGAAAATGCAGTTTTTGTGTTTAGGGTTTTGTTGTTGTCGTTTTTCGAGCGAAAGAGGATGTACTGCCGCACTTGGTATTCTTGGCGATAATAGTGAAATCCCTGCAACCCCGTGGACGTAGGCAAATTGGCCGAACCACGTAAATTTTGTCTTGTGCGTGTGATTAATTTTTCTTTGGCGTGTGTTTTTTCTATTTTTGTTTCTCACAAGTTTTGGGAATTTCGAGTTAATTCCCTTCAAAAACTTCCCCTCAAGTATGAAAAATTAGACAAGTTAGTCCATTAAGTTTGAAGTGAGACAATTTAGTCCATCAAATTTAACTAAGACAATTTACTCCATTAAGTTTTAACTTAGACAACTTAGACCAATGTACAGAGTAAATTAACCAAGTTCGTTCAATCCCTTGGCAATAGTTGGTAACTAATTTACTCTTTTTAATTACATAATTAATGAAAAATTAATCAAAATTTAGCCAATTGACTCATACAATAAATTATTATTTGTGTTATTATAATAAGGAATACATATAATAGGACTTGATTAATTAGATCAATTGTACAATTTGCATTTATATCATCTTAAAGATCTATTCTTTTCATTTCATACATAAAAGATTTTAATGAATTTGAAATTTTCAACCGTCCTCAATGTATCTATCATCATAATTGAGATAATGTTGTCGTTTGTCCTTATTGCTTTTGATATGTAATTCATTCCATGGTTGAGAACTAATTATTGGCTCTGTCTAATTAGAAAGAAAATGAAATGAGGCTATGCTTTGATTTGCAAAGTGGATAGCAAAGCAGTTTGTACCAACTAGGATTATTCTTTTTTATTGTGAACATTTCATGTTGATTTTGCAATTTAATTTTTAGAAGGATGAAACATCTTATGAAATAAATTTATCTTCCATATTCATTACTCGTTAAAGGAAATAAGGTTGAACAATAATATCATATTTACCACCGGTTGCTTAGGGACGCACATGGGCTCTTTTGCTCTCCCTCGTATTTGCATTTAAACTTTCACATTCGTCAAACACATTTGACACATCATACGTCCTCTAATCAATATTGTTGAAAAAACACCGCCGACTATAATCGTCTTTGATAAATTAAATAACAAATCACGCTAATTCGCTAAACAAATAATGCAATTTCATCAAATAAATTATAACCGCGAAAAATAATAGTACAAAAAATAAACCAAATACAAGACATCAAATCTTACGTAGAAAAATTTCTTAAATTAAAAGGTAAAAATTACGGGTCGAGCTCCGAAAATTTTTACTACAATCAACTGTAAGTATAAATAGTCATTCCAAATTTTGTAACTAAAATTTTGAAATATTATGAAATTAAAAGAATACAAGAATGTCTTAATTAAAGTTTTCAAGCAATTAATTAATCTTAAAAGATGGTAACACCCGTAAATAAACCTTCACGCAAAATTATATACTCTCAATTTTTCTTCCGAAAACCCACAGAAATAACCTCACTGTTACTATGCTGATTACCTCACAATCTGATTATATGCCAAGCTGCCTTTTTGGATTCCTTACTTCTTATTTTAATCCACAGAATACGCAAGTTACGGGCATTGTTTCGGCTAACTGTGATCCAGCCGTCCAAAATAAGATCTTATGGTTATGGGAGGGAGCGGCCGCTAGAGGGAGTAGCGGCCAGTCAAAACGGTGCCGTTTTGACTGGCCGCTACTCCCTCTAGCGGCCAGGCAATTAAATTGGTTAAGCGCGAGGGTATTATGGGGATTTAGCCTGACTGCTACTCTCTCTAGCGGCCAGGAAGTTAGATCTTAAATAAGGGTTTGCTGCAGATCGAAAGTCAAGGGTTTGCTGCTGCAGAAAGAGGAAGAAAATTGATTGGCCGCTACTCTTTGTCAACCGACTCAAGTTCAAGTATAAATCAAAGTATTGTTTCAACTTAATTTATTTACAAATTTCTTCTTTAATTCATTGTATATGAAAGCGTGGTCCTATTTTTGTATGAATTTTGTTATTGTTGTACGAATGTATACAAATTAGGTGGAATGATTGTATATTTATTGGGTATTATATATGTTGAAAATGTTTGGTATTATGGTTTTATTATTCTATGTATACAAATTAGGTGTATAAATTGGGTGATTAGTATGTATATTTTTGGATATTATGTATGTTGGTATTATTGTTTTATTATTCTATGTATACAAATTAGGTGTATAAATTAGGTGATTAGTATGTATATTTTTGGGTATTATGTATGTATAAATTGGGTTAACTATTTTATTTCTGTTGGTATTTTGTCAGAAAATAATAATTGATAGAATTTTTTTATGTTGTTGGTATTATTATTGGCCATGCATATATTTAGACATTGAATAATAGTTTTATTTTTGCTGTTTATATTGTAGGGTAAATATGGACAATTGGCTGCCTAGACCCATTGATCGTAGTGTCCTTTATGATCAAGAAAATCATGTTTTAGAGGATGTATGGAATGGGATTGAAAGGGGTACACTGATGTCGACCCAAACGACATCAACAATATATGATAAATGGGAACTGACCAGCTTACAAAAAAAACTGTTAAAGGGATGGGGTTTTGGGGGGTTTAGTTATCCGGCAGTAGTGACGAGAACGAATGCCAGTCTTGTATCTGCCCTAATTGAGAGATGGCGGCCGGAGACAAATACGTTTCATATGAAATGTGGTGAAACAACAATAACATTGGAGGATGTGCACTTTATTTTTCGCATGCCGGTATTGGGTAAGCCTTTAACTTGTCCTTCATTTGATGCCCCTTTAACTTATTTTAGGAAAAATTTTTGGGCTTAGTGGGTTTTAGAATGGGACAATGTCAAAAAAAGACGTGGTATTTCCCTAGTATGGTTGCATACGAATTTCTCTAAACTCCCAGACAATGCTGATAGGATTATGGTTGGGGTATATACAAAGGCATACGTCCTTTGGCTATGCGGGGCGATTTTATTTCCCACAAGGTCTAAGAACACTGTACACCCTAGATATATGTATTTTATTGTTGAGTCAACTAAGATTGCCACATATGCATGGGGTGCCGCTTGTTTGGCATATTTACACAGCAACTAGGAAAGGGAGTAATTATGTCAATGGTTGTGTCACTTTATTACAAATTTGGGCACCTGAGCGTTTTTTAGTTGGAAGGCCTAACCCTAGGCCAAATTCTGTGACTTGGTTCCCTAGAGCAACTGCATGGGCATACTCCGCTAAACATCAATATAGTGATAGGCGGGATGATCCCCATCACCATCTATCTTTCTATCGGGGCGAATTTGATAGGCAACCCAAGTGGGAGGTAGTATGACGGTCATACAAGCAATGGGATGATGACTGGAGGTTCTACAATTATGAGGCTCGAATGGCAGGATCCGCTCGGGTCCCATTGATTCATTTTGATATTATCGAGTATCAAATGCCTGACCGAATAATGAGACAATATGGGTATATACAAGGAATTCTGTCCCCGGCTGAGAGGCATGATGCTTTGAGACAGGCCATGAGACAGTCATTTGAGCCAGTGGATTACAGAGAAATGAGGAAGGAGTACATTGAGCAGTGGGAACTATATATGGTAGCATTCGAGTGACAAGTCCAGCAGGTTACAAACACTATCCCCATGGATACGTACTTCAAGTGGTACAACAAAATTACCCGACGATACTTACACCGCCCTCGACGCGAAGGAGATCCCAACACTACCTACGAGCCTCGCTCTGTATATAATCAGCATCGTATGGTTAGCATGGTAAAGAAGATAATATATTGTTTTTTAATTTGAATTGTTCTATATTGTATTCTTTGATATTATCCCCATGTGTTCGTCTGTGTCTTCTTATTTTCGCCCTTTTTTTCCCACAGATTGAGGGCGCAAAATCTCTCTTGGACAAAATATTCAAGTTGAAGCAAGACTTTTCTCCCGAATACAATCACATGAAAGAGGGATGGGATCAACTATATGAGTTGTATGATGCGGATGTCAGAGGTGGGGGGGAGGAGTATATGGGGGCTGAGGATTCAGAGATTCCAACCTCGTCGGCTGCCCTCGATGTGTACATCCCTAGCACCCAGGCTACTACTGATATGTCCCAGCTTACTCAGCTTACTTACGAGGGTGCATCTGCATTTATTGGGGATGATGTTGCACTAGAAGAATATGGACCTAAAGGGTCTATAATAAAAAGACTCTGTGGGCACAAGATTGGATTTATCAACGAGAACTTCTTCAACTCAACTCCGGCGAATCCAACATTATTTCCCATCGAGCACCCCCAGCAATGGTACACGTTGGGTCACGAAGAGATGAATTCTTTGCGACCCGAAATTTGGCTATACGAGACAGTGATGGATGCGTATATGTGTCTTTTGCGGGATCGGGAAGACAAATATCAGCACGAGGGGATAAAGAGATGGGCCAAATTTGGCTTCATGCCCTCCTACTTCATGCATTTGGGGAAAGGTGCCTTGTCTACGGGGGACCAAATTCGTGGAGATAGTTTCTGCCAGTCATATGTTACGCCTCAAGTGGGACCCCCATTGCATGAGTGCGACTTTATCTTCATGCCTATATGTGTCCCTGCAAACAATCATTTCATACTGTTAACCTTTGTGGTTTCAGTATGGAAAGTTTCTATTCTCGACCCGCTATATAATGACACACCGTACATAAAGCTCACTGAAATGTACAAGGACTATGTGGATGTCGCGGTACGTCACAAATTTCATTTTTTCAATACAATCGTTTAGTTTCCCCGCTATATATGTACATTTTCATGACGTTGTTGTTATTATAGGTACAATTGATACCGTTGATATTGCGAATGAGTAACCCGTTCGGTGATTGGACAAGTACACCCCCAAATGTCCAGAGTTCAAAAAGTCGACCCGTACAGGATAATCATTACGATTGCGGAATATTTGTTTGCAAGTATGTCGACTATCTCGTGTGGGGCAATATAGACATGAGCAATGAAAAATGGTCAGCGGATGATATATCGGTCTTTAGGTATAGAATAGCTTATGAATTGTTCAAATGTAAAGCTAGAGATATACTCGCGGGGGGAGTAATTTAGTGTGTCGATTTGACTTTTGCACTTGTACTCTAATTAATTTGCACCATGAATGTTACGTGTTGGATTATATGGATTTTTATTATCGGTTTATGCTAATTTAATTTAGTTTAAGCTAATTTGTGTTTGTTGGTTAATTTGGTATTGTAAATGTTTGCTTCAATTTATTGTGTATTGTTGGTATTGAACGAAGTAATAGACATTATGTATTGGGGATGGTTCTAAGTCTCTGTATACTGGCCGCTAGAGGGAGTAGCGGTCAGTCAAGAAAATTAAATTAATTCCCAAAGTCTCTGTATACTGGCCGCTAGAGGGAGTAGCGGCCAGTCAAAATGCAGCGTTTTGACTGGCCGCTACTCCCTCTAGCGGCCAGTATAAAAAACATTTTAAATTAATTTTAAGGGCATTTTGGGGACTTGTCCAGGCCGTATGAGCTAGTACTGGCCAGACAATGTAACTTTTATACCTATCATCTTACTCCATTCGCCGCCTTGTGCTAAACAATTGCAGAAAATTGAGCTTCGGAGATTATTTGCTTGTCGTGAGATTAGAAGAAATCACTTGTTCGTGTAATCAAATTTCGGTAAGTATTTATTAATGGATTTCATGCCTGCTATAAAAATATTTTTATCTAGTTCTTCTGAATCTGTTGGTAGTTTAGATCGTAGAAATGAATCGGAGTATGTTAATGATGCTGAAAGTAGTAAAGAGGTAATGGTTCCTTATGTTGGTCAAGTGTTTTCTAATTTGGAAGAAGCTGAAATTTTTTATAGATCATATGCCCATAAAAATGGATTTGAGATTAGGATTGCTACGAGTCGTAAACATGCTCACAGTAATGATCTGACATCGAGGTTGTATGTATGTAAAAAAGCTGGTAGACCAACGGGTGTACAAAGTTCATTAAATGATGAATGTGATAATGAGATGAAAACAAGACGGCGAGACTCAATAGGCCGCACATTATGCAAAGCTAGAATGTATGTTGTTCACGGTAAGAAAGAAGATAATTGGCATATTTCGATTATTGAGTTGGATCACAATCATCATTTAGTGACACCTACCAAAGTAGATTTGATTGAGACACATAGACATATTACGCAAGAAAATTAATTGATACATTAAATAAGGCGGGTATTAGACCAAGTAAGATGATGAATGTTTTGAGCACAATGGGTGGAGGTATGCAAAATGTAGGTTTTAGTGACAAGGATGTTCATAATATAGTGAGGGATTTAAGGCGTGACTCGGAGGATGAAAATGATGCACAAGTTGCAGTCACATATTTGAAAAAAATTGGTTCCAGCAGTGCAAGTAAATTCTTTTTCTGGGTCAAATCTAGCCAAGACAATCGCATAGAATGTATTTTGTGGGTAGACGCTCGTTCAAGATATATGTATCAACGTTTCGGAGACGTGATTACATTTGACACTACGTATAGGACAAATAGGTATAATATGCCATTTGTTCCATTTACTAGGGTCAACCACCATTATCACTCTGTTTTATTTGGATTTGCACTGTTACGGGATGAGACAGAAGAAACTTTTGTTTGGGTCTTAGAGACGTGGCTCGAAGCAATGGACTACAAGGCTCCTGTAACCATCATCACTGACCAAGATAATGCCATGAGCAATGCTATTGGTAGGGTACTCCCATCCACTCATCATTTATTGTGTTCTTGGCATATTAGTAATAAATTCCCAGAAAAATTGCATCATGTTTATGCGGAACACCCATCGTTTAAAGATTCTTTTAACAATTGTGTGTATAATTCATTGTCCATTGACGAGTTTGAAGAGCATTGGGAAAACCTTATGAGAGATTATGATTTGTATCAAAATGAATGGCTCATAAGTTTGTATGATGTGAAGGATAAATGGATAGGAGCATATATAAAGAGGTATTTTGCTGCGGGAATGACAACCACCGGAAGAAGCGAAGGCATGAATAATTTTTTTGATTTATATGTGAATGCTTCAACAGGCATGAAAGATTTTGTAGTCAAGACTCAGAAAGCTATTGAGAAACAATTCATCAGAGAGAGAAAGGCCGACTACGTAACAAAACATCAGAAACGTAGTATGGTATTAGGATCATCGTTGGAAGTGCATGCTGCTGAATGTTATACAAAAGAGATATTTAGACGTTTTCAAAAGGAGCTCGTGGATTCTCTAATGTACAACATCAACAAAGTCAGTGAGCTGTGCAATATTGATACAAAGGTTTATGCAGTGTACCAGTCGGATGCAATCGAAAATAGTCGTAGATATCGACAAGTTGTCATTAATAGTCATGAGGGCTCGATAACATGTACTTGTCAAATGTTCTCACATTCTAGTCAGATTTGCGGGCACACATTGAGATACTTTAGCTTTAAGAGTATTTTAAAAATAGCTGATGACATGATCGTTCTTCGGTGGACAAGAGATGCTAACAGGAGTAATAGGGAACAAGACATGGTTTTCCCAATGAGTTCTGACTTTGAACAAAATCAAGGGATGCAGTACAATCATTTGATGAGTGATTTTCAAGAGTTAGCTAGTAAAGCTGTTTGCTCAGTTCGAGGTTACAAGGCAATACTAATGCAAAATGCTCGAGGAAAAGCCTTTGTTGATTAATTTGACCCGGATGAGAATATTACCGACATACTAAACGATGAGAATGATCGCGTGGACGAAGGTGCAGCTCAGGAAATGGGATTGGAGGATGATGATGTGGATGATGAGGTTCAAGAGAAATAACAAGAGTATTTGCCACCAATTGCTTCTTAAACAAAGGGTCGAAAAAAACAATCCAGATTAAAAAGTGCCCTTGAAAAAGTATTGGGTAGTAAGCCTCACCGAAAATGTGCGATATGTGGATTCAAAACTAACCATGACAAGTGCAATCATTATAGAGTGTTAGGCCTTCCTGAACCTAAAGATAATTAATGTATGTGTTTATTTAGAATGTCTATGGAGATGTAATGTAGGTAAACTTTGAAATGTTTGTATTGTACTACTGATTAAGATATTTTTCATGTTCCCTGTTATTATGTTTGTTATATCAGTGTACTATGCTAAAGGGGGTTGATTAATCGGTTGACATTGAGTCGGTTGAAACAAAGGTAGCAGCTAACCCAACCCTAAATGATTTAAGTGCGAGGGTATTATGGAGATTTAACCTGGCCGCTAGAGGGAGTAGCGGCCAGTCAAAACGGCACCGTTTTGACTGGTCGCTACTCCCTCTAGCAGCCAGCATAAATCTTCATAATACCTCTCGCGCTTAATTCATTTTTGATGCAGGCCGCTAGAGGGAGTAGCGGCCAGTCAAAACGGCACCGTTTTGACTGGCCGCTACTCCCTCTAGCGGCCCGCATCAAAAATGAATTAATTAATATCTGGCCGCTACTGCGAGTAGCGGCCGCTCCCTCCCATAACCATACGATCTTATTTTGGACGGTTGGATCATAGTTAGCCGAAACAGTGCCTGTAGCTTACGTATTCTGTGGATCATTCCCCTATATATATATATATATATATATACACACACACACTCCCTAAATCCTACAACACATTGGTTTCCGGGTTTCAGAGTTGACTGAATAGCCCATCCAAATCCTTTTCAATATATAATATATCATGATTTATATTCCCTAATCCTAATATACTTTCGAAAGCCATATATATATATATATATATATATATATATATATATATATATATATACGGTCCGGATCTTAAGCTTACCCCTATCCGGCTCACCCCAAGCTCATCCCCCTTTAGCGACGGACCCGACGACGGTTTGGTTATACAACCGCCGTCTATACTTTTAGCGACGCTATATATTGTCCGTCGCTAAAAGTATAGACGACGGTTGTATAACCAAACCGTCGTCGGGTCCGTCGCTAAAGGGGGTGAGCTTGGGGTGAGCCGGATAAGGGTGAGTTTAAGATCCGGACTGTGTATATATATATATATATATATATATATATATATATATATATATATATATATATATATATATATATGCACGATGACTTTCTCCAACGAATCATATGTTGCGAACCAAAGACAGACTTAATTAAAAAAATACGCGGGTTGCCAGATGGTTCGGGTTGGGTGTGAAAATGGGCCACTATATAAACAAATTGAACCCATATTATGCAACCCGTTGCTCTCTCTAACTGGAGTCTCTCTCACTACGAAGCAGAGAAGAACAATTGAAAGCTCTGTTGATTTCAAAATCCACGGCCTCGACACCGGCTCAGGCATTCTATATGTCTCTCTCTAGGAAGGTATTAATCGGCTCTGACCAAAACTGTATTAATTTATTTTTCTAGCGTAAGAAATTTAGGGTTTATTAGAGGGTAGGATTTGTGTTTAAAATTTAGTTGAATTCATGGTATTGAATTGGTGGAGATCTTAAAAGATTTTGTATGTGGCTAATGCAGAATAGAAACAATGTGGAATTTTCTGCACATTTCTCACAAACATTGTTGAAACTAGTTTGAAGGGTCTCTTTCCTCGATATAATTCTCCTTTTATGTAGGTGGAACAAATTGATTCCTTTTATATAGGTGGAACAAATTGATTCAGAGGCCTTATGAGAATGGCGATCAACAAGGACTAACATTGATAAAGGCTATCCAGAGGCCACTAATGTTGAGGAGAACAAAAGATACGATAAATAAACATGAAAGGTGAAAAACTCTACTTTTGTAATTCTAATTTGTGCATAATTCCTGTTTTGCTAACAAGTTGATGTTAAATGTATGTCAAATCAGACCTATACTTGTTCTCCCACCAACTGACATTCAAGTCATCGAGTGCGACCAGTCAGAAGCTGAACGTGATTTTTATGATGCTCTCCTTAAGAGATCCAAAGTAAGGTGGATTTTTTTATTTTATTTTTTGTAAATGATATTTTAAACATTTTTATATAATGATGAATGGATTCAAGTTATTCGACGTTGTGACTTAATCATTTCAGTTTGCTAAATGCTTTGTGAATTTACTTGAATAAAGTTAAGATTCTTGTCTCAATGATGAAACTTGCAACTCTTTCGAATAACAGGTTCAGTTCGAGCAGTTTGTGGCACAAGGAAAAGTTTTTCACAACTATACAAATATTCTTGAGTTGCTACTTCGTTTGAGGCAGTGTTGCAACCACCCATTTCTTGTTATGAGGTGGGAATGCAACTAATCGTGCGATTTGTTGTAATTGTTAATGTTATGTATGCGGTGTTGTTGTTAATGTTATTAAATCGGCTGTGATTTTGATAATTTTCATTATCTAACCAACTTGCATGTTCAGATATTAATGTTATGTATTCATAAATTTGTTGTAATGTTAATCCTATTTATGAATGTTTAGATTCTCTTTGTTTCTTGGAGAACATCATGGTTTCTTTCTAAACTTTTCATTTAAATGGTATGCATGCATAAAGTTGCAATGGTTAATTTTTATCCTAGAAGTTGTGGGTATACGTGCTTGAACCAAACATTGAGATCATGTATACCATGATTTGTATTTATGATTAGAAAAGACAATTCTATTTTCTCATGTCAATGATTAGTGCAGGTATATATTCTAAATACTAGTTTGTATCCAAGTTACAGAACAGGTATATGTCAACTCCAGTTGTCAAAACGGTTTAGGGACTGGATATAAGTAAAAGAGAGTTAGATTTCTACTCGCAGAATTGAAGTACAAGAGTTCACTAACGTAATCTCTTAGACCACATAAACTGGAATCCACCAGAGAAAACTAAGAGAAAACAACTATAATTTTATTAAATAATGAATAATAACAATTTTTTTGAATTTCAACCCACAAGCCGAGTTTTTATAACTAACAGACTTCATTTCCAATCTATAATAGAATTCTTACAATTATGGAAACTAAATTCTAAAGAGTATCTAACTTTCTATTAAACTTCTACTACCATAAAGAATCCATTTCCTAATTAAACTCTACTACCATAAATGGATTTACTTACTAAAAATAATAATAATTCTAATAATAATTAAAACAAATCTAATCCGACGATCTCTCGAAGCCCTGACGACGATCTCCTGAAGCCATGACGACGATCTCCCGAAGACTTATCCGACCCCGAACTCAGAACACGCCCGAACCTAAAGGGATACGCGTGTTTCTTTGAAGTCTTCTTTCTATCCAGCTCTTCCTCAAACTACAATGCCATTTGTCCTACATCAATCCTTCCCACCTGCGAAGAACTCGACCCCGAGTTATGTTCTGGATAAAGCGGAACATCATCATGAAACGCATAAAGATGAGCAACATTGAAAGTACGAGAGATAGCCATATTCTTCGGCAAGTCGATCACATATGCATTATCATTGATCTTCTTGATCACCTCATACGGACCGTATTTCCTAGGCTTCAGCTTGTTATAAGAACTGATCGGGAACCTCTCCTTTTGCCAAAACACCATAACCTGATCACCCTCGGCAAACAATTTTTGACGCCTCTTGGCATCGGCTACGGCTTTATACTTCACATTTTCTTCTCCAATCGAGCTTTTACCTCCGCCTAAACATCCCGAACCTGCTCAACCATATGTTCGGCAGCAATACTCGTCCCAGCAACCTTCGGCAGACGAACCAAGTCTAACGCATGCTTATGAACCTGTCAATACATCAAAGCAAATGGAGATTGTCCAGTAGCGAAATGAACCGCATTATTATATGCAAACTCAGCTTGTGCCAACGCCATATCCCACTGCTTCGGCTTATCACCACAAATACTCCAAATCAAATTTTCTAGCGTTCGGTTCAAATTTTCGGTCTGACTATCAGTTTGTGGATGTGCAGTGCTACTAAACTTGAGAGTAGTATCCATCCATCGCTATAACGTGATCCAAAAATGGCTAAGAAACTTTGAATCTCGATCCAAACTGATAGACTGAGGAACCCCATGGAGCCGAACTACTTCTCGAAAAAACAACTAAGCAACATGAGATGCTTCCGACGTCTTTCGACAAGGAATAAAATGTCCCATTTTAGAAAATCTGTCGACCACCACAAAGACTGAATCCACTCCTCGCTGAGTCCGAGGAAGACCCAAGATAAAATTCATCGCTAAATCTTCCCATATAGCATTCGGTACATGTAGAGGCATGTAGAGAACCTGTATTCTGAGCTTGTCCTTTAGCAGTCTGACATACATAACATTTCCGAACAAGATTACCCACATCACGTTTCAGTTAAGGCCAATAATATCGTCCGCTACCCCACTGATGGTCTTATCACGTCCCAGGTGACCACTCAAACTTCCTCCATGTATCTCCCAAATTAGTTTCTCTCTCAAAGATCTCTGAGGAATACATAACTGATTTTCGCGGAAAAGATAGCCATCGGTCACATGAAACTCTCCTTCTGTTTGTTCACGATCACAACTTTCCTAGACTTCGACAAAATCCTCATCATCTGAATACAACTATTTCAGAAACTCAAATCCAATAATTTCTTGACGCATAGTGACTAACAAATTAGCTCGCCGACTCAATGCATCTACCACATTGTTTAGAACCACAGATTTGTGTTTCAAAACAAAAGAAAATTTTTGTAAATAATTTGCCTATCGAGCATGCATATTGCTTAAGCTTCTCTGGCTGTTCAAGTACTTCAAAGCTTGATGATCGATGTATAGAATAAATTCTCGCTGAATCAAATAATGTTCCCAATGCTTCATAGCACGAACAATCGCATAAAATTCTTGATCATAGGTACTTCATTTTCATCGCGCATCACTAAGCTTTTCACTGAAGAATGTTATCGGTCTTTTCTCTTGTGATAAAACTGCTCCAATTCCGATCCCACTAACATCACACTCTACTTCGAATAACTTTTCAAAACTGGGTAAAGCAAGAACAGGAGTAGTGCACAATTTTTCTTTAATGACTATAAAAGTTATTTCAGCTGCTTCCCCCCATTGAAATTTACCCTTCTTTAAACATTCCGTAATGAGAGCCACAATGCTACTGAAATCTCTAATAAACCACGATAAAATGTCTCCAACCAATGGAAGCTTCGTACCACTCCTACTGTCTTCGGGGTTGGCCATTCCCGTATCACTCTTACCTTGTCTTCGTCCACCAAAATTCCCTCCGAGCTGACCACATATCCCAAGAATAACAAGCGCTCTGTCAGCCAGGTGCACTTTTAAAATTGATAAAAAGCTTATTTTCGGATAACACCTCTAACACAACCCAAAGATGCTTCATATGGTCCTCCTTACTCCGACTATAAATTAGTATATCATCAAAATAAACGACAACATATTACCCAATGAAAGGTCGTAATACCTGATTCATAAGTCGCATAAAAATACTAGGAGCATTAGATAATCTGAAGGGCATAACCAACCACTCATAAAGTTCATCCTTTATCTTAAAAGTTGTCTTCCATTCATCATCAGGCTTGACCCGAATCTGATGATATCCACTTCGCAAATCTATTTTGGAGAAGAACTTCGATCCTTCCAACATATCTAGTATATCATCCAGCATCGGGATCGGGAAGCTGTATCGGACAGTAATCTTATTGATTGCTCGACTGTCAACGCACATCCTCCAACTGCCATCTTTTTTTGGAACTCGTAATGTTGGAACAACGCATGGACTCGGGCTTTCCCGAATAAATCCCTTCTTCAACAATTCTTTCACCTTTTCCTGAAGGATCTGATTTTCCTTCGGACTCATCCGATAGTGTGACAAATTGGGTAAACTTGCTCCTAGAATCAAGTCAACACGATGTTGAATATCCCTTAGTGGCGGAAGGTCACTCGACAGATCATCCGATACCAGCTCACTGAATTCGTTCAAAATAGACTGCACCTCTTCGGGTATCACAACGCTCGGTTCCTTCTTTTCTTCTACCACTAGAGCCCGCACAACCACAACATGTACCTCTTGTGCTTCCTTGATCTCCGACTCCAACTCAGTTACTGAAGTGATTAGAGAGAGTAAAGGTTGTTCTTCGGTCGCAGTCGGCGTTAAGCCCCCTTTCGGGATTTTTCTTTGGCACCATTGCAATCTTTTTGCCACCCCAACTAAAAACGAAAACGTTGTCACGCCCCCTATAGGTGACATCCACATCAAACTGCTATGGTCGTCACAATAACACGTGGCTAACATCCATATCGACTACGTCACAGATCACTTCATCTTTGTAATGCTGACCAATTGAGATAGGAACCCTGTAAACTTAGTCACGTTCACCTTCGGTCCCTTTTGGATCCATCCGATCACATAATGCTTCAGATGTTTCTCTACTTGCAGCTTTAAATTTCTATCGGTCTCTTGGACAAGAAATTCTCACAACTTCCACTATCGACAATTACGTCACAAACATGTCCCCGAACACTGCAGAATGCTTTAAAGACGTTGTTTCTTTGCGATGAATCCTCCAGTTTCGTTGAACACATAATGTGACGCCCCCAAATTCTGACGTCACTGTCTCGAATCTGGTTTATCACGTTCTAACTCCAATAACGACATAAACCAATACAACGAAAATGATAGAATAAATTACATCGATTTAATATAATTATTCTTGTCCCAAGGTCTCGCAACCGCTACCACAATACTACGTAAAAGTCTTAATTCAAACTAAAACATAATATTGATACATAATTCATGCCTAAGCTTATTACATAACTGAATTTGAAAACAAAGAGCAACATAGTAACAAATCTTCTTCCTGAGGAGGTATAAAGCTACGCCGTAGCTTTGCCTTTTCCTTTACCCTTCCCTGAAGTCTCACCACTTTCTGCCTTAACTGAAAGGTTTAAAGAAAGCAAGAATGAGCAACAAATTTTCCCAGCAAGTATATACAGTGAGGGTAAACAATATAAAGTTCAAAACGCAAAGGGTGTGATAGTAAAGGATAGTTCAAGGATAATAAGAATAAAAGTCACTATGGACCGAAGAATATCAATAAGATTCATAAGTTTAATCATTTCGAGATGCAAGAAAATGAACACTGAGTAGTCACCAAGGACTAAGAACTCCTGCTAGAATTAACAGTTATTATACTGAAAATCCAATAAAACAAGTACAACAGTTGATCAACCTAAAGTACCCTATGTTATGCATAACATTCAAACATGCTAGTGTGCGCACGCCGGTTCCCCGATAATATATAATTTCCCCTTCAATGAGGGTTGTTCATCTCAACAGATAAGAGTCCGCACCAAGACAATTGGTTCGGATAACTTTCTAACACATGCATATTAGTCTAGCCGAATCGAATAACATAGATAATATTTACAATATATTTATGAATGATAAGTTCAAAGCTTGCCACAAGAATCAAGATATAAGATTCGTTTCCGAATGGGTATTTGCTTGATACATATAACTGATATAGCAACAATTCAGATTTACATAATATGTAAGGTTAAGAGGGTTAGAGAACTTGCTCAATGTAAATTTGAGTAAGGTTAGGGAACTTGCCTTTAGTGTAGTCTATGAATTTAAAGCTTAATAACACGTTACAATCCTATTGCATAATAGTTATATGAAAGTTCCATTAGTCATACAAGTTCATAACTCAAATAATTCCACATGACGACTCAACACATGTACACACAAGTATTACGCATTTCAGTTCCATCTTAGACGCAAATCTTGACCACATACTAACATATCGCGTTGTTTGAAATCGTTATTGATCTTGCTTTGGAACTCATTTAGAAAGCGTGTAACCACTTTTAAATCTTGGTTCTATATAATCTTGACATGCTCACATACTAGAAGTCTCAGTTTAATCAAGTACTAAAGCTCAATGCACATATACTTCACTTTCAGATTAGCAATAAAATAGACGGAATGCACTGCAGGATGGCGCGACCGCGTTGCTCCCTGTTAGCTCCAGTGCAGGCTTGTCTCTTATATGATATTAACTTAACCTTTATCATACTGATGTGATAAAATTATGTAACTGCAAATGCACAGTGTCAAATTGAAGAACTGGCAAGTACAGGTCGAACCCACAGAGACTAGATTAATTTTAATGTATCCTTAATATCTATTTTAGGCGAATTAAAAATCAAGATTGAGAATCAATTAACTATAATTAAACTAACTAATAATAAGGAAGCAATCTAGGAATTCGAATCCATTAAATAATAAATATAACAAGTAATTCAATCTCTTCTATTTTTATAACTTAATTATGATTTTGATCTCCCTTCCCTTTAATTTAGTAATTTTATAATTAGCGTGGGCAAGCATAGACTATGAAAATTTAAGGATTAACTATAACCCATCAAAACTTCTTTGAGCAAGCATGGATTATGAAAAACTCATATCTTAACAATAATCTATCAAAACCTCTTAATTAATTTAAAATCACATAAGAACTATAAAACGAAGGTATTTCAATAATGAAACATGAAGGCGAAATCAATTAAACATAAAAGCATAAATAATAGAAGAGATAAAAAAAATATTATCATGAATAATTATTTAATTTCATCTTCATCATAGATTAAAGAAACTAGCTAGACATTAAAAAATAAATAAACTAACTAAGATAAAGAAGAAGAAAATTAAAAATAAAATAAGAAAACTCCCTTTAATTAACGATCCTCCAACAAGCGTACAATGAAAAATAATTTAATTTACTCCTACTCCTAACCTAAACTCATACCCCATTCTCTCTAAAACAAGAGACCTATTTATAGGGAAAATAAATTTGTGCCCTAATTTACATTCATTGAACTTGGCCTCTTTTATTCCCTTTCTTTTCTTCTTGATTTCAATCTCTACATGGTAATCTCCAAGAGTCCTTTTCCATGTAGGTTTCAACTTCCTAGTGGTAATCAACTTCTTAAATATATCTTTTAGATTGACTTTCTTTTCTCTTGCTGGATTTGACTTGCACACCAAGATTGTTCCACCTCCTTCCTTTTCCTTGTAGAATTCTTCTTGGATATTTCCTTATATGAATAAGAGTATTAAATACTGCTTGATCACCAAGAATTTGACTTTATCACAACAAAATATAAAATCCTACAAAATAAAATAAAACATATTAATTTAATAAACTAATATAATTAAAAAGACAAAATTAGGGACAATAAAATGTATGAATTATGTGTTTATCATATACCATGCTACTGATATCTAACACACATGCACGTCGGAAGGTATAACTTTAGTTGAATATCTAGCATGCTTGTCCTAAGCTATTTCCAAACATTTCATTCCATTTGAAATCCGTAAAGTAACATGTTTAACAAGTGTGTTTCATAAATGTGAGTCATGATGGCTAATATACCACTTGATGTTGCTAGGAAAAACATAACATGCATGCTCGTACATACATTCACTTCACGTTCACATAATTTAATGTCGTCTCTCGTTTGAAAATTCCTTTTAAGTACACTTGAAAAGTTAAAATCATGTTTCATCATATAAGTGAGCATAATGATCGTTTCTAGAGGCATATGAAGTCCTAATACACATGTTTGAAATGTCAAAATGCAATTCACACATGGTTGGATAACATTATTACTCAAGTCCTAAATTTCTTTGAAACCTCATGTTAAACCACATAATCATGCCAACATATTAAACTCATACTCCATACTCATTTACAACTTAATCAAGTTACAAACATATGCTCAAAGGGTCAGAACATTCAAAGTTTCATGTTTTTCAAATTTGAGTTTCTAATTCTCTAAATTTCACCTTCAAACATTTTAACTTAAGCAAATGGTGATACATTTCATGCTATGTAATTTCAATACACCTATCAAGAATATATATGGGTCTATATAAACCAAACTAGCATGCTCAGAATACTGGAAGAACAAAATTTAAAGTTTCCTTCAGGGGCACGGTGCGGTCGCGCCTGGTTTTGCCTAGGGAGTAGTGCGGTCGCGCTGCTCCTCAGCAGAACCAGGAAACTCCCAGTATCAACATATCCATCTAAACCAAAACCAATTCAAATAGCAATTTATGTATACCCACCTCACATAAAGTCCACAAACATGATATTAAGCATACCTAACATAATTCTAACAGCTTAAAACAAGTAAACAATTAAGTTCAAGAATTAAATTCATCATCCATGCTATTTTCCAAAGTTTAACACATTTAGTGGTCGATCTCGTTACGAACTCGTTTCTGGACCAAAATGATTCGTTTAACTTTCGTTGTTTTCGTATTTAACCAAACTAACAATGTATAAGAACTAATTTCATATTACTACCACCTAGCTCAACAAATTTTTGGTAAATTTTGGAAGCATAACTTTCTGAAATTCTTGGGAACTAGCAACACTTAAAATTTAAGAACATAATTCGTGCTCGACACTCTAATAACATGTATATGAACTTAGTGAACATGCTTACATCAACTATTAATCAATTAACACCAGATTCATGGAAAAATTCTAGGAATTGAACTCAAGAATTTATGAACACGGTTTAATAGAGTTTTACCTCTTGAAGCTAGTATGACACTCCAATGCTACCAATTGAAAATCACTCAACCTCACTCTCTAATGGAAACTTAACTTCAGATTTCTATCAATAAGAATTGTGTAGAGGAGGCTTCAATTTATAGAGAATTCATGGACCGTGCCAAGACTTTGTTCTAAGGTTCAAACCATTGGAAGAAGAAAGAAGCTTGTGGTTAACGAGAAGTTGGTGGAATAGTGGTGAGGCACTATTTGGACCACTCCCCATTTCATCATGAAGCTGAGGTTTGCAAGGAAGAAGAAGAAGCCTAGGCTTATAGCCTTTTCTCATTATCAGCAACATGGCTCTAGCTATTCACGTGAATGAAGAAAATGGGGCAAATGACTATCAATTTGGGACAAGGAACTCAGACATTTCCCAACAAGCCTTAAATGCATACTTTGATTTAAAATATAAACTTAGGTCATATAGTGTATTAAATAATTAAATGCTATCATATTATATCAAATAGAGTCACATGTACACATATCATATAATCCATGCACATTAATTAAAGTGAAATCTCTAATATTTACTAACACCCAATATTTAATATTCATTATTATTCCATTATTCCTATAATAGAATATTATTACAATAAACCTTCAAGTATTAAAATAATTATTACATAGCAAATATTAGCCCATTTAATAGCCCTTATCACACATCAAGATGTCACATAGGATGTATCATGACACATAACATTTAACTAAATACATGGAGGTTATTTGCCACACAATAATTAATTAACTAAGATAACATTAATAAATATCTTTATTATTAAATCACTCCTTTAATAAATAAAATAAGAAATAACGTTATCACATCACTACCAAAATGACATATCACGTAAACTCATATTCGAACAAATATTCAACTTAATAGAAAAGTTAATATTAATATTATTCAAAATTCTCGGGTATTACACATAACCCGCTGAATTACACAGTTTAAATGTTCCCCTTGTTCCTCTGCTATTTCCGCATCATCCAAGAGTTTGTCCATGTTAATTCCTTCTTCAGCATACTGAAACTCCTCTTCGTCCTCCCCAACACCTACGAAATTCACCGATTTCCTGGTCGGGCACTCATTTGACCGATGACCTGGTTGACCGCGTCGGTAACACTTAAAACCTCCAGCTTTAGCATACGGGTTTGGCGTTCGAAAAGTTTCCTTTGTCGTTGTACCTGTCGATCGTGTTCCCACAGGATTGTTAGAAGAACCCGAACCCCTTTAGGCCTGATCCGAAATAACTTTAGGCTGATTCCTTCCATCATTTGATGCGAACCGATTTCTGTTTGTCGTAGCATTAGATGTCACAACCACCTCTTTCATAAGGAAATCGTTTAGTAGTTTTCTCCATTAATTCAGCCTTCAAGGCCATGTTATACGCTTCATCCATCGTCCAACCAACTTGCAGCCCGATTTTATCGCGAATGTACGGGTTCAACCCTTCCAAATATCTGGAAACTTGTTGTCCTTCAGTCTCATTTAGATTGTTATGAATTGACAATCTAGTCCACTCCTCAGTATAATCCGCTACAGTTCGGTTACCCTACACACAATTTTAATAACTCCGAAAAATAAATTATTCATAATCAGGGGGGTAAGAATATACCCATCATTAGTTGTTTCATCCTCCTCCAAGATCGTATAGGTGTCTTGCTTTGTCTTCTCCTATCCATCTGTAACTTCTCCCACCAAACAGTGGCCCCACTTCTCAACTTGTATGCTACCAAATTGACTTGTCGATCTTTTGGGACTTCGGTTAGCTCGAAGAACCTCTCCACCTCTGAGATCCAATCCAAGAATTCTTCAATCTGTAATTTTCCATGGAATAGAGGTATGTCTACACGTATCCTATAATCAGGTTGATTTTGATTTCGGTTTTGTTGAGGGTTTCTTCGGTTTCCTGCAAATTCCTCATCGAAATCTTCAACACTCACTACTTCGAACCGCTCATGTCTTGCTGCTCCAGGCTGACATGCTCCTCTATGAGGTCCAAGGGCAACTCCCTCGGGACTAAGTCTATTGGGTTGGTCAGGTCCGTCAGGATTGGGCTGTTGTAGCAACAGTTGTTGTAACAAGGTCTCCACCCTCGCCACCGACTGTTGTTGTTCATCAATCGCTGCCCATAATTTGGCATCCCTACGATCATCGTTGTCAGGTTTACCTTTACCGCCTTCGTTGTTGGCCATCGAACAAGGCAAAATCCTTGGCTCTGATACCAATTGACACAGAACGGAAGTACAAGAGTTTACTAATGTAATCTCTTAGAACACATAAACTGGAATCCACCAGAGAAAATAAGAGAAAACAACTCTAATTTTATTAAATAATAAATATTAACGATTTTTTTTCAATTTCAACCCACAAGCCGGGAATTTATAGCTAACGGACTTCCTTTCCAATCTATAATAGAATTCCTACAATTATGGAAACTAAATCCTAAAGAGTATTTAACTTCCTATTAAACTTCTACTACCATAAAGAATCCACTTCCTAATTAAACTCCACTACCATAAATGGATATACTTACTAAAAATAATAATAATTCTAATAATAATTAAAATAAATCTAATCTGATGATCTCCCGAAGCCATGATGACGATCTCCCGAAGACTTATCCGACCCTAAACCCAGAACACGCCCGAACCCAAAGGGTTACACGCGTTTCTTTGAAGTCTTCTTTCTATTCAGCTCTTCCTCAAACTCCAACGTCATTTGTCCTACATCATGTGTACAATATAAGTAAAAACAATATTGAACCACAATTATAAACCACTGCAGGGAAAGGGGTAAGGAACTAAAGAAATTCATGCTGATTGGAATAGATGCAGTCAATTAAAATACATTATAATCAAGTGTGACAAGTTGATATTCATCTTCAAAGTCTGCTTCGTGATTACTTCTCAAATTACCCAGCTATAATTATAACACAAGTACTAATTACAACACTATCTAACACAAGTCCGAAAACAGTAGTAAACAAAATAGGACGCAACCAACATCCAAATTAGCAGCAGCAAACATCTCATCACTTCCAACTTCTTCTATTAACTTAGCACTCTCCCCTTCAATTCTCTTATTCTCTACCTCCATTGCACTATTGTTTACATTTCACCACATTCATTACTACCCCGTGCTTCATCCTCTAAATTATCATCCATCCCTACAGTTAAAAAAAATAACATTGATTCATTAGGACAAAAAGTTATTCAAATTTATTATATTATTACAATTCAATAATCAACTGTCGATGTATTTATAATACAGAAGTAAACACAAACATCAACATAAATTTAACTTTTGTTGCAAATTGAACGTTTATTGTACAAGTGCCAATACAAAGCAAACTCTATAGATAACATGAATTGCTGGACACATCTCAAATCTTAACATGAATTGAAACAACAAATCAATTTCCCAATTCAACCATTGCCAAATTCTATTTCCGCATTAGTAAGAAACAAGCAATAATACAACTTTTACCCCCCAAGAACTAGGAATCAACCTTCAGGTTTTTAACAGCTCCTTCGATGGTGATTTTCAACAAACATATATTGTTAACTGATTGTTAAAAGTATGAAATTATACTCTTATTTGTATGTAATCGCAAATTCACAACCGAAAATCACAGACCTTGAATTCAAAAGTAAGATTTAAGTAAAACTTAACAATAAACTAAACAATCGACCTTGATTTGAAATCAACAACAATATGGACATATTTATGAGAAATGTGCAAAAAATTCCACATTATTTTTATTCTGCATTAGCCACATAAAAAATCTTTCAACATCTCCAACCAATTCAATACCATGAATTCAACTAAATTTTAAACACAAATCTTACCCTCTAATAAACCCTAAATTTCTTACGCTAGAAAAATAAATTAAGAAATTAATATAATTTTGGTCAGAGTCGGAGACGATTAATACCTTTGTAGAGAGAGACAGATAGAACGCCTGAGCCGGTGCCGGAGCCGTGGATTTTGAAATCACCAAAGCTTCCAATTGTTATTCTCTGCTTCGTAGTGAGAGAGACTCCAGTTAAAGAGAGAAATGGGTTGCATAATATGGGTTTAATTTGTTTATATAGTGGCCCATTTTCACACCCAATCCGAACCATCTAGTAACCCGTGCGTTTTTTTTAATAAGTCTGTCTTTGGTTTGCAACATATGGTCCGTTGGAGAAAGCCACCGCGCGTGTGTGTGTGTATATATATCAAGTCTAACTTGATTTTGGGGAAAAATAACTGACCCTTTTATTGTTCCCTGCCAATTTAAAAATCCGAATCACTTTTGAAAGTGATTCACCTTCCTTTTCCAATTAGACTTTTGCTCATAAATCTCATGGGTTTGGATCAATATGCCAAACAATCTCCCCCTCCGAACCTATAAACGGAGTTTTCTGTTAGTCTGTCACTTGGAGTCCATCCCGACCAACTTCTTGCAAAACTCTAGCTTATCGCGAGTTATAACCTTTGTCAACATGTCTGAAGGGTTCTCGTTGGTATAAATTTTCTTCTCTTTCATCAATTCCTTTTCCATCACTTCTCAAAGTCAGTGATAACGAACATCAATATGCTTGGTAAGATTATGATACATGGAGTTCTTAGTCAAGTCAATTACATTTTGACTATCATAATAAACCACGTACTCATCCTATGTCAAACTCAACTCTTAGAGAAACTGTTTCAACCATAATATCTTATTGCCTGCTTCCATAGCGGTGATGTATTCTGACTCAGTTGTAGACAAATCAATACACTTTTGTAACTTGGACTGCCATGATATAGCTCCCCCTACAAAAGTAAACAAATACCTCGAAGTAGACTTCTTCTCTTTAGAACCTGCCATGTTTGCATCTGTAAAATCCTCTAAGACTAGACTTGAACTACCAAAACCCAAACACAAATTGGAAGTAGCTTTCAAGTATCTAAGAATCTACTTAACTGCTTCCCAATGTTCTCTACCAGGATTTGACAAATACCTGCTCACAACGCCAACTACATGAGCAATATCTGGTCGTGTACAAACCATCTTATAAATAAAACTCTCTATAGTAGAGGAGTAAGGAACTACTGCCATATCATCTCTCCCTTCTTTAATAGAAGGACACATACGCTTTGTCAACTTAATATGATCGATCAGTGATGTGCTAACTCACTTAGCATCACCCATTTTGAACCTTGTAAGGACCCGTTCAACATTATTCTCTTGTGACATCCACAACCCCTTGGCTTTCCTGTCACGAACAATCTTTATGCCCAAAATCTGCTTAGTCAGGCCTAAATTCTTCATTTCAAAGGACTTGAACAACTCACCCTTGAACATGCGAATCATGTTAGCATTTTGTCTAACTATCAACATATCATTTACATATAGTAACAAAATAACGAAGTTAACATCCGAATTATTTTTTGACATATACACAATGATCTGCAACAGTTCTACTGTAACCTTGATCCATCATGAATAAATCAAATTTCTTCTACCACTACCTTGGGGCTTGTTTCAAGTAGTACAAACTTTTCTTCAACCTATAAACTAAGTGCACTTTCTCTTTAACTTCAAATCCTTCTGGTTGCTCTATGTAGATTTCCTCCTTCAAATCACCATGAAGGAAAATAGTTTTCACATCTAGATGCTCAATCTCAAGATCCATACTAGCTACATAGTTACGTTGTATGTGCACATAGATTACTGTATGTGTTGTTGGAATAAAGCAGATTTAGAAGTACAAAATGGGTTTAAAAACCTAGAAATAACAAAAATAAACAAAAATATAAAACAAAAATTCAGTTATTTTCAAAGGAATAACTGATTTTCGATGGAAATTCTATCGAAATAAAACAATTATAGTTTATTTAAAAATTTGCTATTTCCAATAGAAAGAATATTACTCCAACGAAACTTCCGTCGGAACTATACTCCCATCAAAAATTCTAAGCGGTGCCACGTGTCAACCGTAAATTCAACTGAATATTCCCGACGTATTTATTCCGTCAGAAGTAATATAATTTCGACGAAAGAGGGTTAGAATTATTCCGACAAATTTTATTATTTCTAATCGAATATTCGACGGACTAAATTCCAACGATCATATATCCGACCGAATTGCTGATGGAATTTTTTGTCGGAAATATATTAATTCCGTTCGACGAAAAATTCCGTCGAAATTAGGACTTTTCTTGTAGTGCAATTTTATTTTTAAAAATAAATAAATATTGTGATTTATTTTGATAAATTTATTTTAAGCAAATATATTCATGTGAACTTTTAGAGAAAATTAGCAACTATGTCTATGTATACATATATGCATGTGAATTTTGGTAAAAATTAGTGAGTTATGTCTTTGACTAAATATATGCATGTTATTATGCGGTGAAATAGTGCATATATACAAGTTGTAAATTTTTTCTTGTTAAATGGTTGTGGACAATAATAGGGATATGTTTGTGTTTTATTATTGTTAAATTAGTGAGTTATGTTTTGGGGGAATATATGCATGTGATGATATATTGAGAGTAATAATGACTAGACAAACTTTGTAAATTGTCTTGTTTTAAATTATTGTTAAATGGTCATTTTCTGATGATTGGGATATAATTGTGTTACATAGTTATTAAATAGGTACAAAATAGTTTTATATTTTTTTAGGTAAAAGATGGACAGCTGGAATTATGGACCAATTGACCAAAGTATTATGTATGACCAACAAAATCATGTGTTTGATAACGCATATCACAGTAGAGATAGGGGAAAGCTAATCTCAAGTCAATTAACTGAACAAAAATACGATCAATGGAATTAAACAAAAGCCCAAAAAACTCTTCTGGATAAATATAGTTTTGGGGTTTTTAAACATGCAACAGTTATACACCAAACTAACATTGGTCTCGCATTTGCCCTGGTGGAGAGATGGTGGTTGGAGACCAATAGTTTGGGGAAATAACAATAATCCTAGAGGATGTCTACTTCATTTTTAGATTGTCAGTGGTTGGCAAACCCTTAACTTGTCCTCTATTTGACACCTCAGTGTCTCATTTTAGGGACTGTTTTGGTCCTGAACTAGCTGTTGAATATAAGCAATCGAAAAAATGAGGTTCTATTTCATTGGTGTGGCTACATGAATATTTTGTTGATTGTCCTTCTAGAGCAAGTAAGGAAATTGTAGGCCAATACACAAACGCCTATATTCTTTGGCTATATCGGCCAATATTGTTCCCTACTAGGTCCAAGAATACTGTTCACCCAAAGTATATATATTTTCTGGCCAACACTGAAGATTATGTAACTTATTTTTGGGGTGCGGCTCTGTTAGGGTATTTGTATAGAGTTTTATATACGACCAGTAGGAAAGGGGTGAAATATATTAATGGTTATGTAACACTGTTACAAATGTGGGCGTATAAGTGTTTAATAGTTGGAAGACCAAACCTTAGACCACAATTAAAGTTACTGTTACATAGGGCCGTAACGTGGGCATTCTCCGCAACCTACAAATATCCTGATGGACGAAACAGTCCCCACCACCATCTGACATTTTACCGAGGGGAGTTAGATGTCCAGCCTTAGTGGCAGGTAGTTTGACGTCCTTACATGAGGTGGGATGATAATCTTAATGGATTTAATTTTGAAAGAATGTTGTTGGGATCGGGTAGAGTCCTCTTGATCCACTTTGATATCGTGGAATATCATATGTCAAATCGGGTGATGAGATAGTTTAGGTTCCTATAAGGTATACTCTCTCCGACCGAAAATCACGACGACCTAAGAAAGCCCAAAGAACATAGGTTTGACGTCGATGATTGTATGGCCTTGAGGCGAGGGTACATCGTGCATGAGAGGCTTACATGGATCATCTCGAGGGACAACAATACGAGATTTATAACTACGCAAATATTGATGATTACATGGATTAGTACGGGATAATTACACGTTGAAAACTGCATCGACCTCGACCAAAAGGGGACCAAGACCTTACATATAAGCCTCGTGTCATATACAACCAGATCATCTAATAAGCATGGTACACAAACATTATTCAGTTTAACTTTTTGGTATACTAGTATCCACATATTGTATTTATTGATCTATTTATTGTTGCTAATAGTTGTGTTCATCTTACATGACAGGTTGAGAGTGCAAAGTCCTTACTTGATAACTACTTTGCATTTATCTAGATCTCCCGAGTATGTTATGGAGAAATAGGAATTGGGCCACCATTACGGTGTATTCAACTTTGAAGTAAGGGAGAAAAAGGTACCTCAGCAGGGGGGTCCTAATGAAGAAGGATCCCACACCCAATTCTCCCAATTCAACGAAAACCAAGGGAAGTTAAGTGATTTTGCAGTACAAGAGAGCTACATCCCCACCACCCAGGCCTATGTTCCCTCTTACTCATTTGAGGGTGCTTCTGACTTTATAGGGGAGGAAGACCTTCAACTACAAGAAGCGGGAGGGCACATCTCTTATGGACGAAAAAGGTGCCCAATCAAAGGAGCACAAGGTCGCGTTCATAAATGAACAATTATTTGAGGACGCGGTGGTGGATCAAGAAATATTTTTTGTATCACATCCTCGGAATTGGTATACTTTATACCACATAGAATTCTGCGTCTTACGCCTTGACGTCTGGATTTTCGAGCATGTCTTGGATGTGTACATACTGTTACTGCGGGATAGAGATGACTACTACAGGGAGTGAGAAATTAAAAGATGGGCCCAGTTTGCTTTCTTGGGGTCGTTCTTCATGCATCTTGGCAAGAACTGTGTGCCCCCCACTAAGGCAAATCGTGTAGCGAGTTTCTACCATTCCTATGTCTACCCGGATGTGGGCCCGCCTTTACACGAATGTGAATATATATTCATATCGGTGTAATATAGATAATCATCATTTTATCTTGATGATTTTTTCGGTCGCAGAATGGTAGTCATAATCCTTGACTCACTTTATAGTGATGGGTATATAAAGATCCAGGAAATATACAAAGAATTCATTGACGTAGCGGTATGCGTACTAATTGTTGTTGTAATTTTATAAATGTTTTGTATTTTACGTGTTAGTAACCAACATTTTTGTATGCGTAGATACAATTAACAACATTTTGTTTGCGAATTGGTGATCTGATTCGCAAATGGCCCACTTTTGATCCCCATGTGCACATACCAAAGAACCGACCTATGTAGCATAACACATCAGACTGTGGCATTTTAGTCTGCAAGTATGTCGACTACTTCGTCAGAGGTAGTGCTGATGTGCGCAAAGAGAAATGGTCCATAGAAGATGTAACGGTCTTTAGATACCGAATCGCATCGGAACTATACAAACGTTAAGCCAGACTACTTCCAGCGGATATATAGGAAATCTTGTAACTTTCATTACATGTTATTTGGAATTGAGGATGTTTATAAATTTGTACATTGATTTAAGTTGAATGGAAATGGGTAATTGGATATTTTAATTTTTAGCATTGTTTATGTTTAATGGTTGTGTAAATGTAAATAAGGTTATGTCAATATTTATGAATTTGTAAATTGATTTAATATTAATAGAAGATGAAATTGTTTAATGTAGATGTAAATAAGGTTATGTGGATATTTTAATATTTAGCATTGTTTATGCTTAATAGTTGTGTAGATGTAAATAAGGTTATGTCTATTTATGAATTTGTAAATTGATTTAATATTAATGGAAGATGAAATTGTTTAATGCAGATGTAAATAAGGTTATGTGGATATTTTAATGTTTAGCATTGTTTATGTTTAATAGGTAATGTGGATGAAATTGGTTTTAAACTATAAAGAAAAAGGCCTTGCATAGTGCATACGAAAATTGGTTTTAAACTGCATTTGCATTTGCAGGAGGGAGAGAAAAAAAACTAAGGCAACTAAGGGCATGCATACTGCATTTGCCGAGAGAAAAAAAAACTAAGGCACAAAGTGTGTAGCGTGTAGCGGCAGGGGAAAAAATGAAGTATTTACATTCTGCATTTGCAGCTACTAGGTGTAGCGGCAAGGCAAAAAAAGGGCCATTTACATTTTACATTTGTTGCCACAAGGTGTAGCGGCAGGGTATGAGGCTTTAAGGCATGCACGAGACAAGCAGCGACAGGTATTACATGGTGTTAATATCACTAATATTAATATGGACCGATACTAATACTAATACTAATATTAACATTAATATCTATATTAATATTATTTTTAATATTAATATAGTATTACTAATATGAATATGAATATGAATATTAATATTAATATCTATATTAATATTAGTTTTAATATTGATATTGGTATTACCAATATGAATATTAATATTAATATCATTAGTATTAAATTAATATTAATATTAGTATTACTAATATTAATATTAATCCTAATAATATTAATATTAATGGTGATAACATTTAATTAAGAAGCATGCATAAGGATAATCCTAATAGCATTTAATAAATTTTAATGATATTTGAAGAAATGGAGAAATAAATGGTATTGATTGATAAATATGAATAAAACTAAATAGTACACAATAGTACTCAACCTCAGATTGCATCAATTAACAAATGATTTTGGATCTCAAAATAATGCTCAACATGAAATTTCACCTCTCAATGTCATGTCCATAAAAATTGTACAAAAACATAGCATAAATAATACAATATTCAATATACTAAACTGAAGGCCATTTTTAGGCTCAAGAATCCTTAACACTTGATAGTGAGTGCGCTTATCATGGTCGGTTTCAAAGGTACAAATTGCACATTTTCGATAAGGCTTAGTACCCATAATTTTCTTAAGTGCACTTTTAAATCTGGATTACTTTTTTCGGCCCTTTGTTTGAGAAACAATTGACGGTAAAAACTCATCTTCTTCGGCTTCCTCTGCTTCATCTTCGTCATCATTATCGAAACCCATATCCTGAGGTGTAACTCCGACCGCGCGTTTAATGTCATCGTCTACCAGTTCGCTAATATTCTCATCTGGATCGTACTGCTCAACCAGGACTTTTTCTCGTGCATTCAGTTTAAGGACAATTTTGTAACCTTGAACTGAGCAAGCAACTTTGCTCGCTAACTCTTGGTAATCACTCATCAAATGATTATAGTGCATTGTTTGATCTTATTCAAAGTCAGCAGTCATTGGGTTAACGAGTAATTCTACACCATTACTCTTGTTCGCGTCTCTTATCCACCAAAGAAGAATCATGTCACCAGGTATTTGTGAAATACTCTTAAACATGAAATGTCTCAAGATGTGCCTGTATATTTCACTAGAATGAGAAAACATTTGGCAATTACATGTTACTGACCCCAGCTGACGATTGTTGACGACTTCTTTATATCTCCGACCACCTTCAACTACATCTGCCCTATACACTTCATATACCTTAGTATCAATGACACACAACTCACTAACTTTGTTCACATTGTACTTTAAAGAATCGACGAGTTAACGTTGAAAATGTCTAAAAATCTCTTTTGTGTACACTTTTGCAGCATGCACTTCCAAAGATAACCCGCATACTATATTCCTTTTCCGATGTTTTATTATGTAGTCAGCCTTCCTCTCTCTAATGAATTATTTTTCTACAGCCTTCTGACTCGGCATTACAAATTCTTCCATGCCTGTTGAAGCATTAACGTACTTATCAAAAAAATGGTGCATGCTCTCGTTTCTTTCAGTGGTTGTCATTCCTGCAGTAAAATATCTCTTTGTATATGCAGGAATCCATTTCTCCCATATATCACACAAACTTTTAGGCCACGCATTGTTATACAATTCATAATCCCTCATCAAAATCTGTCAACGCTTTTTAAACTCGCCGATGGACAATGAATTATACACATAATTGTTAAACTGATCTTTGAACGATGGGTGCTCAGAATAAATATCATGCAATTTTTCAGAAAATTTATTGCTAATATGCCAAGAACACAATACATAACTATAAGGGAGTATCGTAGCAATAACATAACTCATGGCTTTATCTTGGTCAGTGATGATAGTTATAGGTGTCTTGTAGTCTATGGCTTCGAGTCACGTCTGATCTAATACCCAAATGAAAGTGTCTTATGTCTCATCTCTTAACAATGCAAATCCAAATAAAATAGACTGATAATTGTAGTTGACCCTAGGAAATAGAATAAACGGCATGTCATACTTATTTATCCTATACGTACTGTCAAATATCACAACGTCTCTGAACTGTTGATACATTAACCTTAATCGAGTGTTAACCCACAAAATACACGTATGCTGTGCAATTGTTTTCATCGGTTTTTACACCGAGAAAAAAATTACTCGCACTTTCGAATGCAAGTTTTTTCAAATAATTTACAATAGCTTGTGCATCATTTTCATCTTCTGAATTATGCCTTAAATCTTTCACCACATTCTAAATATTTATATCAAAGAAAAGAACATTTTACATCTCTCCACTCATTGTGCTCAAAACGTTAATCATCCTACTAGGTCCAATACTATACTTATTTAAAGTGTTAATTAATTGTCTTATAACTAGAGTAATATTATTGTGTGTCTCAATCAAATCTACCTTGGTAGGGGTCACTAAGTGATGATTGTGCTCTAATTCAACGATAGAAATACGATAAGTGTCTTCTTTCTTATTATGGACAACATATATTCTAGCTTTGCATAATGTACATCCTATGGAGTCTCTCTGTCTAGTAATTTTATTACTATCATCTTCATCATCTGGTAAACTTTTTATAACAGTTGGTGTACTGGCTTTTTTACATACATACAACCTAGAGGACACATCATTTGTATGAGCATGTTTATGACTTTTTGCAATTCTAATCACAAATCTATTTTTTTGAGCATAGGCTCTATAAATTTTTTTAACTTCATCCAACTTAGAGAATAATTACCAGTGCATAGAGCCATTTCAGATTTACTACTTTCGACTTCACTTACAAATTCAGATGCATTTGTGTAATCTAAACTAGCAATATAATCTAAAAAAACTAGATAAAAATAGAATATGTGCAAGCATTTTTCTTGCCATTTTGAAAAACTTACTTGTGGTTAAGAAGGAACTTATTAATTTGAATCGCTGAAACACAGGTTAGGCTTGAACTTGGGAGTGAGAGTGGGAGACAAAATTTGGGAAAGGAAAGGAAGGGAAGATAACTGAAATAGGAGACCAAAGTGCAGTAATATGGCTAGGTTGCACCCTGCCGTTAATCTTTGAAGCGGCATAATATTTGCACACTACCACTACTCTTTGTAGCGGTAGGTAAGCTCAACCGAAGGGCATTTTGATAAACTTGGTTTTCGCTAGAAAGGATGTCACTACTGCTAGAGGCTCTAACGGTAAGGGCTAAATTGTGTTTAATCTGAGCCTTTTATTATCGAGATCATCAACGGCTAGGATCATGGTTGCTGAAATAATGTTTGTGGCAACTGAGTGCCACAATATATATACATACATATTTATATATATACATATATATATATAATACCAGGTTAAGAGAGCAACAATCCCAAAAGGAATTAACCAATGTCATATAAATAAATTTTAAATCTATTGTTTAACTTTCTGCCTCGTTCACTATATTATCGCACTTCATACATGTATAATAATGGATATAAAGTATTTGATAAGCAAATGAATAAGGTGAAACAATATATAAGACAGTGAAGTATATCAGACCACAATACTCGGAAATCAAATCCACCACAACAACCTTAGCATAACAGCAGGACAAGATAAATATTAACATGTTATCCATAAGACATATTCAAATGTATAGATTAGATAGATATCCATAATTCAAGTTAAGTTTATCCAAACTGTTATGGGTGTATATATGTATGTTGTGTACTGTAGTTATTTAATATAGAGAAAAACAGAACCTTGCTTGTGTAATCCTTCTATGGTATCAGAGCTAGAAATCGATATTATGTCGTCCCTATCACAGTAGCAAGTTTTAAATGCAGCCACCCTCACATCACCATTAAACATGATAAATCCAACCCAAATCATTGTTGTGAAACTACATCCTGAAAATTATCTATCTTGGAAGGCGCAATTGTTGCCTATTCTTCGTGGAAATAATCTATTGAGGTTCATTGATGGCAAACAAGAACCACCTCCAGAGAAATTATCGACAACTGTTACAAGAGGACAACCCATTGATAATCCAGAGTATCAAGTCTAGCATCAACAAAATCAAAACTTATTAAATCTGCTTATTTCCTCCTTACATGAGGACATTGTGCCCCTTATCATTGATGCGCAATCGTCTCGTGAAATTTGGGTTATGCTAGAAAGAGCATATGCATCACCATCGACTACCCTAAATTTACTCCTAAGTTTGTAAGAGATTAAGAAACATAATGACTCTGTTACCCAATTTCTGAACAGGGGTGATCAACTTGTTGCTGCGGGTCGTCTAATGTCACTCACTGATTCAATTGTGTCATCTTCAATGGCCTTCGCCCTGACTTTCACAGTGTTATTCCTAGTCTTGCAAACAGACCAGAACTGGAAATATTTGTTGATTTAATTAGTAATTTACTGAATCATAAATTGCTAACTCAAAACTTTTCAGGATCTTCCATGTCTTCAGTCCAACCGCAAATGCAACTAGTTGGAAATGCCCAACCTGTCCTCTCCTCTCCAACAATAATCTTGCCCAAAAGGGCTATGATAATCAACTAAACAATAAAATTGGTTATGATAATTCACAGGGCAATCGCAACACAAACTTTAAAGGCAATAATTGCAAGCAGCGGCAAAATTCTGGCTCTAACTCTCGCCAGAACAATTCCAACAATCAATATTTCTCTCAGTCCACTCCACAATGCTAAATCTACCATAGGTACAATCACACCGCCAATAACTGTCATCAGCGGTACAATCATGCCTATCAGCCAACTGCGAATATGGCATCATTTTATAACAATAATTTCAATGATGCATGGTTTCCTGATACTGGGGCTACTCACCATGCCACTCTAGATTTACAATCTATTGATCATTCGTTGCATTACAATGGGTCGAATACTTTACGCATTGGTAATGGTACTGGTTTACATATGTCTCATACTGGAACTTCAAAATTAAAATCTGTTGGTAGTTCTTTTGTTTTGAATGATGTTCTTCATGTTCCTGCTCTTACCAAGTCATTACTTTCAATAAATAAATTCACTTATGCCAATGATGTATTTTTTGAGTTTCACCCAAATTATTTCTATGTGAAGGATCGCAAGTCGAAGAAACTGTTGTTGTCTAAACCGAGTAATCAAGGGTTGTATTCACTGACCGGTGCCACTTCTGCAACTAAACCTCTAACAACCTTTGTTGCAACTAAAGCTTCAGTTGATTGTTGGCATAGTAGTCTAGGACATCCTCATTCCAAAATTCTTAATAAAATCATTTTCAATAATAAATTATCTGTTTTTGATTCGAAATTTAATTTTTTCAATGCATGTCAATTGGAAAAATCTTCCCGAATTCATCTTCCTGTTACTAATCACCGTGTTTCCCATATCATTGACCTAATTTATAGTGATGTATAGGGACCGTCACCTACTCTCTCATGTGATGGCCACAAGTATTTCATTATTTTTGTTGATGCATTTTCCAAATATATCTGGTTGTATCCATTGCACAATAAATTTGATGTTTATTCTACATTTATTTAATTTCAAAAACTTGTGGAATGTCAATTCAATACTTCCATTAAATCTATCCAAACTGATTGGGGTGGTGAATTTCGAACACTAAATAAATTCTTTACTTCTATTGGTATAAATCATCGCCTCCCATGTCCACGTACTCATGAACAAAATGGCATAGTGGAACATTGAAATCGACACATTGTCGAAACTACACTAACTCACCTTGCCAACTCTCATACCCCTTAAAATACTGGTATTTCTCTTTTGACACAACAGTATATTTAATAAATCGCATACCTTCCATCGTCTCTCTTAATAAAACACCATATGAGTGTATTTTTGGTCAACCTCCAGATTATTCGTTCTTATGTATTTTTGGTTGTATGTGTTTTCCTTTCTTTCGGCTATATAATGCTCACAAGACTGATTTTTGTTCCACTCAGTGTGTTTTTCTTGGTTATTGTCCCAATCACATGGGTTATTGGTGTTTAGATATACGCAAATAAAATGTACATTGCTCGACATGTCCGTTTTAATGAAACATGTTTTTCGTTTTCATCCTTTTATAATCTTCTTAAACCTGGTCCGTCTAACCAGTCACCATGGGTCATTCTTCTAGTAATTCCTCCTCAACAATTCACCACCAATATTCCTCCTCTTACATCCAATCACGTTGCACCTCATAATATTTCTTTTGCTCATACATACTCTTCCCCTTCATATTCTACTCCATTCCCTGCTCTCAAATCCTCCTCACCAATGACTATGACAAATTCATCTACCTCACCAAAGTTCGTACACTTAACCCCCTCTACAATGATTCCGCTGCTCAGCCGTATACCTCCTTCTCCCTTTTGTTATCTCCTATCTCTCCTGGTCTAACAGTGGTATAGCATGACATTACTTCACCTTCACCAGAAGACGTAACTCGACCTGTACTTCCATTTGGGATACTCACTCGTGCGATGGTTCATCGCCTTAACCAAACTCAGCCCCATGCTCTTACTATAGAAGTTTATACAGCAGTTGAGCCCACTTGTTATTCCTAAGCAGTTCAATCCAGTCATTAGAGAGATGCCATGGTTTCAGAAATCAATGCACTTATTTCTCCTGGTACCTGGGTTCTTGTACCAAAATCGGACTCTATGAATGTTGTGGGTTGTAAATGGGTTTTTCGGATTAAACGAAAAGCAAATGGCATAATTGATCGTTATAAAGCAAGGTTTGTGGCAAAAGGGTTTTAATCAGGAAGAAGAAGTAGACTATGCTGAAACATTCAGTCCGGTTGTCAAACCAACCACAGTCCGCGTTGTTTTATTCTTGGTTATTTCTCTTTCATGGCATGTTCATTAGTTGGATGTGAATAACGCCTTCCTAAATGGTTGGTTGAGGACAAAAATCATCTGAATCGTGTGTATCATCTTCGAAAGTCTCTTTACGAGCTCAAACAAGCCCCTATCTTGCGGTGTGACAATATTGGTGCAACTTATTTGGCGGCAAATCCGGTATTTTATGCCACGACAAAGCACATTAAAATAGAATTTCACTTTGATCGGGAAAAGGTGGCTCGCAAGGATCTCTTGGTTCGCTACATCTCCACCCATGATCAGGTGGCAGACATTTTTACAAAGGCTTTGAGCACTCCAAAATATGAATATCTATGAAACCAGTTGACTGTGCTCCCAACCATGATCAGCTTGAGGGCGGGATTAGACCACAATACTCGGAAATCAAATCCACCACAACAACCTTAGCATAACAGTAGGACAAGATAAATGTTAACATGTTATCCATAAGACATTCAAATGTATAGATTAGATAGATATCCAAAATTAAAGTTAGTCTATCCAGACTGCTATGGGTGTATATATGTATGTTGTGTATTGTAGTTATTTAATAGAGAAAAACATAACCTTGCTTGTGTAATCCTTATAAAGTGAATGGGAAATTTGGTCTCACAACCACCCTAATTGGTTTCAACCTCAAGTAAACTCCTACAAATACCTCTTAGTGCTACGGCCTACGTTCGAACACAATATTGAATTTCAAACATCACTACGGCACACAAGAACCAATGTTTACAAATCTCATCTCCCATCTTCTATCTCATCTGTGAATTAGGGCGGACAATATTATGATTATCAGTCAAACTTACTTTTTAATTAAATTCAAAGAAAGTCCAAAGTTCCTGTCCCATCTTTTGTATCATCTCATCTCCCATCTTCTATCTCATCTGTGAATAAGGACGGACAATATTATGATTATCAGTCAAACTTACTTTGTAATTAAATTCAAAGAAAGTCCAAAGCTCATGTTCCATCTTTTGTATCATCTGTTGTTCTAGGTTATGTATTGTTGGCGGGTATAATGTAGTTATTATCTATAGATAATTTTTTATATGGATAAGAATTACCTTACAACAATATATTATATAGATCTGAATTCAAATTCACAACCACAAAAAATAATAACTTCTACTTAAAATATATTACACATTCTCCTCATAGTTTACCACACTAAGCTAAACATCAACATACCATATTTTATAGAAACTTTGCCTAAAACCAAATATATATATATATATATTAGGGTTTTTGATTAATTACTTCAATTGCAAGCAACAGAAGACACTGAAAGAGGATAAGCAAAAGTATTTGCATACTGAAAAGAAACAGTTTCTCCTGGACCAATCGGTTGTCCATTGTTAACAAGGCAATCGTCGTACGAAATACGCCGGAAGATGCTCGGATTAATCAATCTGGCCGAGCTGAACCAACCGCAGCTGAGGTGAATGTTAGAGATGGTGCAGCTTCCTGAGACGCATATGTTCTCCACCGCAACCGTGTATGTTGGGATACCATTTGGAAGCGGCGCTGTCTGACCTTGGAAAACGCCGATGCTTGTCTTGGAGCAGACAGCTCCGATCCGATTTGTCGAGCCATCGTCATCTGTTTCAAGTTCAACATTTTGGTGTAATTTTTTTAGGGTTAAGTCTGAGATATAGCTTGAATATTAGAATAATATATAGGTAAACTTATAAATGCACTCCATATTTCAGTATTTACATCGCGTTATAGAATTTTTTTTTTCTATTTTAACAATATATGGTAGGGTGTTAGTATTAATAATTAATTATATTTTATGTTCCAAAATTAAAAATGTAATTCACTTTTGAGGTCAAAAAACGACATATTAAATTTTAAAATTGGTATGACTCACAAAAATTTAGAATAAAATAAATTTTGTAATTAATAGTTTTTATTACATACTATATAACTATAATAATTGTATCAACTAAAATTAAATAAATTCATATCAATTTTAAATTTAATATGTTGTCGATATTTGATCTCAAAAATTAAATTATATCTTTAATTTTAGAAGAGGGAGAATATTTGGTAGCAATACCCCTCTCATTCCCCAACAAGGAGTATTGGATCATGCCTAAGGGTATTTTTTTCGTAATCCTATAATGGTCTAATTCATATGGTTGAGTTAGGTTTTATGTCCACCTCACCCACTTTGTAAATAAGTAATTTTTTTTATTTTAAAAAAAAAATAGTAGGGTCCTAGTACTGGTGAAAAATAGAATTAAATAATCATCACCCTAGCTAATCAAGCAACCGTCACTTTTTGCAAATAGAAAAAAATAGTTTTTTTATTGTATTAAATATAGGTAAAACAACATATACATGCACAGGAAGAAATTTAGGAAAAATAGCACGAATGGACAGTCATAAATTTTTTGAAATTGTGTAGAGTTACTAAAAAAATTAATACGTTTGTTGTTGGAAAAACATTTATAGAAAAAAAAAATATATATATATATATATACATGTATTTGCTTTTTTAAGTTAAAATTGAAATAAAAGTCTTTGTTTTTAGATAGATAGATAAATTCAAAATAAAATTCTTATAATTAAGAGGAAGTGCAAAGTATTTTTTTTGCTCATTTTTCAGGTTAGTGTATTGGGGTGGAGAGACCTGGAGTGTAGGTTAGGGTGCTATAATTGTTGATTGTTTAGAGAAGCCAAAAAGTCTTAAGAATAAATAAGAGAGAGTAAAGTAGTAATTAATTAGGAAATGACGTACCAGCGAAGGCCAGTAACTTCCTAGGAATGGAAGAAGTAGTAGTTTTATTTTCCTTGGAAAAGTTCATCACCTCTTGAATGCTCAGAGTACCACTGTCACCAATTGCTATAATTGCACAAATAATCAATTAATAAACTATACTTTTAGTTAATTTTTGAACTCAATAATCTAACTTGTACTAATAATTAATTTCAACACATAATACTATTTGTATATGTATTATGTATATGTGATCAGATGGCATGCATGCATGCAGGCCACTTGTGTAAGCAAATCAAGAAATCTAGATTATATGAGATATATAAATGCATTTTCTGACATATAAAGAAAACAAATATAAATCAAACTAAGATATAGTAGTAATGAAAAAGAAAAAAAAGGAAAATTTAAGGAGTTTAAACCAAACAAGCATAGAGGTTATAAAGTTACAATTTCAAAAGGAAAACCTAGCTAATATGCATGTGTTTAGATATTTTCTTATATTAATGGTGATTAAAATAGACACCAATTTGGAGACGTCTTAACAAGAAATTAAAATTCATATATATTTGATGGGACGAAGTATGAAAATTTAAACTACGAAAGATGTTATAAAATTATTTCAATAAATAATTATAAGCAAAAAAAAAATTAATAATAATAAAACTCAGAGAACAATATTAATGGTTCCTAGCTAGAGAAAAAAAAATAAAGAACAGAAAAAAGATGACCACCTAACACAAGTAGAAGTTAAAGTATGAAGAGCTTTTAACACCAAAATTTGACTTCAAATGTTCAAAAAATTGTTTAGCTTATTCTTTCATGGATATTATTTACACTTTATGTTGAATTACTTGCATGGTTATATATGCTACAACATATGAAATATTTAAATACAAAATTCAAACACCATATATATATATATATATAAGTAGAAATTAATTAATGTACGCAGAAGAGATTAATTAATTACCAAATAGCAAAGCAAGCGCAAAACCAAAACCCAAAAAGAAAGTCAATGTTCTCATGTTGAATATCCTCCTCCTATATTCTTGAAAAGCAGCCTGCGCAAAAATTGGAAAGAGAAAGTAGTAGGGAAAATTAAAATTTTCAGACTTTGTTTATATAGGAAAAAACAGCTAGATATGAAGAGACTGTTTCAGATAAAATTAAACAAATGGAAAAGGTATCACAAAAAGGGAACTTATCGCAATGCCTATGTAATAGGAGGAGATGCCAAGTGCAGAAGAAAATATAACGAGGCAGAAAAGTGAATCTGCTAAGAGCTTGCCTAGCTAGGGTATTTATAGCAAGTCATCCCCGTGTATTAATTACAGAATTGACTCAGTGAAATATGAATAGAATACAACGTTTTAACAAATATGTTTGATGTAAACCTTAATCTTTGAAAGGCAAAAGAAAAATACAAAAAGAAATAAGATTAACATTTCTAGAGGAAAATAAAATCTTATATATATATATATATAAAGAGTACTAAAATTTCATATATTTAACCTCTTAACATAATTTAAATTTAAATATGCATAAATGACGTATATGGGCAATTAAAAAATAAAATAAAATTAAAAATCAACCCCCTACATTTGATGAGACCAGCTATAAAATCAACCACCTAGGTAGCTAGCTAGGTTTGTGGAAGGCCTAGATATATTAATCTGAATTGCCTCTTTAAAATCAACTGTCGCTGTCTTTTACAATTAGTTTGTTGAGTCCCAAAAAAAGGACTGCCAAAATATAAATGCGTTATTAAGGACCATATTTTTATTTATATCGATCTTTGATAAGATAAGGAATCAAGCACTCAGATTCTCTATCATTATTTATTTATGTATTAATGAGAAGAAATGGTCTGCCATCGATCAGTCACAATTATGTTTTACTACAAGCTAGTAGTGTGCTTTTTTAATATTTTGTGAGATTAAATCAATTTGTAGGTTCAAGAAGGAGAAGGGTACTAATTACAAACTCAATTTTCATCCATTATTAATAACTATATATATATATATATATATATATATATATAGATATTTGAGACTGAAGACCGAAGACATGAAGAATGAAGAATTGCAAAGTCCAATTCGAATTCAATTCGAAATTTAATCATGCATTTTATATTTTTTGACTCAAATTTCTGATACAAGCATGATTAATTAATTAAAACTTCTTTTGTGTATGTTAATGGCTCATTTTAGATTGAGATGAATTATATTCAAAATCACTTCAAATGGTTCGTGAGTAGCTTGATCAAAAAACGAGTCTGAGTATTATTTATCCGAGAAGGATCAAACTTTTGGACGAACTGAATTTGATCAAAATTTCCTAAATGATAATTGAATTTGAGTACAAAATTTTTTAGTTGAGTCAAACTTGAGTAGAGCAATATTTGATCAAATTCGAATTATTTTTTGCCCTAATGGTGACGAAAGGGTTAGATTTTTTTTAAATTTTGATAATTCATTTCTTTTATTAATGATCAGGGATGAATTTGTTCAAATAATATCATAATAAGCATTTGTTTATATATATATATATAACATTTGTTTATATATATATGTGTGTGTGTGTGTGTCCTATAGTTTGATTTGATTAACACTTTTGAAAACATTCCTGGCCTGCTCTTCGTATTCCATTAATAGTTGGCATCTTCATCAATGCATGTAGTTGGCATTTATAGCTCATACTGTACCACACCACACCAGTAGGTCATCTTCTCTAAACACAAACACTACTCCTAATTAAGGAACTCTCTTTTTCTCTCTTTCTTGGAAAATTACACTTACATTTATTACTGGTAACGTTTTTTAGGATAATATAGGTTTAAAGTAGTGAATAGTGATATATACACATTCTAAATTAATTGTTGCATACTTTTATATATTAAAAAGATTATATTATCCTTAATTAATGGAAAGCCAATTAATATATTTATCACTTGTTTATTTTAATTGAATTTTTTTTAAATAAGTCTCAAGTAATTTTCTAATTTCTTTGAATTTTAAGTTAAAATAAAATCTTTTGAATTAGATAGACCAGCAAACTATATTATGGGTACTTTAATAAAATAACAAACTAAATTATATATCATGTATTAAGAACACGGAAGTTTACCCTTATAAATCTTTTTTTTTCTTCTAATATTTTATATGTTCTAATTTTTAATTCAAAATTTTAATAAATTATATTATAAAATATCTCAAATTAAAAAATAATTAAAATTGTGGAATGATATCAGATTTAATATATTAGTTCAACTCTATATGTGATTGAAAATTAAGTTTTGATTAACTCAGTGTATATACCTTCTATTTTATAAATATGATGTATAACAAAATTAAGGATAAATGAATAAAGAGTAAATGATTAATTTATTATTAGTATTAAGAGTAATAAAATCTTATTATGATATTTAGATGTGCAACTATCACTCTTGGGTGTGCATGTAACAACAATCAAAATAATACTCCATCGGATAAAAGTTTTTATTTCTATCTGCCCCAAGTTAAATGTTTATTTACTAATTTAAATAATATGTATTTTATAATAATTTGTCTATAATATCTTTAATATTAATTGTCATATTTCTATTCTCTATACATATTTATGGAGTATCACTAGTCATGTGCAAAAATCTATCAATTAAATGACAATTTAAATATGAACAATTTTGTTATTTTATATTCTTTCTTAATATGCGCAAAAGGTCAATTAAGACTTTTATTTTAGGACGGATGGAGTATTAGTTAACATTAATAAGATAAAGATAATTTTTATTTTAGACAAAAAATATTTTTGTAATTAAAATATAATGAAAAATTACAGCGTGAATTAATAATGATAAATTTATTAAAACTAAAAAGGGAATTCTTATTTTTATAAGGAAACTTTGATATATCTGCATAATGAAGATCACATTTATAATTCACGTAAAGAGAGTCTTATAAAATAAACAAATTCATTTATTAAAGTATCAATTCATAATAAAAATAATTACCATATCTCTGTCGTTTTTACTTATTAAAATCAGCTCCCGTTAAATATATGTTAAGTGAGAGAAATTAAGAGCCGCCAAAAAGTTAAGCGGCCGAAATTACTCGTCTGTCTTCATGGGGTTGAATTAATAGAAGTGCAGTAGTATTAATTATTCCTAGCTATTCTTTTTTACTTAATTTTTATTGCTTATTTTTGGTCATTTATTTAAGTAAATTTATTTTTTGATACCAAAGAATATTCTAGTTCTAGTTATTGATCTAGGAGTCTCCTCGTTAGCATCAATCGATGAACATTCAAAAACACTTACAAGAGAAGACACATGCACGTGTGTTAATAAATTAGTGTACCACATTATTATTACTCCTTCTATGTAAATAAGTTTTAATCTCATTGAAATTATATGCTTTTGCTAGGAATTACATGCATGAGTGAGTGTGTGATATTTCTGAAATTATATGCTTTTGCTGGGAATTACATGCATGAGTGAGTGTTTGATATTTCACATATATTTCGCATAGAAAAAATTAGATTAATAAGAATAGTAAAATCTCAATTTATTAGATTAATTTTTTGGATAAGAAAGTTATTGAACCTGCCCGTTGGGCTAATCTTCACAGATATTGTTACAATAGTGATGACAGGGACGAAACCAGATAGGTCAAGAGGGGCCACCACCGCCCCACTAGTCCCCCCCCCTCCTTCCCCCCCCCCCCCCCCCCCCCCCCCCCCCCCCTCCCCCCCCTCCCCCCCTCCCCCCCTACCCCCTTTCTTTTGATAAATGTATATTTTTGTTCTTAACTCCCCTCCCCCACTAGGTTCATATATTATTTAATAAAGAATCAATTTCATACGAATTGTCTATCTACTAGTATTTTCACACCCTCCAATTCTGACAATTTTGTATTTTTTAGAGAAATTCAAGTAGTTTAGATTTTTTTTAACAGAGTATACAATATTACTTATCATGGTAAAATATATTTAATTATTTTAACACAATCAAAACTATTGGTTTTCTCTCAAATTGTAAAGTTTGACACTAATTTACAGGCAATTCTTATAGAATTTATTCTCTATTCCATATTCCATTACCTTTTACCTTAACATGAGAATGAATTTATCCACTGCAAATAATTTTTTCTAGTCCAAGTGAAAATGATAAAGATATTGTTTCTCTTTTGTGGTTAATGAATTCATGGTAAAAATAAGGGGAAAAAATTCTCTTATATATAGTGGTTAAATTTATATTAATTATTTATATTTTTTTATTAAATATATTGTACCAAAGCCCACCCCCGCTAGACCTAAATCCTAGGTCTGTCCCTAAGTGATGAATTGATGTGAGATGGACTATACAATTATGCTATAATTGGTATTACGTAATCCATGATAGAGTAATTCACAGGTTGCGGTTACTTTTTCCGTGCGATGGAGAAAATGGAGTTGAGTTGTGTGGAGTAAGGAATCACTTATGTATTTGCCACACTACACGACGAAGTATGATTTAAGTCGAATGAAATAGAGTCAAGATGACTTTGGGAAGCTGCTCAGGATGAAGATTTCACAAAGATCAGTAAGGTTGTATGTCCACGTTTGGCTCTGATATGGTAGAGTAGTATTAAAATCAAGCAGGATTTTGAAAGTCAAAGAAGGACCGAAAGAAGATGCGTCCAATGGTAACTACTCTATTGTGTAATACTTGTGATGGGTATTCAAGTGAAAAGTATAGATTGTTGGAATACTTTATATGAATATATCCCACATCGAAAATGTAGAGAAGTTATTAAGTATGGGTGGAAACCTCAACTTATAGGTTAACTTTTTGGCTAAGTAATTGATTCAACATATTTATTGGGTCAATATATACCAGTGTACGTTACATTAATGATGAATTAATATTGAATAAATTGTACAATTCTGCTACATTAAGCCCTACTCTTCCTTTTCATCTAAAAAGAGGAAACTATGATTATTGCTAGTTATTCAATTTTATATTATCCAAGTAATTTCACGGGTGAAAAGGTATAAATTTTCTAGGGAAAAAATCTAAAATTTGTTAAAGCTTTTCTCTTAATCACCATTATATGTGTGTGTGTATATATATATATATATATATATATATATATATATATATATATATATATAAAATGAGAATATTTATCGAACTTGAAGAAACGGACTAAAGACGTACCAAAGTCAAAATTGACGCGGGTTGGAATTTAGTCTGAGTGAGTTGCAATTTTGCGGGGTCGTATATTACATCATGGGTTGGGTATATTATTAAAAACCTATCAAAAACTTAGATGAAATCAAAGATGCAAACCAGCGAATAACTAGCTCTCCGTCTCAACCCGAACCACCGAAGTCGCTGCGTCGCTGCAAATCCGACCAAAGAGACACCAATTCCGGCGAACCAAGACTCTTTATTGCTATTGATTAGAAGGTAAAGTAATTTAACGGTTATAATTTGATGGAGTTAATTGTCTAGCGGAAGAAATTTAAGGTTTGCCTCATTAGATCAATACTTATATATTCAGAAAATTGCATCTGGAGTTACTCTATGGAAGTAAAGAATTTGTTTGATAGTTATTCTACCCCTTTTTGGTTCTGTTCCATGTTTTTTGCTTGGTAACATGGCGGAAATATTTTTACTAATCAAATAGTTGTTCTGCTTTCATGACACTGTAGTTGCTTCTTCCACTAACACTTGTAATCTCTAGCGATTGAGATGTATATGATTTGTTTGGTCGTCTTTTAAAAAATCTATAGAAGTCGAATACTTATAACACTAATACAAGTCTCTGTGAGATAATACAGTGGTCACTTTAGTTTTACAGAACACATGTTCCTCTTACAATATAGTATCACAACAGATTCCAAGGATGACATTGCACCTCAAACATGTTATAGACTATGATATGATATTTCGTAATGTATTGTGTCTATACCAGATCAGTCATGAATATCAATGATGATTGTAAAAGTAGAACAAGGGCAGAGGCCTCAAGTTGATAGTAAAATATTGAGGGTCCATCTCAGTATGGCAAGATTATTAGAATGAACTATTCACAATTATTATGTACATACATAGGCCTCAAATTGCTCATTGTTTGAATATTGGTGAATCCTACTTATGCACGGTTCAGGGCCAGTCAATTTGAAGAAAGCAACAAAGAATTCTACACTTTTCTAACAAATCCTTCCTGGTGGATCATCACAATAATAGACATGTGAGAATCATGATAATTTCAGTTGCTATAGTTTGCCAGTGAGCACAACCAACTACTTCATGCTTATATTAGTAAAAAAGGGAATGCATTGCAATAATAGAGATATGATATTCATCTGTTTGCAAGTACTTGAGTTTTCTGTGATTGTAAGTATTTCAAAAATATTATACCATAATCTGTTCAAAAATAGTTAGTTAACATTGTATAGCATAATCAAATGGCCATGTCATTTTTGTAGGAAGACAACATGGCATCAGGAAGCATGGTGGGGAGCTACGAATTTGATTTAAGGATTCAAAGCAAGCAATATCATTGTGGACAATTTGCAATTTGTAAAATTACCCGCTCCAATAAGAATGAAAATGAAGGTTGAGTCTATTATGCCTGCCCGAATGAAAAATATGGTTTCTTGGGATGGTGTAAGGCTATAAATGAAGAAAAATCATCAGCAACCTTTGAAGCGCAACTGCCAAATAATTCCATGGTGGATGATCCTACTATAATTGAAATGAGACTTGAAATTAAATTATTGAAAAAATTAGTTGTCGTAATACTTTCTCTGTTTGTTTTTTATTATGAAAAACTAGGTTCTCCATTCCATGTACAAACTCTATGCTACCTTTATGCAAATGAAATGGAAAGTTTTTGTATATTTTGCTTGATTGCCTTCCCGGGTGAAGTTTCTTGTAAAGTGTAGACTTGAAATATGTGCAGTTTTGAGTTTTAAAACTTAGCTGTGAGGAGGAACCTTGAGAAGGGGCTGCTAGTGTTCATTATTTGTGTTGGTTGTATTACAGTAACGATATATTTGAGAAAAGAAATTTAGAATTGAGTTACTTTTCTCTAAGAATTAAAAATATACTACATAAATTCTCTAAGAAACAATAAAGCATAATTACCTAGGTGAAGAAACATGCTCAATAGCTCAATTGTACAATTGCTCAAATGATTAAATATAACAGAACGTTACATAGTTTCTAAGGAAATCTAAAACTAACCCACAAATAATTGCTCAGCTAATTTCAAAACCCATATTATAAATGCAAAATTCTTGAGTAACTTTTGTCCTATCTTTTATACAAAATTCTTGAGTAACTTTTGTTGTTGGAGCATTTTGACACTAAATTGGTAGCTTTGCAAGTGTTAGAAATGGGTTGGTTTCTGTAGAGAATATTCGTCTATATACCATATTCTTCATATTCATCAGGAACTTCAACACCATGTTGATTCGGTGATTCACCTGCACATGAAAATACGAAGGCTGAAGATGGTGCTCGATATTTTTAATAGTTATGTAAGACTAAATATTAGACCAACATGTGAGACAAAAAAAAATGATCACACCTTTGGAAGTATGACTATCATCCTCTGAACTTAAAAATATAGTTGCACTTTCATTGCCGGGAGAATCTCTATATAAAAGCCAAAATAACACACATCATTTAAAGATTGAGATAGAAAAAAAGTGAAGTGTTACGTAAATATTACTTACCGATGTGCAATCATTGGACAATTCCGTTTGTCATGTGATTGTCCAACTTTACCCTAACCATGACAACGTCTAGCCTTTGAGTTCTTTGCCTTCCCTAAAGCCCTTTATTTCCCTCCTTTAAGTCTTTTGCCACATCTTTTTGCCCTAACTTGATTTGGTTCATTATAAACATAGTCTTTATTGCAACTTATCTTCCCGGAGATTACATTTGCACTAATTCCACATTGTGAACTCTTACCATTATCTACAACAAGATTGATTGATTCGAGTGCATGAGCCAAATCATCTTTCTAAATATTAATTCCTTTTTGGCTTGTGAGGGCTTTATCAATAACATCCAAAGAACATTGCACTCCGCTTGAGTAGATATTCTTTGTCACTATTTATCATTATGCTACTTTCATTATCGACCACAATCATGGAGTTTGTCGTCTTAGTCCACCTTTTTAAGATGTATTGTTGTGGTAATTCCTCATAATCATGCATTTTCTGCAAGTAACCAAGCACATGTCTACATGGTATCCCCATACTCTCAAACTTGTGGCAACTACATGAAGCAAAACCCAATTTTTTATCATAAATAAGTTCTCGCACTCTATATGTGACCATTTTTTTCCTATGAACTTGAAACACACATTGATTATCACTCTCCTTAATAAGCTCAAAACGGTAATTCAAGCAATCCTATATCTCATCTTGGAATTTATAAAAATTTCCCGAGTATAAATATCAACCATTTGGAACAAAAAGTCATGATTCATCTTCACTTTAGGCTTCTCAATCAAATCTTTGTGATCGGCCAACAACTCTTCTTGACGTTGTCGTACTAGTCCCCTACTAAATTGAATCATGAAATCAACTAATGAATTATTCTTAGATACATATCTTTTGAAAAATGCGTGAGAGCTTTCGGCTCGTTGGCTACTGGACATATTGGCCGAGAAAACATGATTACAATAAGCAGGCACCCAATTTGAACGAATTTCATATATTGCTTGTAACCATTTGTTGTCATGTAACCCGCTCCTCCCAACAACCTTCGTCCATGTCAAATCGAACTCTTCTTCAGACTCCAACTTCCAAATACAATTGGCAAATTCATTATAGTGAGCGTTATACTTCACCGAGTCTAGCTTTTCAGAAAATTTTGTCAATATGTGCCAACTACAGTATCTATGAAATGTATCCGAAAGAGTTTCTAAAATTGCTTTAGACATCGCGGGATCTTGATCAGTAATGATCATTTTAGGGGCTTCACCTGGCATAGCCTCTAAAAAATTGTTGAATAGCCAAACAAATGAATCTGAGGTCTCATCACTTAAGAATGCACAAGCAAAAATTATGGTTTGACCATGTTTGTTAACTCCCATCAGTGGTGCAAAAATCATTCCATAGCGATTGGTGTTGTATGTCGTATCGAAGATGACTACATCACTATAAAAACTATATGCTTTTCTAGAGGTACCATCAGCCCAAAAACAATGTATTATCCTCTGTTCATTATCGACCTTAATTTCATAAGTGAATGATGGATTCTTGCCCTTTTCTAATTTGTAAAACTCACTCAACATTTATCCGTCATGCCCCTTCAACTCATTACGTCTATCCCTTTCATAATTATATAAATCTTGTTGTTTACACCCAATGTTTTCAAACCCTCCAGTCTGTACTCCAAGGAAATTGAATTGTTGATGTGAGGGTATATTTATCATGCCAAGTTGTTGACTCAAATATTTTTGCGCATTCGAAACACTTCGGTGAGATCTTAATAAATGCTTCTTTGATGGAGTTGCCAAAAGGTGACTATGGCCCTCAATAAATTGGGTGACTACATATGCCCCTGAATTTATTTTCAACACAGCAACCTTTGTTTTTCAACTCTCTTTAATCGATCCCCGACGCCTTTTAGTTTCAACATCCATAATTGTTATTCTCTTACCTTGTTTAAAACAAACATACTATTTCCTTTTCACTTCATCATTTCCTTCGATTTTCTTAGTAGCCCAACTTCGAATACTAAATCCCGCTTCTTTAGCATATGCATTGTAGAAATCCTTAACTTCATCTGTTGTTTAGAATTCTTTTCCAACACGAGGTTTGAGATGGTCGGCTACTTGCGGATTATAAATAAAATTTTTCCTACCTTCATCACTTCCAACTTCTTCTATTAACTCAAAACTCTCCCCTTCAATTCTCCTATTCTCTACATCCATTTCAGTATTGTCTACATTATCACCACATTCATCATTACCCCGTACTTTATCTTCTAAATTATCATCCATACCATGTACGATTAAATTAAAATCAATGCAAATTAATGATCTCAAGCATCAAGTATATGTGCCTCAAACAAATCATTTAGCAAGTGATAATTAGGAGCATTTCCTTATTGGACAGATAGCTACTTATACAGGGCCATTTGTTTATGCTATACAATGTTAACTAACTATTTGTGAAGAGATTATGCTACCAATATTTTCACTCTATTTTTGCAATCATTGGGAAAAAACAAACCACAAATTGCTCACTGTTAACAGGCAAACCACAAATTTTTCCGTGTTAATAGGCAAAGCACAAATTGTTCACTGTTAATATACAATAATATAATACCCCTATTTAAATTGAATGATAATGATACATCAAACCACGATGTTGAAGTTTTGAAAGAATTGCAATTTTCTTGGCTAGAAACACTAAATAACAAACAACCCAGATCCATGGTGGAGTGGGTATCTGACCATGATAACTTTCTTTAAGTTCTTAAAAGTGAAAAGAGGACAACATTCAGCTATGGAGAAAACTACTCAAAGACTTTGTTTTACTAAGCTCACGTTGTTCTCAAGGGGAGAATAATTATCAAACAATTCTTTACTTCCATAAATTAACAATAAAAGGAATAGTTGTTAAATAGCTTTACCTACTTATCAATAGCGAGAGAGAGTCTTGGTTCGCCGAAAATGGTGTCTCTTTGGTCAGATTTGCAGCGACGCAGCGACTTCGATGGTTCGAGTTGAGACGGAGAGCTCAGAACTCGTTGGTTTGCATCTTTGATTTTGATGGGTTTTTTTTATATACCCAACCCATGATGTAATATCCGACCCGCAAAATTGCAACCCACTCAGACTAAATTGCAACCCGCGACAATTTTGGCTTTGGTACGTCTTTAGTCCGTTTCTTCAAGTTCGCTTAAGAAGCTCCTTGTGTATGTGTGTGTGTATATATATATATATATATATATATATATATATATATTACTTTGGTTTACCTAGACTTTTTTTTAAGTTCTTAACTGTTGGGATATAATATTCTGTATTAGGCTCAATAAGTAAAAGCCCAAAATCCCTAGGAAAATCCTTTATCAAGCCCAAGTAACCACTTGGTTGCCAAGACTCTCTCTCCCTGTATATTTATTACTATATGAATAATGTTAGTAGTCTCAAATTTTTTCTTAAACGTGTCTCAAATGATATAGTATTTTAATGATTATTTATGGTGTAGCTAATCATATAAGATTTACTCAATTAATGTTATGGTGACACATAATTTGAGAAATTTTTTGAGACAAAAAATTTAAGACTCTTAGCATCACCAATTACTATATATAACACGACAAATGAAGATCTTATCTTGAATTGATTAACAAATTGTCCGAATCATTTTAGTTGGTCTTGAGTTAGTCCCAAGTTAGTTCTAAATTGATACAATGTATGTATTTTTCATAATTATACTAAACTTTTTGTATCCCGTGTTGTATATATAACTCTTCAATTTTGTATTCAATGTATTATTAAAATCCATATAAACTATTTATACATACTCAAATTATAATGTCAAATGACACATATTATAATTTTATATACAATATCGTCATTAATAAGTGCTTTGCACGAGTTATCAATCTAGTATGGTATAAACACAAGGTAAAGGTAAGTTTTCATGTATTCTCTAAATACAGTCTCTCATATTAGTTAATGCCTTTAAATGTATGTACAGTTGTACTAATTCTTGTACCACAGGATTCTCTTGGCGGCTATAGCCGTCAGTCATCGGTTTGTTAAATTATGCAAGCAACATTTATTCGGTGGCAACATGATAACGTAAAATGATGACACTAAAATTACTATTTCTACAAGAAAATAGTTAGTTTCACATTTCATATGGACATAAATAATAAACTGATTTTAAGTCTTCATTCACCAATTAATAATGGATTCTTTACACTAATATACAACAATTATAAAAAAAATTACAAGATTAGTGCACTAACAAAGTAATTATAAAAAGAGTGCAAAATAATAACCCCTCATTTTCTCTCTCCTCGCGCACTTTTTCTCTCCTCCACTCGAAATGGATACCCTCCTCCTCCACTGCCCATCCTCCATGGCCAAACGACCTTGCTGCTCCTCCTCCACCACCTCTCCAGATCCCCCAATCATATCATTACAAAATTCTAATTCCAGCTCCCCAAGGAATTCCGGCAACGATCACATAGAAATGGACGCTCTATTAGAATCTTTCTTATCTCTCTCCGATTCCCCAACCTCTTCTCTCGACCTCTCTTTTTCCTGTGTTGAGCGCCTATGGGCTTGAAATCAGAATGTGCCAGAAAGGTTGAGCGCTTATACGTGTTTGGTTACCGTTATATACGTGTTTGATTACTTTCATATACGTATTTGGTTACCTTCAAGTCTCTATTTTATTATATAGTAAAGCAAGTGTTGGAATGCAAGGAAAAAGAATTTATGATTTACTATAAATTATATTTTATAATAAATTAATTTTGTAATAAAAATGTTTTATTATTTAGTTTTCATGAAAATACGATCGATGTATTATTTAAATAATATATTTATATTTTAATAAATGATTCTTAAAACTATTGAAATAATTATTATTTTATTATATTAATTTATCAAGATTAGTTAAGTTAATTATTTTAACTTAACTAAGAATGGTTTATGATGTAAAGTGTGATTATTGATCACTAACATAAATTTTGTCTATGGATATGAATTTTAATGATTAATATAATTATTGTTATAATTATAATTAATAAGGAAAGTATATTGGTTTTATGGATATTAATAATTTAGTCTATTAAGGTAAATTGAATATGGAATATAATTGGTAATTATATTCATATTTGATTGTATATTATGGACATTAAATACTAAATATAATTATCGCTATAATAATTATATATGTATTTGGGATAATAAGAAATTAATTTCTTTAGGTAATTTAAGTATTAAATGTAATGTAGTTAATTAATTATTTTTGGTTGCATGTATGGATATTATGTGAATAATGTAATTAAGTGGGAAACCCTAAATTATAATTTTGGGAACCCTAACAATATCAAGAAACCCTAATTTTTATTTTATAAAACCTTAATTAACTTTAAAAACCCTAATTTTGAATTTAGTTTACTCTAATTACAATTTTATTAAAACCTAAGTTAATTTTCTTAAACCCAAAAATTATTGGGTAAATATTAAGGGTTCAAATCTATTGATTAAAACCCTAGATCATGTGTATGGGACAAGAATACCCTTAAAATTATTTATTAGTTTACTATTATACCTTTTTTGTATTTATTTTTATTAAAAGATATTAAAAGATTGCAAAATCTTGCAAAAATCTAGTGACTCATCACTTGTTAGATTTTCTCACATGTTGCAAATAACTACTCTCAGCAGATATTGGACAGCTAGCATGATCAGATTCTATGAATCAATTGTAAGGATTGCAAAGGAAAGAAAAAGAAAAGAAAAACTTAACTCATTTCATACCAAGCCAAGACTCTCTCTCTCTCATAGACCCACGAAATTTTCTCCAAAAATAATTCCTAAGATTAACCAAAAACACCCCATAGCAAGCCAAGGTCAGAATCAAAAAGTGAAAATCAAAAATTTCTCAAGAAGGTATAAAACCCTAACCCTAAGCTAGATCTTGTATGCTTAGATAAATTTTATGTTTTTGTGTTTAAATATGTTGTATATTATGTTATTTAATGATCTGGGTTGTTATATCATGAATCCATAACATCTAGATGCACGAAATTGAAGATTTAAGAAAATTGTTCAAAGTGTAAAAAATGGCCTGACAGTCAAATGTCAGACGCCGTAGATCTTTACCTGTTACTGATTTGTTGTGTTTAAAGGTTCTTATATGTATTATGTTATGGGGTTAGTACACTGGATGTGGAATCACGATCATAGCATGTCTAGATAGAAAGTTATGCAAGCTCAAAAGTCCTTGATCGATCATGAAAGTTGTATTTTCTGGAAAACCCAGAAAATTTTCTAAGTTAAAAACATGGTCTGACAGTCAAATGTCAGAGGCCATAGATCTTTCTCTGTTAATGGTTTGATATGTTTAAAGCTTTTTAGTTGTAGTATACCAGTAGGGTAACAATCTAGAAGTGGAATCACGACCATATCATATCCAGATTGCAAGTTATTAACGCTCAAAATAGCCTCCTCGACATGGACTGGGCTGTTCTTGGTGTTCTTCATGAACTGAAGAACACCTATAGCGACACTTTTCGTCGCTAAAAGTCTTTAGCGACGGTTTCTAATGAAAATTAATTAATTTAATTAAATAAATAGAAATAAATTATTAAAAATTCATAAAATTATTTTAAAAATTATTTTAAATTATAAAAATTAACTTTTAATATTTTTACATAAATTTCATTAAAAATTTAATTTATTTAATTATTATTGGTATTTAATTTATTTAATTATTATATTAAATAAATTAGTTAAAAAATGATTTTAATATCTCAAAAATCATTTAAAAATGATATTAATGTTTTAAAAAGTATTTTAAGTTATATTAAATAACTTTTAATATTTTCATAGGAATTTCATTAATATTTAATATTAATGGTAATTAATTTATTTAATATTTATATTAAATAAATTATTTAAAAATGGTTTTAATTCATGAAAAATTATATTATGATATTAGAAAATATTTTAAGTTATTTTTGATAACTTTTGATATTTTGTGATGAATTTCATTAATTATTTAATATTAATGGTAATTAGTTTATTTAATATTTATATTAAATAAATTATTTAAAAAAATGGTTTTAATGTTTTCAAAATCATTTAAAGGCAATAAAAATGTTTTAAAAATATTTTTAAGTTATATTTAATAACTTTAAATATTTGACATGAATTACATTAATATTTAATATTAATGGTAATTATTTAAAAATGATTTTTATACTTTAAAAATCATTTAAAAGCGATAATAATGTTTTAAAAATGTTTTTAAGTTATAATAAATAACTTTTAATGTGTTGACATGTAGTTCATTAATATTTTAATTATTTGAATATTAATGATAATGAAATTATTTATTTATTAAATCATTATAAATGCTATTAATGACTGAAAAATCATTATAAATGATTTTAACAATTGAAAAAAATGTTGCAATTGATAAACAAATTATCTAAGATGATATTTAAGTTCTTGAACAAAGTTTCATTAAAAAGAAACTTGTTTATTGTCCGATAATGCAATCAAGACATCGAAATAGTGTCAAACTTAAACCAAATGGACATAGTTTGACTTGATAATTGTTCGTAAATGTTTTAATAGCTGATATGAATATGTGACAATGTGTTTAAGCTGTGTAATGACTGCAAATAAGTCGTGTTATGTGTTAAGTTGTATTATTCTAATTAAAAGAATAATTTTATTGATGATATGACCCGGTATTAAAGTTTAAGCTATAACGCATAGCAGTAGTCAACGACTTAGGCAAGTATCCTAACCTTTGCATTTACTTTATGCAATGGATCTTAGTAAGCAACTATCTTAACTCGTTGCAATTGTTCTATTATTGTACGGTAACTCTTGATATGCAAGTATCTAAACCTTATGCACTACTTTTATTTTGCGCAAACAGGTATATGTTATGATATTTCCTAACTCAATATGAGTTATCAATTTCAAAGCATGCTCGTGAATAATTATTGTTAATTATTCATATCCGTAATAATATCTATGATTCGGTTGTGCAATTATTCTTATACTATGGAATGTTATTCAATTCGATTATTGTTTATTAATATCTTATTACTGTCTTTTATTATACAAGTGTCCCCACTTGTATAAACTATTGTATTTACGCAAGAACTCTTTCCTTACTGTGCAAGTACTCTAACCTTTGCATTTACTTTATGCAATGGATCTTAGTAAGCAAGTATCTTACCTTTTCATTTACTTTATGAAACGGATTCAAGTGTATGCAAATGTCTGAACTCTACTGTTATCATGCAAGTGTCCCCACTTGTACATAATCTCGTTATTCATTATTCAACTTTTCTTACTTTATTGTGTTTCCTTCAATTTGTTCATAGTTTATAAATATTTCAATACTGATTTCATGTGTGTCAAGTTTAAACTTTGTATCCTAAATTTGGATTATACAAGTGTCCCCACTTGTGTAAATTGTCATGTTCATAGTACAAGTGTCTCCATTTGTACTAATTGTTGTAATCATTATTAAATTTCGCTATGTATTCATGTTTTAAATATTGTCTGAGCTACTTGACTCAGCTAGACAAAATTTGAAAAGTATTGTTGGTCATTATTATTGTATGTAATGCAAGTATAGTCAAATTATTCTGTTATTCGTGTAGTGCCCTCACTTACACAAGTCGTTGAATATTATTGTTTATGATAACGTTGTCCAACTGAATTGTTTTAGTTAGGACTCTAGACTGAGTATGAACAACCCGTAATGGGAAAATATTTTATGTGCCCAAGGCGAACAGAGTGAACGCAAAAGTCGTTCAAGCAGAAGGATAGATAGTATTGATCAATATAGGGCACAATAGGGCTGATCACCCTCCGTGTTCGTAAGACCAGACGGTTTATGGATGAATTTCCATTTAAACCTATTCGAAAATTTAAAATGAAAGTTCATGGTCCACTGACCACTCAGCATTCTTAGTCACTACGTTGTTTCAAAAAAAAACGTAAACTACTTGTTATGTTGTTAATGTCAATTTCAAAAGACTTCACAACAATTGAATCGTTGTAGAAGTAGTCCTCAAAGAAAATATTTACTTCTTCAGTTTATGATTATTTATTGTTATTACTTGCTGAGCAATCAAATGCTCATTCTTGCTTTGATATAAATATTTTCAGTTAAGCGTGTTCAACCAAGAAAGCTTTAGCAAGGACCGGGGAAAGAAAAGCTGAAGAATTAAGTCAAAAGGTGCTATGTGTAATAGATAAACTTTGTTATTACAATATTATATTTATGTATCATGTAAAGAATGTAATTAAAGGTTGCCATACCTGGGGAATAGACAACTCTGATCTAAATATTAAGTTTAATTATTATACAGCTCAAAGAAATGGTATCGTGATGTACCAAATACAGGTTTCAAGTACCTGGATTTGGGGGCGTCACAGGTCGTGCCCGATCGTCTAGGCACTTGAATTAGACCAGTTGGTAGTCAAACTTTCATACAAAGGTAACCATTTTAGTTTTTGTGGGTAACCAATTTTTTTTCATAGTGCAGTTGGCAGCCAAACCTTAATATAAGGTAACCAATTCAGTTTTATTATGTTACCAATTAATTATAAAAAATATATTATAGAATTTTTTTTTCATGGTGCAATTAGTAGTCGACCCTTCATACAAAAATAATTAATTCAGTTTTATTGAGTTACCAATTAATTATAGAAAATCAATTATAGACACATCCTTATCCTCTCTCTCTCCCTCCCTGTCTCCACAGTTGCAGAAGAAACAATGTGAAAAGAATTCTCAGGGCTACCAATATATTAAATATAGCTAGCTAGAGAGAGAAAAAAAAGAGAGAGAGAAATGTACACAGAAACTAAATTAAAGGGATAGAAGGGAGGAGAGATAAAGTGATGAATTGTAACCTATTAAAACACTCAACTAAATTAAAAAGATAAGAATGTGCACTAATTTTGTAAATAAAATATTGCATATGCACTAAATTTGTAAATATTTTATGTATGCACTTTTGTTATAATTTTTTATAAAAAGATACTAATAAATGTAAATGTTAAGTGAGGTACAAGATCGAAAAGAATGCATTGGATCAGTTTTAACAAAAGGCTTGTTAATTTCGTTTTGGGATATTGGGCCTTTGTATTTTGGCAGTTTAGACGCAAACTCACCATAATTATGTTCAGCATAAACCCCAGGAACAGTCCTAATTCAGTAGGTGTGGTTTGGATCTCATAAGCTATATCTTTAATTCAAACCCGCCGATGTCAACATGAAATTGAAAAAAAAAAAAAAAAAAAAAAAAAAAAAAAAAAAACTCATTTAAAGTACGTAGGCACCTCGACGAGTGTTTCATTTTGCTTCCTTGTCCGCAGTGGTGGGCCGCTCCGCACGCTACCTAAGACCTCGTAGGAGCAGGACTACTTTGTGTGTTTTTAAGTGTGTGTTTTGATTCATTATAATTTTAAAAATTAGTTGACAATAAATAGAAAGACTCCTCAACACTCTCTCCCCTCTACTCCAAATACAGAACTAAGTAATATTGTTAATGAATTTTGATATAAACATTCATATCATAAATATTCTTAGTATTTGTATCCTTAGGCCACGTGATAGGACCATACGGAAACAAGCAACTTATGATCAATTGGCTATAATGTAAGGAGACCTCAAGCATGCATATAACATGGGCTTTCAAATATAATTCAATCGATGTAGGAATTTAATCAGTAAATTCAAATCTATCCGGGACAAAAAATACTGATGAGCCTTGTAGTTTGAACATTCATTCAAATCTATTTCAAATTCTAAGGTCAATATTAATTTTTTAAAAATTAATTTAAAATATTTTTAAAATTAACATAATTTATTTAAATTTTAAGAACAATAAATCTTATAACTAATAGTACTTTTTATATAATTTATGATATTTAACAATAGATTTACCAAATATTTACACATTATATGTCGTGTCATTTTATACACAATTTTTTATGTATGGCTTGTGACCATAGCATTACTTTTTCGATATATGTTTATAATCTTAGCTCCTCAGTCGTAACGTTACAATAAATAGATACATATACAAATGCAAAAATTATAAACATTAACCTGACTGATTTAATTTAAGAGAAAAATGAAACATAAGGGGCTTGGATGAACCGTCTAGGCAGATTTGGGCATATTATTAACAGAAATCAATTTATCCTCCGATGATTAGTTATTTATTTAATTATATGAACTATTTATTATTATTTTTAAGGTCATTTGATACCTCAAAAGGAATGTTACATAATATCACATATGCTCTTGACATTATAATCCATCTTTAAAAGGCCTTACAAATAACAAACACAGATCATAGAATTAAATAAAGAATAAAATTAGTACCAATAATCATATCTCATCCATTATTTCAGAAACAAATATAGCCTTTAACACCTTAATATTTCTAGATGTTCAAATGCATAATTAAAAGCTCATATCAAATAATTGAATATGATAACCATGAAGGAAAACTATGAGTCCCATGACAACAGCTCTACTTGTATATCCTTAATGACCAAGTCACTTGAAGTAATACACAACTGGCTAGCCAAGGCATGGTACCATGTACCACGCAATTATTGTGCTGAAAAACTGGCCATTTTTAATGTACAGAAAGTGACCTCTAACTGCTACTGGTGAGATGGCCTATGCTATTCCCACAAATCAAGGATAACAATTAGAACAAGCAACAATAATAATTACTCAAACCTCAATCAACATAATAATTCTCAGGTGTCGTATGCAATCATCTATACTTGCTTACTCTATACAAAAAACAATGGCCGCGTTTGTTTACAAAAACAATAGATGGGATAAGACTATTTGTATTAATTTATTATCACTACGGACTATATTATTTCACGATTAATCTGTTATTTAATTCATGGACTATTTGTTATCATTTGTAAGGTCATTTGATGCATCAAAAAGGGGATTACATAATACTACCTTTCCAATTAGGATTATAATAATTAATAATTCATCATCAAATAATGGCCTTAAAAATGACAAAACATAGTCTATAGAATTAATTAACAGACTAATCATAGAATAAAATAGTTCGTAGTGATAATAAATTAGTACAAATAGTCTTACTCCACCCATTATTTTTTTAAACAAAAGTAGCCAATGTGCTACAGCTAGCAACCTATCTATATATATATATATATATATATATATATATATATATATATATATATATATATATACACAAGTCGAGTTCATAAACCTTGGTTTAAGCTTTACATCACAGAGACATTGTTCTGTCCGAGAGAGAGATGGCTTTAAGCTGGCTTCTTCATTCTGCATACACTATTGTTTTAGGAAACCCAAAAACGCAAGCTGACAAGACCTTGGGGTACCCTAATAAAGATGTAAAAGAAGTTGCCAAAAGTTTGAAGATTGAACCTGAATATCCTCCCGGGTTCCAAATGCCTCTTCATTATCCTCGTTACAAGAAGGGCGACTACCAGAAAATGGAGGAGTGGAGGGTGGACTTGCTTCTGCAGCAATATGGCCTGAAGTTTGAAGGTATGCTTGATGAGAAGAGGGCGTATGCCATGGGTGCGTTCCTGTGGCCTGATCAACTTTGAACTGCCTTTCATCGTTGGAGCACAACGTTATGCAGCTTCTGTTTCTGAAGAGCCATAGTGTGTATCTGGTTCTGTATTGTTTCTACCATTATACAAGTAGCTAAGCCTATCGCAATGAAGCTTCTATAGCCTTATGTATGAGTTGAATATATATTGCTAAGTACCTAGAAACTATTGTTCCCTCTAGTGCTAAGTGTTGTTTACCCATTAATCATGCATGCATTTTCTTGTCTGTAACTCCTAGCATTGAAAGAAACTTGGACTGTTGGTGCCTATTTGGCAGAGCGGCATGGTGAGACGAAGAACTTTTACTAGTAGAGATATGATGTAAGAAAAAGTGCCCTTAATGTGAAAGTCCATAGTGTGGTGATCAATTTTAAAAGGAATATTGAAGAAATATAGCAGTTCCCAACATCGTTGTGCAACATTATGTTCCAGTATCGCTCAAGTTCATACAGTACTTTCGAATGCACCTAAAACATTTCACAAAATTTTGGGTCGGAAAAATTCATATTCATTGCCAACCTTTCCGTTAGAATATTTTCACAACATTTCTACTCGGAGATCCGTGTATAGAAGACAACCTTAGCTCCACAATTACTTTCAAATACATGATAAACAGCACATAAGTAGCACGAAACAATGTCTACACCCTCCTCGGTTCTAAAATTAGAGATCCAATTATAAACCGACGACTTTTAAGGAAAAATATTATTTTTCTAAACTAATCCCACATTTGCTAGAAATGTAGTGGTGGTGACATGATAGTATTCAATCAAGCTAGAAATAAGTAATGACATATTAGGAGGTTCATGACTCTTTATAGTCTAAATTTTGGAGCATATCTCTAATTTTGTGACGCAGAGAGTATTATTTTAGTTATTGTCGAAAATTTAAACCTCAGGTGCTCAGTTTATCAACATAAATTAATTTCAAATGCCAACTTTAGCATAAGCATATAGGAAAAGTAAAATTGAAATCTCCAAACTCTTCCGGCATAAGGAATAACAGAGTGATAGTAAAATACTCCCTCTGAATCCAAAAAAGATCATCCTTATTGGAATTATGGAAAGAAACTTTTTTTTTTAAACTACAAAAAAAAAATTAAAACAGAGGGAGTATAACAAGATATGAAAAGACGAAGGGAATTCTTATTTGTACAAATGGTTCTTCGGTAATTGGAGTCAGCAGCTCTCCTAGGGTTAGAAGAACCACCCAAGTGCCCCCAGTATATTAACTTTAATTCTGATAAGTATTTGATTAGTATGGTTAAAAAGAGCAAGCCGTTTCTAGTTATTATGCATTGCCACTGCGCAAGAAAGATAACAAGCTTGTAAGCATGTTATTCTTTAAAAGAAGCAGCAAATATCTGCAGTCCCCAGACATTATTTTTATTAAACGAGAGAAGGGCACCAAAACATAGTGTCGCAAAAAAAGGTAAGGGTCCAATCCAAGTGCACCGCTAATGAAAGAAAATCATCAACAGTTTTATGCATGCCGGTCCCGCAATTCAAGAAACAAAGACATGATTGATCATAATTCAATGGCAATTAAATGACAGTTTATCATTTTGGCCTATATGACAGACACACTGAAAAAATCTAAAGACACTGACCTTACCACTAGGTTCCCAATTATGTGGTTACAAACTTGCATCTTTTGTTTGTCATAAATCAGACTTCATATATCTTCACATAAATGAATTATCCAACTCTTACCTGCACGAAAAAGAGCTTTTATGCAGGAGAGGCCTAGAAGGTCCACTGGGTGGACGGTTGATGATAAGCCTCAGCGCTTCAGAAAGCTAGTTCAATTTACCTGCAATCGAGACAATATAGTGAGTGTCAAAGTCAGTTATTATTTTTGTACTGTTTAACAGTTAGCATCTAAAGTGAAATTTTAAGCAAGGAAATAGGTAAAATATATATTATATATCTAAATGTGTCAATATCAAGCCTTAAACTCTGTGCCACTAATATAACTTTGAATCAAGACGCTAAAGACTGAGGGAGGGCCTTTTACTTGTAGAAATGATGAATACAAATATGAATACAGATAGATAATCCAACTTGGGGCTTTTGAATTTAGCAGAGCCTTGAGGCCATTGACAACAATTCATCCTGCTGAATAAAAATATTGAAGGTTCATTTCCCTGCAGAATCTTGTGCCCGAGTTTCCCAGCTGAGTTATAGAATTGACCTAACGCAGACTAAATGAACTAAAGTCTAAGAATGACAAAAGAAAAACTAAAGATGCTACAAGTCAAGGACGTAATAGGTGTGATAAAGTTTCCAAGCAAATAATTCAGTTTCATTCAGCACCTTGTTGCTGAAAGCGTAAATAAAAACAACCAATAGATTCAATTTTCACAACTGTAACCTTTGACCATATATATCATGAAGAAGATGACTGCTAGTGCAAGATCTTTGAACATGCCTATTTGCTGCATGCAAGGTTTTAGAAAAGAACTCCATCTCCGGTCCAGCTGTGTAATAATTCAAATCTCTAGATGGCTTCTACCTCTGACTTTAGATGTTTAGCCACAGAAAATGCCCAAAAAGAATATGCACATAACTTAGTTATTCATTTGAATTACAGATCATGGGTATCAAAGAATAGTTCAACAGTTGAGAAGAAACCTCCTGTCAATAATTTCCCAAATTCACCAACCAATGCCATAGTAAGTGAGCAGCACATGCTACAGTTTTCCACACCGCTTGAGATAATTGGAAGTAAACAACCTCGTTCATCACCTCAGCTCCAGTAGAAGTACAAGAAAGTAAAAAAGCATAAAATAAATAAATAAAAAAATGCATGATATATATAGATGATAAATAAAAATGGACGTATGGAGTCTTAAGGAATACTGAAAGCATTTTCTGGAATCCTCTACCAATTCATGTAGTACGAAGTCACCCAAATGTGAATTTTGCTTTAATGTTGCACTTTAAATCTGTACAACAAAATTCTTAAGAAGCTTAAGAAAGCAAACCACTTCATATCACCGCAATTACAATTTTGTCTAATGTTTATTTTATGCAGAATAATTTTATTTAAAATACGATGCTCTATCATTTGAGATAAGTTCTAAAATCAATCCATTCAGAATTTATGATCACTGTTATTGTCCACATTTTCTAGAGTCGAAAAATGTAACTCACAGTCTCACATAATTCAAAATATAAGTAAATATGGCAATGAGAAAATGGATCAATAGATCGTCAATTGTCTGGACCAAGAGAATGCTTAGGTAACAAACTGTTGGTGTTGACTTGTTGAGCAATCAATATATACAGGAGCAAGAGAATGCTTAGGTAACAAACTGTTGGTGTTCAATTAGGGCTGTAAACAGACATGTTCGAATTCAAATACAATGATATCCGTATTTGTATCGGATATTCGATGGATTTCCTAAGGTACCATTCAAATTCAAAATTCGAAAAACTATTCGAATTCGAATATTATCCGTTTCTGAATAACTATCCGAATTCATTAGCATAATTAATTAAAATTAATAAATAAATAATTTAAAACTTAAAAAATTACTATTATGATATTAATATAACACAACACAATCATCAACCATATGATTATGTTATAAAATTCAGAAAAAAAAATATTAATCACTCTAATTAATAAAATATCTTTACGGAAGATATTAAAAAATATTATAATTTTATAATAATACTTATTCTTTGTTCGGGATTATGATACCGCATATCTGATTCGATAAATATGTTGGCAGAAGAATGTTAAACAGATAAGAATATACATGTATCCGTATTCGTATCCGTTTATTTGCGAATATCTCTAATCGAATACGAATAATATCCGTTTAAGTAGAATACGAATAATATTCGCTTTAAACGAATACGAACATGGACGAATATCCTATTTTTCGGTTACCATTTTGATGCAGGAGGATCCGAGTCCGATGATGTCGAGCTATCTGATAACGCGTTAATAGCCTTAAAATACCATGCGTTGGAGGATCGGCGTAAACATGGCAATCGTTGACTTCGTCTTCGGGTTCGGGTGGCTAATGACTTCGGGAGTCAGATGGCGGATTACGTCCTCGGATTCAATTTCGGAAGTTCAAATTTGGTATTTTAATTTTGAGATATGGTTCATTTTTATGGTAATATTTTTTTTAGGAAGTTGTTATTTATTAGGAATTGTTACCGAAAATATAGGAAGTTTGTTATCCTTTAGGATTTTGTTTCCATAATTTTAGGAATTCTGTAATGACTTGGAAAGGAAGAAAGTTAGCTATAAAACCAGGCTTGTGGGTTGAATTGAAAGACAACTTTTGATTTTTTTTGATAAATATAAATTCATGCATTAGAGAAGTTTTTCTCTCTGTGTTTTGGTGATTCTCTTGTTCCTTTGCCTGTGAATTTACTTGTTTACCAGCCCGCAGGATAATCACTATCCCGTCCGGCGTCAGTTGGTATCAAAGCTCAACATCTTCTTGGGTTAGATTTCATCAGTTTCAATGGCTTGGTCGTCGTGGGCAGGCTTTGACTGAGGAAGTCCTGCACCGTGATCGTAACGTTCAGGATGTGATGATTGAGGATTTGCAGAGACAAGTTGCAGAGTTAACCCAGCGTCTAATAACGCAAAATCTGGGTCGTCGTGGACAGATTCCGGCTGAGGAAGTCCCGTACCTTGATCGTGATGAGAAATCTTATGATTCTGAGTCAAGTTTCGAAAATCCTTACCACCATAGGGAGCAACTATGGGAACGACATGGTCGTAATGGCCGTCGTAGTGATCTGGGTTTTAAAGTAGAGTTACCGGACTTTTCTGGTACGCTACAAGCAGAGGGATTCATCGATTGGATGAATGAAGTAGAACACATCTTTAAATATAAGGAGGTTCCAGATAACGCTTAAATAAAATTGGTTGCAATCAAATTGAAAGGCATAGCTTCTACTTGGTGGGAACATATGAGGCGTTCACGGGAAAGATAGGGAAAGACTAAAATCACAAAGTGGGAGAAGATGAAGAAAAAGATGCAAAGTCACTTTCTTCCTTTCTGCTACACTCAGTCTCTGTTCAAGAGATTGCATCTATTGAGACAAGGAACTAGATCTGTAGATGATTACACCGAGGAGTTTTATCCGTTGATAGCACGGAATGATCTATCGGAAACAGAGGAACAAATGGTAGCAAGGTATTTGGGAGGATTAAGACAGCAACTGCAAGATGCTCTCAGTCTTCATTCACTATGGACGGTTTCAGAGGCATACCAACGAGCACGTGATGTCGAACAACAACAGAACAAGAGACCAGTGATTAGGAGCAGTGCAAACAGTAGACCAACACCTCCTCAACAACCCCGCCCTGCACTACAACAACCACAGGGTAATTTCAATTCTAGTATTAAATGCTTCAGATGTGGAGAGTCAGGCCATAGAGCAACGGAGTGCAGAAAGCCTACTAACCAGAAAGGAAAAAATCTCTTAATTGAAGAAGATGTACTAGTTGAAACGGAGAATAGTGAACCAATGTATGATGAGTATGAAGTGAGGAAGATATACTTTATGGTGATGGGCAAAAGACTTTGGTCATTCGTAAGAATCTACTGACCCCTAAAGGTGATTCTGAAGATGATTGGTTGAGAACCAATATCTTTCATACAACTTGCACGGTAACCGATAAGGTCTACAAAATGATTATTGACAGTGGCAGTTGTGAGAATGTGGTATCGGAAGAGGCGGTTCGAAAATTAAATCTGAAGACAGATCGGTACCCCAGACCGTATAAGTTGTCATGGCTGAATAAAGGAAATGAGGTAACAGTTGATAGAAAATGTTTAGTGTCCTTTTCAATCGGTAAGAAATACTTTGATAACGCTTAGTGCGATGTGGTGTCAATGGACGCATGCCATGTGTTGTTGGGTCGACCTTAGCAATATGACTGAAGTGTCATTCATGACGGTCGGAAGAATACGTACTCCCTGAGTATAAAAGGGAAGAAAGTGGTGTTAGCACCTCGGGGGGAAGAAAACAGTTCGGCTCGGGCAATTGGAAACTCGAACCTATTGTCCATGTCCAGATTCCTAACGGAGGTCGATCGTGAAGGTGTGATGTATGCCTTACTTCCTTGTGGAAGCAGTTTGACTGATAAGAACACCGAAATACCAGTCGATATGCAGAAATTGCTATCAGAATTTGCTGACTTGATGGCCGAAGAACTTCATCCTGGACTACCGCCGATGAGAGACATTCAACACCAAATAAATCTTGTTCCAGGATCGAGTTTACCAAACAGACCAGTATACCGACTCAGCCCCAAGGAGTCCGAAGAGCTACAGAGGCAGGTAGTAGAACTGATGGAAAATGGTTATATTCGTGAGAGTATGAATCTGTGTGCAAGTACCAGCTCTGCTAGTACCAAAGAAAGATGGATCATGGAGAATGTGTATCGATAGCAGAGCAATCAACAAGATTACCGTGAAATACAGGTTCCCGATACCTCGCCTGGACGATATGCTAGACCAGCTGTTCGGAGCAAAAGTTTTCTCGAAGATCGATTTTAAAAGTGGATATCATCATATAAGGGTACGACCTGGAGATGAATGGAAGACGGCGTTCAAAACTCAGCATGGGCTATACGAGTGGATGGTTACTCCCTTCAGACTTTCTAATGCTCCCAGCACATTTATAAGGTTTATGCACCAAGTGTTGCGACCTTTTATGGGGAAGTATGTGGTAGTTTACTTCGATGATATTTTGATCTATAGTCCGAGCTGGGAATTACACCATGAGCACTTCCGAACTGTTTTTAATGCATTGAGGTGGGAACATCTGTTTATCAATCATAAGAAAAGTTCTTATTTCACAACTTCGGTAGCTTTCCTTGGCTTTGTTGTTTCTACCGAAGGCCCTGCCGATCAATCAAAGATCGATGTAGTCTTGGCGTGGCCAACACCGAAGACCTTGCATGATATCCGAAGTTTCCATGGATTAGCTTCCTTTTACCGGCGATTCATCAGAAATTTTAGTACATTAATCGCACCGATCACAAAGTGTTTGAAAGAGAGGTTGTTCCAATGGTCCGAGGAAGTTGAAGACAGATTCCAGTTGGTTAAGAAGAGGATGACTGAAGCGCCCGTATTAGCACTTCCTGACTTTGAGAGAGTATTTGAGGTAAATTGTGACGCATCGGGAGTCGGTATTGGTGGGGTGCTCAGCCAAGAGGGTAAACCAGTAGCTTTCTTCAATGAGAAGTCATCAGGGTCGAAGAAGAACTACTCTACTTACGACTTGGAGTTCTACACCATTGTTCAATCTCTGAAGCATTAGTGTCATTATCTAATATAGAGGGAGTTTATTCTTGTCACCGACCATGAGGCCTTAAAGTACATAAATGGACAACATAAATTGAGTCGAAGACATGCTAAATGGATGACGTATCTGCAAAAGGGAACATCTGTTTATCAATCATAAGAAAAGTTCTTATTTCACAACTTCGGTAGCTTTCCTTAGCTTTGTTGTTTCTACCGAAGGCGTCCATGTCGATCAGTCAAAGATCGATGTAGTCTTGGCGTGGCCAACACCGAAGACCTTGCATGATATCCGAAGTTTCCATGGATTAGCTTCCTTCTACCGACGATTCATCAGAAATTTCAGTACATTAATCGCACCGATCACAAAGTGTCTGAAGGAGAGGCTGTTCCAATGGTCCGAGGAAGCTGAAGACAGTTTCCAGTTGGTTAAGAAGAGGATGACTGAAGCACCCGTATTAGCACTTCCCGACTTTGAGAAGGTATTTGAGGTAAATTATGATGCATCGGGAGTCGGTATTGGTGGGGTGCTCAGCCAAGAGGGTAAACCAGTGGCTTTTTCTTCAGTGAGAAATTATCAGGGTCGAAGAAGAACTACTCTACTTACAACTTGGAGTTCTACGCCATTGTTCAATCTCTGAAGCATTGGCGTCATTATCTAATACAGAGGGAGTTTATTCTTGTCACCGACCATGAGGCCTTAAAGTACATAAATGGACAACATAAATTGAGTCGAAGACATGCCAAGTGGGTGGCGTATCTGCAGGAGTTTACCTTTACACTAAGGCATCTAGCTGGAAACCTAAATCGGGTGGCCGAAGCCCTCATCCGAAGAGCGTCACTCCTTAGCATTATGCATAACAAAGTTGTAAGGATTGAAGTCTTTGCAGATATGTATGAAGAGGATCCGTCCTTCGGAAAGATAGTTCGGGAAGTAAGTGAAGGACGACGTCATGACTTTATCCTTCATAATGGGTATCTGTTTCGAGGATCACAATTATGCATTCCAGATTGTTCGCTTTGGCAGCAAATAGTAAGTGACCTTCACAACGAAGGTCGCTTCGGACGAGATAAAACATTGGCCCTGGTGTCGGCTGACTACTACTGGCCAAAGGTATCTAGTGATGTGGCTCATTTTGTTGGGAGATGTTATGTACGTCAGAAGTCTAAGGGAGCTCTTACGAATGCAGGGTTGTACACACCCTTACCTGTTCCTGAAGCTCCATGGATTGATGTGAGTATGGATTTTGTGATGGGACTGCCTCGAACACAACGTTCAATGGATTCTATCTTGGTGGTGGTTGATCATTTTTCAAAGATGGCTCATTTTGTAGCTTGTCGAAAGACGATGGACGCGAACTGGGTCGCACATCTTTATTTTCGGGAGATTGTGCGTCTACATGGTGTTCCCAGTTCAATCACTTCGGATCGTGACACAAAGTTCATGAGTAACTTCTAGAAAAGTCTATGGGAGAAACTTGGTACACAGTTAAATTTCAGCAGTGCCTACCATCCTCAGACTGATGGTCAGACCGAAGTGGTGAACAGAAGTTTGGGCAATCTCCTACAGTGTCTAGCTGGAGGGAAGCCGAAGCAATGGGATCTGGCGCTTCCTCAAGCAGAGTTTGCTTACAACCCATCGGTGAATAGAACTACGGGTTTGAGCCCTTTTGAGGTTGTGTATGGCCGAAAACCACCCGGGGTTCTGGACTTAGTTACCATTCCACGAGTTGGCCGTATGCATCCCAAAGCAAATGAAATGGCAGATTATCTTCGGAAAATTCATAATCGGGTGCACCGAACTATTTGTGACAGTAATGCCAAGTATAAGGGTCGGGCTGATAGTCATCGTCGCCAGGTACTTTTTGACGTGGGTGACTTTGTTTGGGCAGTGTTGACGCGTGATCGATATTAGCAACTACAATAAGCTTAAGGATTGAAAGATTGGGCCTTGTGAGATTCTGCAGAAGATTAATGATAATGCCTATCGGTTGCGTCTCTCTAGCCATTTGCGGACTTCAGACATTTTCAATGTGAAGCATTTGAATCCTTGTTTTCCCGAATCCGATGACAATACTGTGAACTCGAGGACGAGTTCTTTTCAACCCGGGGTGACTGATGCAGGAGGATCCGAGTCCGATGATGTCGAGCTATCTGATAACGTGTTAATAGCCTTAAAATACCATGCGTTGGAGGATCGGCGTAAACATGGCAGTCGTTGACTTCGTCTTCGGGTTCGGGTGGCTAATGACTTTGGGAGTCAGATGGCGGGCGGACTACGTCTTCGGATTCGATTTCGGAAGTTCAGATTTGGTATTTTAATTTTGAGATATGGTTCATTTTTATGGTAATATTTTTTTTTAGGAAGTTGTTATTTATTAGGAATTGTTACCGTAAATATAGGAAGTTTGTTATCCTTTAGGATTATGTTTCCATAATTTTAGGAATTTTGTTATGACTTAAAAAGGAAGAAAATTAGCTATAAAACCCAGTTTGTGGGTTGAATAGAAAGACAACTTTTGATTTTTTTTTATAAATATAAATTCAAGCATTAGAGAAGTTTTTCTCTCTGCGTTTTGGTGAATCTCTTGTTCCTTAATTTACTTGTTTACCAGCCCGCAGGATAATCACTATCCCGCCCGGCGTCACATTTACAGCCCTAGTGTTCATGATAGTCAATTGTTTGGAAGATTCAGAATCATTTGCCAATATCTCTAAAACAAGTGAAATATTAAGTCAAATGTTTCTAATGCTGGTATCTACTAAAAATAAATCTCAACTGTAACGAAATATTTCATGCATAATATACTAGAATCAAATTGTACAATTTCTTACCTCAACCATAACAGGATTCCCATGATAAAGCTACTTCAGTCATTTATTTGTCGTCTTATTCTTCCATTAAGCAATAAACTCTAATGGTCTGCATGTTGTAACACCTTTACTTATAGATCGCTTACATGAACAGAAGATGATTTTACGTATCGATTTATAAAACAGAAGTTTATTCTTATAACTTTGAAGAATAAAATAAGCCAATTTCGGAAGGCAAATAACAAACTCGTTCAAGTGAATGGTAAAAAGATGAAAGAGATGTTTGATGTGTACATTTTTCTTTTAACTCTCGATCCTAATTATGAATTTGTACAGAACATACCGCCTAACTGTCAACTTTGGGCTCGACCATTTCCTTTACACCATTGAGTACCCTTAGTGACACAATGGGAATTTTGATGGTGATGAGCCAAGTAACCCAAACTGTTTTCTGTTCACTAAAGATTTTCAATCAGAGAATGTCAATCACCTTGGTCCTTCCAGTACCTTCTCATCCTACTCACTCTCAGCTAGCCTCCAATGAACGAAAGGTTTCTCTTGTTGCACTAGCTACTATGGAGCAAATACTGATCTACGAATTAACCAGTAGGTGAAACTGTCAAATCCACAGTAATGTCGTTAGTAGCTGGCATTTCCCTCACCTCATTAAGTAGTCTTGTAATTTCTTTTGAAAGTTCAGAACGAACATGATCAGAGCGTTCCTTTGTTAATGATGACTCTGAAAACAGAATTCCACTAAGGGTGTGAAATTCTTGAAACCATTCCTCATTGCCATTCCAGTTACTTTGGTCATCAAGAGGAACTAATGAGCTTTCTTGTTTCCATCTACTCAGAAAATACTTTTCAGGAAGTTGAAAGTAGTTCTTTAGTAGAAGTATACGAAGAGCATGTCTGCATAAGATTCCCGAAGTTTCAAATTCCTTGCAAGAACATAGAATTTGTTCATCTTCTGCTATCCATATAAGAAGACGCTCTGAGTCCATATTCTTGAAATGACGTACAAGATATGATCCATTAGCCATTTCAGATGTTGCATATTTCATGGCTTGACCCAACTCATGTTGTAATGCATTGAATGCGAAAGGGGTAAGAATATGTCGAGCATGCTCTTCCATTGGTAAGCATGTTTTGATATGCATATACTGCATTCCTTCATGTGTCTGACTATTATAAATTGAAGACGCCCCCACCTGGAATAGTTTCAAAATACCAATGAATCAGCATGTATTAAACACCAATTGGAACTGCGTAGGCAGAAAATATTGAAAACAGAGTGAGAGGATGCAAAGGATAATAACGTAAGGTGAATACATACATACATATATGTATGTATACCTGCTCAAAAAAGCTGCGTAAACATGTTTGCGAGTCAAAGAGTCCTTTCAGAAATGCATCTACGGACTTTGAATATAAAGTAGTTGCCATTTGAGCAAGAAAATAATCTTTTATAAATGATAACGCCCAAGACGCTCGGAGGGAAAAGAGTAAAGCAATGTGTTTATCTGAATTAAGTCCAAATCTAGAAACCATCTGATTCCAATGAAGATCAAAGTCCTCAGTACTCTCCAGAAGATATAAAGCTTCAAATTCAGATTTTAATTCTACAAATCTCGGTCCAAGAAGACGAGAGAACCAGCAGGCTACTTTGGGCAGAATATTCCACAAAGATATGACATGTTTCGTATCTGGCAATTCGCTTATTAAGGCATCTCTTAGACCAGGGTCAATATCACTTATAATTGTCTGTGGACATCTTCCTTTCATGAAACTGACAAAAGTCTGTGGAAATTAATAAACAAATTAATAGCTGAATAAGATATAAAAGATATGTACATTTAGCACAAAGGATTAGTGAGTAAACCTGTAAAGCCCATGCAAAAGAACGAGGTGTTTCATCCTGCAAGAGAGCACAACCGAAAAATATGATTTTGCCATGGTTGTCAATGCCAAGCCATGCTCCGAAAAGCATACCATATGTGATTGAGCGATATGTTGTGTCAAAATATACTACATCACCAAACATGGTGTATGCATGAACAGATTCTCCATAAGACCATGCAATGTTCTCAACCTTGCCATTTTCATCCAAAGTAAAATCATAAATAAAGGATGCATCCAGCTCTTTAGTAGCCCTGCAGGCATCAAGAAGATCCATTGCATCATTCTCTCTTTTCTCAGTCAGTAAGGCATCATTCTCCTGAACAACTTTCTTACGATTTTGAACAAAATTTCTAACATCCCTTTCCAGAAATGGTAATTGACCATCCTGAATTCCCTTTTCCAGCTCAAGTACTTTAACTATACGATGTATCGGAAACCCAGCCTTGGACAGCAGAAGAATCCTCTCCTGATCAGCCTCTTGAATTTTACGATAAGCAGGAAGAAGACGCACTTGATCATCCTCCAGAAGTTCATGATTATGCACATTACTAAACTGCACAACAAACCACTGAGAAACCCCATCAACAACCTCCTTTGACAAATACAATTTCGCATCACATCCACACCGAACTGATTTTCTATCCCTTATGTTGCTCCCCAGTTGGGTTTTTTCCTTGCTGGTGCAAAAACCAGAACGATAACAAACAAAGTCACGCTTATAGATCCCCAATTGCGGGCTCAATCTTGACCGCTCCTTCCTAATTGAAAACCCATTCTTTCTAGCAAAGTTCCCATAATACTCAAAGGCATCATCATCGCTGTTGAACACCATTCCCACATAAGGAGAAACCATGGCTTCCGATGGCTTCCGATGAGACCAACTCATTTTTTACCAATTGGGATGCTAGATTTGTTTCTTCAGCTTCTCCCTCATATGTAAACAAAACATTTCCAATATCTCCACATGGGCATTGCTGCCTCCTTATCCATATATTCTTCGGACGGTATAGACACCATTATTTCAATATACCCAACTTGATTTCAATACATACAACTATTTAAACACAGCCAATGTTGTTCAAATTCCTGGATAGCAACAATCTGGCAATTGACTGCCGTATAATGGATATCAAGAAATGTACCCAAAACCAAAAATTAAAAGTGAGTCTTCTAGTTCATATGACATTCAACTCAGATTATTTGTTTATTTAAGTACCCATTTTTATGCCAATTTCTCATATGGGTATTAATTAAGAGTTTAAATTGCATTGCCTACATAAATATATATAGATTTGTGCAAGTAGAATTCAGTATAATAAGCTAAACTATAGTACAAAAAGTTCAGTATAAATATATAGATATTGGCGTACCAGTAGAGGATAAAAGAGCTTAACTGCTCAATCAATGCATCTTTCTCTTTCTTCTTCCACTGATCGAGTGCCCTTATTATCTCTCCTCGGTTGAAGATTACACAATACACAATTAAAAGCTTGGCCCTAAACATAAAAGGGCTGGGTGGAATCATTTTCGCGGCTCATATTGGCCCAATCCATATATAAAAATGTCATTCATTAAATTTGGGTCGGCTATGATCCATTACCTTCATTTTTTCTTCTTCTTTTTTTTTTTTTACATTTCTTTTTAGTTAATTGATATTATCTCTGTGTCAAAATTATAGATACAATTTGACTTTTGAAATCAAATAACAACATATTAAACGTCAACTAATGTGAATTTATTTAATTTTAGTTAATATAATTATTATAATTGTATAGTATATAACGACAAAATTTATTTCATTTAAAATTTTTATGAGTCATACTAATTTTGAATTTTAATATACTGTCATTTAATTTTAAAAATTAAATTGTATGTCTAATTTTGAAACAGGGGGACTATATCAGATATATGTTCCCCTACTTCATTTTACTAAGTACATAAAAATTCTAAGGTGTACATTTTGACATAATAATTTAAGGCAGTTGATATTCTAAGAGTAAAAATAATACTATTAGAAGGATTAAGATCTCATTATATTTATTCTTCAATTTTTTTCGATACATATTCAGCCACATAAATATTATATTTAGCGACAAAATAAAATTTATCGAACAATTGTGTTGCTAAAAATATCATTGAAAGCAATATTTATGTCCCTAAAAGCAATATTCTTTGAACACTTCAAAAATAGTAGTACAATTACTTAACCAAAACATATATTAATACTACTATTACTCAAGCAAAACACATATATTAATAGATAGATAATATTTTTTGGTGTTATCGTTGTTGATTTCATTTATAGCATCTAAAAATATTAATATAATTTACTTATGTGGACTGTTACAATAAATATAAATATAAATATTGCATCAATTCAGAATTTAAAAATATCTCATCAACCTTGAAAAATCAATCTTAATGAACGAAGGACTACCTTAAAGTTTGTTATTTTAAATTTTACAAATAAGGATGGATGAATTAAATTTTTGGAGTATTGGAAATGACACAACTCAGATGACTTTTTTTGAGGGGGTCCTGATGGTTGGGGAATAGACATTCCTATGATCCTATAATTCTGGATTTCACTGTAAAATATACCAAGCCCATATTTTTGTAATATACAGAACAGCTTTCTCAGGTATGAAAAATCTCTTTATTTCAACACCCTTTTCTTACCCCAGTTTGTATCCTCCACACAGCACAATGTTTTCTTTTTGGTCTTTTTTTATACAATTATTGTGTTTATCTGTTTCGCGTGGTATATTTTCCTTTTTCCATATGTATACTGTATAAGTATGACTTTATTCTCCTTTGAAGAGATGGTTTGATTGTTAATCTGTATGCTTTTTCTTGTTTTTGTTACTTGGTAGAAAGAAGCAGCATCAAATTAGGGTTTAAAATGTCCAATTCTAATTGTTTTCTTGTTAAAACTACCATTGAACTTTAGTGCTTTTTTTTTAAAAAAAAATTATTTATTTATTTATTTTATTTTATAAATTTCAAGGTTCATGTTGTTCATATGAAGTTATGTATCGCATTTTAGTTTATGTAGCATAACGTGTTTCCGTAGCGGTTCACAAAAATTTGAACGAACCACGTTCCAAGTAACATTAGATATACCAATTTATTGAAAAATTGCAATTTAGCTCAAATCATTCACCCCTTGGTCAAAAGAAGAGAGTCCTACTTTTTGGTTGACTGTTTTATTTTATACGAATATTAAGATTTGTATATGATACACTTTTAAATAAATTTTTTCAATGATTCCTATTCAACATTACACTTTAAAAACAAATTTATTACGACTTTTTAAAGCTTTAATGTGTTTATAATAGGAGTTGTGTAAATCAATCGATATGCTAACAACTGCATTACAAAGAAAGTCTTGTTATAAATTTCAGTAATCAAGCAAACAACTACATTTGGATCTCTCTACAGGATTCACTCATAGTTACCAGATACTTTTATTGACCAATATTGATACTTGTGCACCAAAACACGATACTCTTACCGTCCGAAATTATAAATTCAGCATATCAAATATTTGTTTATTTTTCTTTTTTTTTCTTTTTACTTCTAATTGTCAATATTCTAACTTACTATTGGATGCTCAAATATCACACTTGTACTATATTTGTAGAATATTGAACTTGTTGATTCAACTAAAAATCTCCTATGAAATGTAGCTTTATTTCATTTAGAGTATAAAAAATCATAACTATAGCCATCCATATGAAGCGACATACCACGTTTTCGCTTGTATAGCGTAATGTGTTCCCATAACGGTTCCACAAATTGAATGGTCCGCATTTCAGGTAACATTGGTTGCACCAATTTCATTTGACAAGATTGCAATTGAGCTCCAATCATACACCCCCTCTGTCCAAAGAAGAGAGCCTACTTTTTAGTGGACTATATTGTTTTATGTGAATATTAAAGTTTGCATAAGACGCACTTTGACATAATTTTGTTCAATAATTTCTATTCTACATTGAACTTTAAAGACAAACTTATTATAAGTTTTAAGCTTTAATGTGCTTATGATTAAAGTTATCATCTTCTCCATTGATAATTTTGTAGTTCATATAATTCCTTAAATTAACACAAGTTCTTAAAAGATTTGTTGCCAAATCTGTAAACTAAATAGTATCAGCTTATCTATTACCAGATGCACCTTTGCTGAATTATCCGATGGCCAGTGATCCTAGTAAAGAGGCCTTGCTACCAGGATCCACAGACCTTTCTCCTCAACTCAGTACTAACAAAAATTCCCTCAAGAGAAGAAGATACCGCAATTGTGGCAGTGCTTCTTCAGCTGAAATTAGTCCACAAGAACAATGTGGGATTGAATTTGAAGCCCCTCCGCATTCTGAATCCATTTTTGCACAACAACTTAACTTTAAACAAGTACTCATTTTCTTATTAGCCTACTTAACTACAGGTGCTATATGTTTTTTCCTTGTTAGGAATCAGATTAAGGGTAAGAAAACAAATGGCATTCTTGATTCAATATATTTTTGCATCGTGACAATGACTACTGTTGGATATGGTGACCTTGTTCCTGATACTGTCTTGGCAAAACTCTTAGCTTGCGTTTTTGTATTTAATGGAATGGCGCTTGTGGGATTTGTTCTTAGTAAAGCAGCAGATTACATTGTAGAAAAAGAGGAAATTCTTTTTGTTAAAGCCTTACACATGCGCGACAAATTTGGTCCAAATGAGATTCTCAAAGATGCCCAAATCAATAAAATTAGATACAAGTTCCTCACTACCCTTGCCCTTCTTTTATTGCTCATAGTTGTTGGGACCTTATTCTTATCTCTAGTTGAAGAATTGGATTTCTTTGATGCCTTTTATTGTGTTTGTGCCACCATTACTACTCTAGGCTATGGAGACAAAAGCTTCTCCACCAAAGGAGGGCGTATATTTGCTATCTTCTGGATACTGATTAGTACAATTTCTTTAGCACAGTTATTTTTATATCTTGCTGAGCTATGTACTGAGAGCAGGCGAAGATCGTTAGTCCATTGGGTTCTTACGCGAAAAACGACAATCGCTGATCTTGAGGCAGCAGATATTGACAATGACAAAGTAGTCAGGTAAACAAGAGATACATTTTCCTTTTTAGTCAATTCTAAAATTATATATACATTTCTATTTTTTGACTATAAAGTCGCATTAAGTTCCAAGACTGAGTACTACCATGCCGCAATTACTGTTTTTCTAGCAAATGTCAAGATATATTTTGAAAAGTAAAGTTTTATTTAAAATCGTCGCTTTAGAAATCTGTTTTTAATTTTGGAATAAAGGGGGCACAACTTTTGACGCGTTTTCCTGTTCTCCTTAATTCTTGAATCCATTTTATTGAATTGTTTCTTACTTCTGGTTTGGTTGAAATTGGCTAAGTTGTTATGTTGTTGGTTTTTCTTTATCTAGTGCTGCAGAGTTTGTTGTTTATAAGCTCAAAGAAATGGGAAAGATAAGCGACGAAGATGTCTCAATTGTCATGGAGGAATTCAGAAATATTGATGTTGATCAATCAGGAACATTGACAGCATCTGATCTAATTCCTAACCAATCATCTCAAGCACAATGCTGACAAACACTATACGGAACATCTATACAGAACTTATAAACAGAATGGCGTGGTTCACTTGTGATCCGAATATTTTAAAACAGTATGTCCTTGCTTCTTGTTTTTCTCTTAAAATCTGCGTTCAAAAGTCTGTTTGTTTAACATTTTCTGAACTATGCAAAATTACAAGAACTATCGCAAATTGTAACTTTTAAGGAGATCGTGCAATGATAGTGCTTTTGTTTATTCATTTCGGATATTTAGCTCATGAAATTTACATGCTTCATTATTCATCCGTTATTACTAAAGCACTTCGAGGGAAAAAAAGAAGAAGAAAACATAGAAAAAAGAAATTATAATTAACCATTTACATCGATATTTTGGCTCCATAGGAAGATTTTGATGGGCCTTTTAGCTTTTAAAGGCTTCACTTCTAGCTTGAAATATTAGAAATCCTCGTGATATTCTGGCCGCCCTGCAACGTAGTTCAGAAGTCCTTCACCTTCCCTATCGCCATAAAAATCGCTTGGCGATGGAGTTATCCGGCCAAAGACAATAATTGCTGCCAAGAATAGAGCTGTGGAGATGAATAGAGGCCAAAAGTAGGAGAGAATGGTCATAAATTGAGGGGCTATTTGAAAGAAAAAGGCTAAGATTAGTGAAACAATAATTGCTATGACAAAGTGGGATTTGTATTCCAAAAGCTTTGCTGAGATTTCCATGGCCTCTAAGTTAGAATTTGGAAATCTGAATAAAGTTTTAAAAGGAGTTTTCCACAGGAGAATGGAGAGAACGGGGATGATTGTTTGTCTTTGCAAAGATTCTTTGTTGAACATGTTAACCTTCTTTTGCATGATTTTTCATTCTTAAGCAACTCTTTTTTCCAATGTTAACCTTTAGCCTTAATTACTTTACTACCCTTTTTTTAGCAAATAAAATTATATATATAGTCCTTGATATTGAAGGGAACATTCCCTCCATTTGACTTGATCTTTTGTTCCAGTTGGCACTACCATCTAGGAATGTTCTATATAAGTGTTTTGTGCTTCTTCTCTAAGTAAGCAAATTCCTTTGTAATGGCAAATTGAAAGCTTTATGAAAATATTCTTTTTAATTTTGTTATTAGTTGACCCGCTAGTTCTGAGTTTAAAGTTTTTATTTTCGTTTTTGAATTATAAACTTTAATATCTGATGAGTGTAAATGTGTAATTTAGTCAATTGACAAACTCTCATGCTCTAGGGTATGGGTTGAGACTAGTAGCGACAAAATACAACTACTAAACCTCTTTCTCTAAGTTAGAGTCGAGTAAGTTATTTCTGATTCCGAAAGGAATGTTCTCTTGAAACATGTGTAGATGTTCTTTACCAAACAATATGCATTCAATTTTATTTGTGGATATTTAATTGGTGTTTGAGCAGTATAAAAAGTGAAAAATGGCTCCCTAAAAGAAGGGAGATGACATGTCAAGCGCCGAAAATACCAATCTACCAATTCAGAGTAAATTTGTAACTTATTATGCGCATATTATAACTCTGCAATGCATATATTATGTTGGATTAAAAATATAAATCCACCTAAAAAGAATATCAATTTAATGGCTCAAAAGCTACGAGGGCATATTTGTCAATATAATGTTTTAATACAGGTGCTTTATCCCATCTTTTAGACTTTTTGGTTGGTCGGTTGCTTTGTCTCTTCGTAATGACTTTTTATCAATGCCAAATGAAGATTAGGATTCAGGAAAGGCATATCTTCATTTCTGTCATGTATAGTTTGTAAAAGCCTTTGAAGCAATTGGCAAGTCAAGCCCTTTACTCAGATGCTTGAGAACCCAGCCCAGCAGCTCAGGCCTCAGGATGGGCCGACCATAGGCCCATAGCAAACTGCCCGCAGCTACTGGACTAGCTCCACTTGGCATATACGACCCCGTTTCAACCGAGAAAGACTAGAAATCATAACAACCGTAAAAGACTATAAAAAAATTGTTTGGTTTGTATTGTATTGCGAGGGTGTTTTTATAAATTGTGTTGTGTTTTTTTGGTCACCAATCAATCTGTATTTGCATTTTATTATCTTTCATAAATTATATTTTTTGTCAAAAAAATAAAAATAAATCAAGATACATGGTAGGTTGACTTATCTCATGAATTGTCTTTTCTTTAACTCGGTAGCCTATTATTAGAATTAGATCGAGCGTTGGCCAGTCTTTTACAAATTTAAACCCCTTAGCATTTTAGATGCTAATTGCAATAATTTAATTAATTAAATTTTTATTAGAGAAACTGAGTAAATAACTAATAGATAATTACAAATTAAATCAATAGGGGGGGAGGGGGGTTTGTATTGGACTTCAATTTTGGGACTATAAAGTATAATATAAAGGGAAATTTCTTTTGGTACATAAAGGTGATTTTGATGTAACTACATCATACATGTTGATATATATTTTAAGCATTCATCAAATGAAGTTGACACATACAATAAGTCCATGACAAAACATTTAGATAAAGTCAAAATTTCCTAGAATTTATATCTATATATATTATAAAATCTCGGGCGTTGATTTGATAATTTTTGTGTCACACTGTCTTTTTTACCTTTATAACTTTAAATTTATTATTATTTTATTTTTTTAATTTAATATTTTATGTTTTTTAATTTAGTTTTTTATTTATCTTTTTACTTAATTCTCTAAATTTTATAAAATTTTAATTTTATTTCACATAATTTATTACATTATAAAAAGTACTTATAAAGTTCAAATAAAGGCCCCGCCCACTAATTCATTACACTATTCTACCCACTAATTCATTACATTATCCTACCTTAATTCCTTATTTCCATAATAAACAAATTGATAAAAACAGAAATTTAAGTAAATTATTTTAATTCTTTTTAAAAAAGTATTTAGATAATAGAAAGTGATTATTATTTTTGTTGTTTTATTGCATATCGAAAAACAAAAATTATAAATATTTTTTTTATGTAGTTGATGTAGATATGGAAATTATAATTAGGTTATCTTAGTTTGAATTTGAAATGGTACTTAAGATCTTAAAATAGACAAAAGGAATTTAAAATTGGATAATGCTAAGCATCTCAATTTTTTTTGTCTCAAACGAGTGGTAGTACTGAATATTATAATCATAATTTATTCCCTCCGTCCCAAATTAATTGCATTTCTAAGACTTTTAAAAGTCAAATTGACTATTTTTAAAACTAATCTTTTTACTATTTTTGCTAACATATAGGTGAAGATATTATAACTAAAAGAAAGTATATACAATTTATTACTAATTTCAATTTTTATAATTTTAGAAATATATTTATATATGCTTAATTATTAATTTTTAAAATAGTCAATTTGACTTAAAAAAGTCTTAGAAAAGCAATTAATTTGGGACGGAGGGAGTATAACATAGTCAATCACAAGAGATTTATTTAACTAATGTAATTGTGTCATATCATTTGAGACATTTTTTGAAATAAAAAAAAATTGAGAATCATAACATTCCCGTTTTATATTGCATGTAATATTTGTTTAATTATTTTATTGAGCGTTATGGTATAAAAAAAATAATTTACCAGAATTAAAATAAAAATAAATGATATTTTGCACTCCAAAAATTACCATTTGAGTTCCATGTAATATGATTTTGCTCTATGTACAATAAATATAAACACTTTATAGTACCATTTACCTAATATCTCAATAACACCGTCTTAATCATCAGATTAACACCTTATTTACACAAAACATAAAGATATATAAATGTTTCCCTCTAATACCCCCGACTCAGAGTTTTCTCTTAAAACAATAAAATAAAATATATCATTAAAATTAAATTAATAGGTTTTTCAAAAAAAAATATAAAAATAAAAATTTAGAAGTAGAAGTATTATTTTCCCTAAATATTGTAGACCTATACCATATGCCGTATGGATGACATCAATAAGTTTTGGTTAAGATGTGTACAACCACTTCCTTATCACAATTTACCTACTCAAATAAATAACAAGCACACATCATTGCCTTTCTTCACTCCGTCAATTTCTAATCACTTTAGAATACATGTATTGATTAGTGGGAATCTTTAATATAATTTGACTAACATCACAAATGCCTCATTCTTAATCAGTGAAATATTGATTCAAATAAATATTTGAGGGATTGTTTGGGTGTTGGTAAGGGGGGTAGTGGAGTCTTCCCTTTGTCGCCTAACTAAACCTCCATGTATTCCTTGAATATTGCTGCCACATGTCAAGTCTCATCAAACTACTACAATCTTTATTTTTTGTTTTTACTTTCATATTAATTATACTTTTAAGCAAAGATCATCATATTTTCTATCATTTTTCCTTGGATTTTTTTTGTACTTTCAAGCCACTTCAATGAAAACCATTTTCAATTAACAGTACTAGTAATCAAAATCTCATTTTTAATGTCTTAGCTTCAATCTTTATGCTTGTTTGAACTAATGAATTAATTCCCACTAAAGTCATATATATATATATATATATATATATATATATATGTATGCATAGAGCTTTCCATCAAAATCATGACATCAAAATCCATTAAAATCTCTCTCATCCTTATCTTGTTATTATATGATGATTATACTTGAAAATTGGGAAGATTATCTCCAATTAAACCTTGGCTTATATTGGAAGGCTGTATTTATATGATAATTGAAGCTTCACTTGTATTACTATAGTTGGTTTCACTTGTGAGTGTTCAAGAATCAAGCCTTGTTGTGAGTGTTCAAGAATCAAAGCCTTGTGTGTATTTTTGAAGAAGCAAGATAAATTCAGCCATTACCTACTTCAATTCGTCCATCACCAAGTATTATTATTATGGCAACATAATTCTTTATTTTTGGAGGGTTTTAACATATAAACTATATTTTGTCATTTGTTTTACTTTTCTTTAATAATTGGAGATTGTTATTTTCACAATTTTTCTTTATATTTTGACAAGGTTTTTTAGTTGATTTTCTTCGGAAGAAATTTTTTCATAAATATAAATAATAAATTGGATGAACTTAGTTCAATTAAATAAATGATATTTCTATCCAATCACTTAGCCAATTTATTTGTTCATTTTTTTTGCCATTTTTCGTTTGATTTGTGAATTTTTAATGAACTCGTATCATTAAGCGACAGATTCAATATTACACCAACTTGTCCGACGCTATACTTGAATTTTATTATTCAAAAAGAATATTGGCTCTATCCTATTGTCATTTGCCAAAACAATCGAAATTTTTTCAAAAAGAGTGCTAGTATCGTTACAATTGTTAGGTTTTTAGTGGAAGTGCAGTGACACCATTGAGGCATCCTACATGACCATATCAATTCGGTCAGACACTCACCATCTATTTTCATTGTTCAACTCTTTGACAACATGAAGAAACAAGAGGAAGAAACTTATTTGATGGTCATCGCTAATTGTTTTTAGTTCCAAATCTTCGGAGTTACCTTTTCAATAAACGTTGCTTATATTTGTACCCATTAACCATTTTATAGATGAGTGATCTTGGAGTAGTTAGTCTAGTATTGAATCTATGTACCTGCATGCTTGTGTCGATTTTGGGTACAAGTAACTTTTTTTTTTTTAATCAAAAAGTCGTTCGAGCTTTTTTTGAGAGAATGACATGGGTTACTTTAGTGCCGTAGTACGTGGTACTCAAACATTAGCTTGATGTATTTTTTTCTACCCCTTCTTACCCTGAACTAACAGGGTTATCTTATGTCCTTAAACCAATTCGATAACATTTAAAATTTGCCAAATAAAATGCGTTCCAAATCAAAATATCACAAAGTACGCGATTAGGCTACAAAAATTATCAAATAATTTGTAGCCTAATCGCGTTGAACCTAACAATTATAAGCTAATTTTTTTAAAAAATAAAAATAAAAATTGAAGAGAAGTTCAAGAGTTTCCCTAATTAAGTATTTGGTACGAAGAAGAGTTGATAGAAATTAGTTTGGAAAATGAATTTTTTTTGAAACACATATAACAATTATAGAAATTTTCATAAACTGTGAGATATAGTTTTGGCTAATCACATATTTAAAATCAATTTTTTTTTACAACATACTTTGTTTAATCAGATGAGATTGAGATAAATATTAAAATCGGAAACTTAAATATGAAATACATAACCGTTACTGTCAAAAAAACAGAGGGAACTTAGCCGGCTAGGCCGGCTTACAATTTGGCCCTTTCAATTTTGCTTCAAACCATGGGAAAACTATCCCTCTCTTTGCGGTCAATTCCTTACAAAAATGGAGTCTCCTTCCCTATATATATTTCTCTCTCCTCCATACACACATAATAACTACAAAACCCATAGCCATATATCCTTACATTAAAGCTTAAACCCTGTTTTCTTTGCTATTGGGTTTGAGTTCTTTAATTTCATATTTGCAAGTGCCAAAAGAGAAACCAAAAAATGGTGGGTTTGGAGCAATTTTGTGCAGATGATCTCTTTGTTTCTCATCCTGACCCTATTATCTTAGAGCTCAATAGATTGCAGAACCAGCTCAAAGGTTTTTCTTCTCTCTCTGTTTCTCAATTTTTTTTATTTTTTTTATTTTTTCATATGGTGTTCTATTTTTATTTTTTTTATCAAACCGTCAAAAAAGACTAAAATATATTGAAACCGTAATATGTTATAAAAGATAAAAAGTGAGAAGAATTGAAATGGTAATTCTTCCAAATTGAACTTTTAACTCTCTAGTATTGGTGCAAGTCTTTCATTGTAGTAGACTAGTGGTGTTTGTTAGTTTTCTTCCCTTCTTTCTTTCTTTCTTTCTTTATTATTTATTTTTATTTTTATATTTAAATTTAAATTTGCTTTTATGTCTTATGTTCTACTTTGTAGGTCAATAAAAAAAATTTGGAGTTACATATAAATGTGGTTTGTGAATGATTGCGTATATTTGTGCTAGGAGTCTCAATATGAAGGGGTGGGGAGATTATTTACACTAGTCTTCTGACACACACTAATGTGTGAAAAAAAGAAACAAAGAAATTTAAAAACAAGAGTTAAAAGATAAGAGGTTAATAGAGAGTGGGAGGGTGAAAATAGAGAGGAGTAATCCTATAGGTCCTAAATGGTGTTTGAAAGCAGTCTCTTTATATTGCTAGTAATGCTAGAGGTCCTAAATTATTTGTGACATCCGTCGTCGTGTCATTATTACTACATCATTTGTGATTGATCATGTGATTAGAAAAATATTAAATGATCCAAATTTCAGACCCCTCTTAAATTGGATATTGTTCAACTTTTGAGAATGCTGCTATATTGATTAAAATCATGTCATTAAGAGCAAAGGTAAAAGGGACTAGTAAAGGGAATTTTAAGAGTCAATAACCTCAAACCTTGTGAAGATTAATAAACATGCTACACCAGATGATAATAAACATGGTGTAGCATGAAAGTTTACTACCCTAAAGACATATTTTGAGGCAGTGAAATTTTCTGTGCTAATCTGACGTATTTAGTTCTGTACTACACTTGTAACATTAGAGAACTTTCAGCAGTTGAAAATATCAATGTTTATTTTTCATGTTACAGAAAAAGATCGGCAGTTAGGAGAGGCTCACAGCGAAATTAAGGCGTTGAGAGCTGCTGAAGTCCTGAAGGAGAAGGCAGTAGAGGAGGTACATATATTACCATAACGTATCCTTTATAGCATAATGATGCATATATATATATATATATATATATATGTATGTATATATATAAATGCCCTTAGCGCATGTTTGTTAGCAGGACTACATTACAAGGAACTATTTCTCTGGACTGAACTATTTCTCAGAAATTAAATGAGAATTTTTTTTTTATTACTTGTTAGTTATATCTATTTCTCTGGATTGGATTAGATAGGTCAATCCAACATTTGTTTTAACCAAATAATCTCATTTAAATACTAGACTATTTGTCAAAAAGACTAAAATACCCTGAAGGTATGACACACACACACACACACACACACACACACACACACACACACACACACACATATATATATATATATATATATACACACACACTAATATGACAGTTTTCTAGGACAATATACTAAGCAAAGTAAAAGTCTCAAATTCTCAATGAGCATATGAAGTGAAATTTTAACAATATTTAGTACATATCCTTGAAAGATATGTACATGTTTCATACTTGAAATTAAAAGAAATTTTTTTACTCTAGCAGAAAGGATAGATGCCTATATCTACTGTGTTCGGCAAATTTTCTAGCCATGGTTGCCTAATATGCCTTCATCATAGTCTATTTATCGGCTTCACATGTTCTTTTTTCCAGCTCGGAAATGAACTGAATAAATTGGATGAAAAGCTTCGACTCTATGAGAGTCATCTTGAACAAAAGGTTCGTATTAATCTTTTATTTTACTAGACTCTAAACAATTGCAACTTCATAAGTAAGAGAACTTAACATTATTTTTTTTTCTGAATTTTGATTAATTCAGAATCTTGATATTAAGAGGCTAACAAATGATAAGAAAGAGGCTTTGGCTGCACAATATGCTGCAGAAGCAACTGTTAGAAGGGTGCACGCGAATCAAAAGGACAATGATTCTTTTCCTATTGAATCAGTCATTGCTCCTCTTGAAGCAGACATTAGAATGTACAGACATGAGGTATCTACTTGGCTGCAATGTGGGATACAAACTATTGTTCGTTTTGAGTTTTATTTAATACTATGTGTTCTTTCAGGTAGCATCACTTCAGGAGGAGAAGAAGGCGTTGGAACGACTAACAAAGTCCAAAGAAGCTGCTTTGCTTGAAGCAGAGAGGATTCTGAGAAGTGCACTAGAAAGGGCATTAGTTGTGGAGGAGGTTCAGAACCAGAACTTTGAGCTTAAGCGACAAATTGAGATCTGCCAGGTATGGTTCCTGCCCATGGTTACTAGGAACGCTAATCGACTGGGTACACGGAACGAAATTGGGTACGAGGAACACTATCAATAGTAGAATGCACAAGACATTTAGTAGTTCTTGTACCACGATTCGGAACGGTTGTACCCGGTATGCGGAATACAGTTCACTGGTAACCCTTGCCTGCCAACCCCTATTGCTCCATCCGTTCCATAAAAAGGGAGGGTCCTAGTTTTTTATAAATGGGACTCTTTTTGTGGAATAAAGGGAGTAATAATCAATCTAAACTGCGGAATTACTAAAAATTTATCGAAGTTGAGTATTAATTTTAACTGCAGGAGGAGAACAAAATCCTTGATAAAACCAACCGTCAAAAGATCTTTGAGGTTGAAAAGCTTAGCCAAACCATTATGGAACTTGAGGAGGCCATTCTAGCAGGTGGAGCAGCAGCCAACACCATCCGAGACTACAGGCGACAGATCTCTGAACTACAAGTAGAACTTTTGCTTATAACTTATAAGAATAAATTATTGTAGGTTGGAATTTAGTGAAATATCAGAGAGGCCATACATGCATACTGAACTTAGTTTCATATAATTTTTCTAGGACGAGAAGAGAACATTGGAAAGAGAACTAGCAAGAGTTAAAGTTTCAGCTAACCGAGTTGCAACTGTAGTTGCTAATGAGTGGAAGGATGAGAATGACAAAGTTATGCCTGTCAAGAAATGGCTGGAAGAGAGAAGGCTGATGCAGGTACAAATACTAACATCTTAAGTGCTTGTTTGGTTAGAGGGAATTTAGTGTGTTTGGAAGTTCAAATGCACTCTAAAATCTTGTTTGCACAAAAGCAGCTTATTCCAAACGTACTTTATTTAACTCACAAATGCAGAGTTTGGGGCTCAACCACACCGCACCAAAAATGATGCTGTGAGTTTGGTGCGTTTGGAAATCCAAACACACCAAACGCTACCACTGCAAAAGTTACAAACGCTAGTAACTAAATAAACACTTAATGTCTTAGAGAACAGATAGATAAAGGCTTACAAAGATTTCCACATTTTCTGTATTATCCATCATGTCTTTGCATTTGTAGGCTGAAATGCAACGATTAAAGGACAGACTGGCCATATCAGAGAGAACAGCGAATAGTGAAGCACAACTTAAGGTAAAGATTTGGCTTTATTGTTCTTTGTTCACAAATTACAGCATGTTGCATATTTTTCTTCTAAAATCAGCAAATTATTCTTCCAGGATAAATTGAAGTTGAGACTAAACACATTGGAAGAATGCTTGAAGCACGCGTCTAATTTCTCTGTCAATCCTAATACTGCTTGTGGAGCCAAAAAACCAGGAAAATCAAATCACTTCATCGAGATCTTATCGAGTAGCGGAGAAAGAAAGAGGTCCGTGTCACAGCCAAGGGCTTCCACCATTAGTAGAAACTCGCAGAAGCCGAATGTAGAAAATGAAACCAACAATGCTGTTGTAGAAACAAAACGAGGGAATGGCTTGAAAACAAAATATGGTTTTGGAGAGCTTTTGATTAGGAAAAGTTTGTGGGCATCTAGAAATAAGGTTGTTGATGGAAAGGAAAACACGGAAAATAATGGTGTGAATGTTGAAAAGTTAAAGGAGAATGAAACCACAGTTTTAGGGGATGTCGAAATCAAAGGTGCTGGCGACGTAGAGTCTCATAATGATGATATGGTTTCGGGGTTTCTGTATGACAGGCTGCAGAAAGAGGTTATTAGTCTGAGGAAATCTTGTGAAAAGAAAGATAGTTATTTGAATGCTAAAGAAGAAGAAATCAAGGTGAATACCAATTCTTTTTCTCTATCTTTCTCTCTATTTTCGTTGCTGATTCGATGTACTTGATTTATTTTCAGATGCTTATAAAGAAGGTGGACACATTGATAAAAGCACTAGAGGTAGAGTCCAAGAAAATGAAGAGAGAAGCAGCAGCAAGAGAAAAGAATTCAACATCAGAAAAACTTGACGACAACAAAAAAATAAGAAACAAAAACTCCTCAAAAAGGTATTTTACTAGCTCTTATTTTATTTTTCAATTTATTTTTGAAGTATCAAACTAATTATCTTTTTCAAATGGTAGTTCTTAATGTTTATCATGATATGCTTTTACTAGGGCTGCGAAATGATCATGAAGATATATTTGACCGAGAAGGTTGAGGATGTTTGGAAGTCAATTGTTTCACCAGCAGCCTGTTGTGATTTTAGCAATGTAAATACGATTTGATTATGTGAATATAGATAGATAGCATTTGAATGCTAGTTAGCAGAAATAAGTTCAAAATTATTGGTGAAATATTGAAGTCTGTAACATTCTGTGGATAACTTTATTCATTTTCCGTGTTGATATTTGCATTAATAATAAATACAATGTTTGATTTTGTGTATAACTGTGGCTATGATTCTGTGAATTCAAACATGTGTATCTCGACATGAAGATGACAAAAGATGCAGGGGAACATGCGGGAAATGAGTGTTCAGCAGAATATTGGAAATGGATACAGGGAAACAGTTCACTGATTGTTGTGGAAAAAACAGGGGAGAAGCCTAAAAAGAACCCTTGTTCATATGAATATGAAGTGTGAAAGGAGTAAAAGTAAAATTAATCTAAATATTGAGAATAACTGTTCGGAGATTATTGCCAAAATTGGTCGTTTCGAACACTTTTCAAGACGACATTTTGAACCTCTATATACTTGAGCGGCATCCCCTTTTGATATACTCCTATATCATTTCTTAACAAGAAAGAAAATGACACTGTGACCGGAATTCAAAATCAACCGGTTTTACATTTAAATTGTACAAAGAAAATATGAAAATTTACCCTAATTCCTAAATACCCTACAGCTCAGGAATCATAGCTAAAGAAGGTCGCCATTTTTGACATCCTTCTTTCCCCGAAATGCATTGAAAGGAAATTTTTAAAGATTGAAATTTCTCTGCATTTCTAATCATCAACTCTAGTTGTTTCCTTGTTACCACAATCTTCACTTTTCGCCCTCTGGACCTGCCATTTCCGACAATTTTCTGAGACACTGGAGCGCTACAACTGCGTACAAAGTCCGATATAAGGGAGCAACATTCGCTGGACTTTGGCTTCGAGGCCTTAAACTCTTTTTGTCCTCCATCAGAAACTACAACTCTAACTTTTCTCTGAGGTGAAGATACATGTACTTTTAGGCAGTTCCCCATTATGCAATGGATGATAAGCTAAATGCTGATAAACATTTATATAGTGCTTGCATTGATGTGCTTTCGGGTGGTTTAACGTGCAGGCCACCTTACAAAGTCAAGAGGGCTGTATTATTCTAGTAGCTATGCATCATTTGACGTTTAATCTAACAATAGCATATTAATAGTTTATAGAAAGTCAGAGCAAATACACTATGCCTTTGCGGTACATTGTACCAGAAGCACATGGGATGGCTGTAGTCAATCATTAGAAAAGCGAAAAAGGTCAACTCATTATCGGGATCTTACAACTAAAGAAGCCAACCATTTTGGAATTAACATTTTAATCCTAATTCTAATGCTTTTGAGAAAAATATGCTTTTCAACTTGTATGTTCCAAATATATGAGGGCTGCATTATTCTTTGCGCAAAGGTTCAAAGATTCTTCACTATTCAGCAAGCTGTTTTCGTATTCTGTAATTCACTACAATCGGGGTTCTCAAGGCAAAGGCAAAGATAACTGAAACGACTAAAATAATTACGACTTCAGGAGTTAATAACAAGATCGATTACAAACTCAATTGTGAAGTTTAAGTAGCCGTTTCCAGTGTAATAGTACAAAGAATTTCTATATCATGAGAGCCCAAAAAAAAAAACACCGAAAAGAGGAATTTGTATAAACTCATACCATTCTGGAGATTACGCACAGCACGTATCCGTAAAGCCTACATCAGCACACATAGGTAAAAGGGTAATGTACAGAACAACATTCAACTCCATTCCTTTCTCCTATATACATTGATAGCATCTTCACCATAGCGAGCTCTACCATAGGCCCGAGTTAGTGCAGCATAGGTTGTCCATCCAAGAGTAAACCCATTGTTAATCATCTCCTTGTACAATAGTTTTTGCCTGCCAAGGCCTCTTGGCTCTTCCCACGGGATCTAACAAATAGTAATATGAAACCAAGTTAGGCTTCAGTTTTATTGCCTCGTGTTTCGTGTACCGGATACTACGTTAAATCGTGGTATGAGAATTTAGATGCTTTGTGCACTCTATAGTGTTCTTCGTACCTAATTTCATTCCATATACTTGGTTGATTAGCATTCCTGATAACCATATAAGAGAATAATACTACGTTCGGATTGGAGGAATGAAATTGGTGAAAGTGAAAGAATAGAATAGAGAAGGGAATTGAATGACAAGTGGAATGATATTCATTCCATTCCTGACCGGAATGAGTCATTCTATACCCTCCCTTAATGAATAAAATTCTCAAATTTGATTAGAACGAGAATGATTCATTCCATTCCAATAGAACAACCAAACACAATTTTTTTCATTCCATGTGAATGAATCATTCTATTTCTAACTTGATTCATGTAATCCAAACGTAGCATAAGAGTTACCTTATCTGGTGTAACCCTTTTTTCAGGCATTTAATCAAAAAGGGTTACACCAGATAAGGTAACTCTTATGCTACGTTTGGATTGGATAAATGGAATTGGTGAATGAATTCTAACTCCTTGTGCTACGTTTGGATTGGAGAAATGGAATTGGTGAATGAATGGAATAGAGAAAGAAATAAAATGGTGAGTGAAATGATTCATTCCATTGATTGAAATGAATTATTCCATACCCTCACTTAAGGAATAAAATTCACAAATTTGGTAAGAATCAGAATGGTTCATTCCATTTCAATGAAACAACCAAACACAATTTTTTCATTTCATGTGAATAAATCATTCCATACGCACCTTCATTCCTTTAATCTAAAACATTAGATTTCCTAAATACTTTAAAGTCACATTGCATAAATCATTTCTTTATTCAGTTTTGATCTTTGCTGAAAGAAATTAAGCACAACTCGAGCTGCTTTAAGGTTTGACATGTTATTAAGAACAGTTCCAGAATCTTGCTTGTTATGACAAACTATGACAAACACAATAAATCAACGCAGAAAGATAAAGACAATAACACAAGGTTTTACGTGGAAACCTAAATCGGGAAAAAACCACGGAGAAGACAGAAGAAATCCACTAAATAAATATTTGAAGAATACAAGATAGAGAGAGAATTATTAGAATACTTCTGAATGAATCTGAATGTCTTTAAATGTCTCTTCCCCAAAATCCTAGCACTTATATTTATAGGCCATAGGAAATTCCATAACCAAATAGGATAAGAAATACTAAATTGAGTATAATTAGGAAAGATAACTTTCCTTAAACCAAAACGGATTCTAGGTAATACTTAATCCAAATCCAATAAGGAACTAGATAATATCTAAATTCAAATCCAATAAGAAATCATGTCATGCTCAACAAATCTCCACCTTGACTTGAATCCTCCAAATATAGCACAAACAGTGAATTTTCTCCTCTTCTCAAAATGAAGAGCTCAAGTGCATCGAACACTAACTAGGTCCAAATAATGTTCGAACTTGGTATGTGGAAACGACTTTGTTAACATGTCAGCTGAATTATCTGCAGTACCAATCTTTAAGACCTTAATATCACCATCTTCAACAATGTCTCGAACGAAATGATACCTCACATCAATATGCTTCGTCCTCTCATGATACATCTGATCCTTGGTCAAGTGTATAGCACTCTGACTATCACAATGGACAACAGTAACTCCATGATCCATGCTGATCTCTCCAAACAAGCCTCGCAACCAAATAGCTTCCTTAATAGCCTCTGTAATAGCCATATATTCTGCCTCTGTAGTAGATAGAGCAACCGTATGCTGTAAAGTAGCTCTCCAACTAATTGCACAACCTCCAAGAGTAAATATATAACCAGTCAATGACCTCATCCTATCAAGATCACTAGCATAGTCTGAATCAACATACCCTATAAGGGTATCGCCATTTCTTCCAAACTCTAAACCAACATCGGAGGTACCTCGCAAGTATCTTAAAATCCATTTCACAGCTTCCCAATGAATTTTACCTGGACGTGATAAGTATATACTTACCATACTAATGGCATGTGAAATATCTGGACGAGTACAAATCATAGCATACATGAGGCTACCAACTGCACAAGAGTAGGGAACACTTGACATATACCTAACCTCCTCATCTGTCCGAGGAGATAATTCAGCTGATAATTTAAAGTGAGCAGCAAGAGGAGTACTTACTGGTTTAGCATCTTTCATACCAAAACGATCTAACACCTTCGCAATGTAGTCTTTATGAGATAAGTACAATTTCTTAAGTTTGCGATCTCGCTGAATCTCCATGCCAAGAATCTTCTTAGCAGCCCCTAAATCTTTCATCTCAAACTCAGTGCTCAACTGTAATTTCAGTTTACCAATCTCTGAACTATCTTTTGCTGCAATCAACATATCATCAACATAAAGCAACAAATAGATAAATGAGCCATCCTGAAGTTTCTTGAAGTACACACAACTATCATATTGACTCCTGCTATATTCAATCCCAACCATAAATGAGTGAAATCGTTTATACCACTGCTTGGGAGATTGTTTTAAACCGTATAAAGACTTTTTCAATAAGCAAACGTGGTCTTCTTTTCCTTGAATCTGAAATCCCTGAGGTTGATGCATATAAATCTTTTCATCAAGTTCACCATGCAAGAAAGCTGTTTTCACATCGAGTTGTTCCAACTCCAAATCATGCATAGCAACCAAACCAAGTAATACTCGAATAAAGCTGTGTTTCACAATAGGTGAAAACACATCATTGAAGTCAATTCCCTCGACTTGACTGAATCCCTTAGCTATTAGTCGAGCCTTGTACCTAGCGTCTTCAACTCCTAGGATGCCTTCTTTTTTCTTAAATACCCATTTGCAGCCCACAATTTTCTTACCTTTAGGTGGTTTCACAAGCTCCCAAGTCTGATTTTTCTGAAGAGATTCCATCTCCTCATTCATAGCGAACAACCATTTTTCTGAATCATTTGAGGAAACAACATCTTTATAAGTCACAGGGTCACTATACTCAACTGCCTCGACAACTGACGAAGCATAAGCAACATAATCTGAATACCCATATCTCTGTGGTGATCGCACTGTCCTCTTTGCCCTGTCTCTAGTGAGACTATACTGATTGTCCACATGTTCCTCCTCTGGAACTATATTTTCATCTGCAACAGTAGTAGTAGTAGGCACATGATCTGAACTCTGCTGTGATTTATAAACCCGAGGAGAAGTTACTTCAAGCTCCACCTTCTGACCAACACTATCAAAACTATCAATACAAGGAATAGATGATTCCTTGTTCTTATGAAGCATAACTGACTCATCAAAAGTAACATCTCTGCTAATGATGACCTTTGCTGACTTCTGATCTGCACACCAAAGTCTATAACCCTTCACACCAGAACCATAACCAAGAAAGATGTATTTTTTTGCTCTAGGTTCGAGTTTTCCCTTATTCACATGTACATATATAGGACAACCAAATACCCTAAGAGATGAATAATCTGCAGGATTACCTGACCAGACCTCTTCAGGGGTCTTACATTCTATAGCTGTGCAAGGAGAACGATTCACCAAGAAAGAAGCTGTATTCACTGCTTCTGCCCAAAATTCCTTGCCCAAACCTGCATTTAACAACATACACCTGACCTTCTCTATCAAGGTTCTGTTCATCCGTTCTGCAACTCCATTCTGCTGCGGTGTCTTCACAACTGTACGATGTCTAATAATTCCTTCATTCTTACAGAACTCATTTAACTTAGTCTCACAAAACTCAAGGTCATTATCGGATCTGAACCTCTTAATCTGCTTTCCTGTTTGCTTCTCAACCAAAGTCTTCCACTGTTTGAAAGTCACAAAAATGTCATACTTATGTTTCAAGAAGTAGACCCAAACCTACCTGGAGTAATCATCAATGAAGGTTAGCAGATAATGTGCACCGCTACCTTTGGAAGGAACCCGTGAAGGACCCCAAAGGTCTGAATGAATGTAGTCTAAAGTTCCCTTTGTTCTATGAACCACAGTCTTGAAACTAACTCGTTTCTGCTTCCCTAAGACACAATGCTCACAGAAGTCCAGCTTTCCTATTTTCTGTCTAGATAAAAGACCTCTTTTACTCAAAGCATCCATGCCTCTTTTCACTCATATGGCCTAACCTCATATGCCACAACCTGGTAGTGTCATCTGCAGTAACTGAAGAACAAATTACATCTGAATCTGTAGTTGTAGAACCTTCCAATTTATATAAAGTGCCGACCTTGATTCCTTTCATTAACACAAGAGAGCCTCTACTAATCTTCATAACTCCACCTTCAACTGTGTACTTACACTCATTTTCATCTAGTGTACCCAAAGATATGAGATTCTTCTTCAAACCTGGAACATGAATAACATCTGACAATGTCCTGATTATGCCATCATGTATCTTAATGTTAATTGTACCAATGCCAATTACTTTACATTTAGAATTATTTCCCATCAAAATAATTCCACCATCAAATGGTTCATATGTGAAGAACCAATCATGAGTAGGATATATATGATAAGAATACCCATAATCCAAAATCCAGTCACTGCTAAGTCTTTCTCTGTCATCGGCTACTAACAGAAGATCATCACTATCCTCAGCAAAACTATCCTGAACAGGCATTCTTGCCCCCCTGATTCTGTTGGTTCTGCACATTTTGTCCATTATTAATCTGACCATGATGGTCTCCTCTCTGTTCTTTATTTTTCAACTTCGGACAATTACGCTTTATATGCCCCTTTGCATGATAGTAGTTAAAGCTAAAATTCTTATTCCTAGATTTTGATCTGTGTGTACTGCCACTTTTTGAACTTCTTTCAACTGACCTCCCCCTGGCAAACAATCCAACACCTTGATCATCACTTTTCCCAAAAATCATCTCAGAATCTAGTTTTTGTTTACTCATATGATTCGTCTTAACATCCTCAATTGAGATAGTGTTTTTACCATAGATCATAGTGTCTCTAAAGTGCTTATATGAAGGAGGTAATGAGACTAACAACAATAGGGCTTGATCTTCATCATCAATCTTAACATCAATATTCTGCAACTCAGTTACAAATGAATTAAATTCAGTGATATGAGATTTGATTTGAGTACCTTCTGACATATGCAAGGTGTAAAGACGTTGTTTAAGTCTTCGTCAAATAAAGAGATTCTAATTTCTTCCACAAATCAGCAGCTGTAGTTTCCGCTAACACCTATTGCAACACATCATTTGAAAGGCACAACTGAATTGCCCAAAGTGCTTTATCATCCATAGTTTCCTATTCTGACTCAGACATCTCGCTAGCTTTCTTCGTCTCCCAATCCGCATCAGACATATCTACAGGCTTCACTGGCTTCCCTACAATGGTTTTCTTTAAGCCTTGCTGAGTAAGAACAACCTTCATCCGAACCTGCCAAAGACTGAAACTAATATTCCCATCGAATTTGTCAATATCAAATTTTGTTGATGAAGTCGAACTCAATGCCATAGTATGGATCGATAATAACCAAGCTCTTGATACTAGTTTGTTATGACAAACTATGACAAACACAATAAATCAACGCAGAAAGATAAAGACAATAACACAAGGTTTTATGTGGAAACCCAAATCGAAAAAAAACCACGGAGAAGACAGAAGAAATCCACTAAATAAATATTTGAAGAATACAAGATAGAGAGAGAATTATTAGAATACTTCTGAATGTCTCTGAATGTCTCTTCCCCAAAATCCTAGCACCTATATTTATAGGCCATAGGAAATTTCATAACCAAATAGGATAGGAAATACTAAATTGAGTATAATTAGGAAAGATAACTTTCCTTAAACCAAAACGGATTCTAGGTAATACCTAAATCCAAATCCAATAAGGAACTAGATAATACCTAAATCCAAATCCAATAAGGAATCATGTCATACCCAACATTGCTAAACAATCCTATCGCCTAATTATTGAATAATTCTTTCTAAATACTAGTTTTTTTGAAGTCCGGAGAGTATAATATAATTTCACAATCAAATAGATCACTATTATACATCAATAATCAATCAAACTTCATATAGAGGGAAGAGAAATAAACTTTCAATCAGGGGTGGTCCTCATCGGCGCCCTACACTTGGTTTGGGGGGGCGGGGTGGGCAAGTGAGGCCCGCGCCCCTAGGGCTTTTTGCAATTTGTTTAATATATGTATGGTGCCTATTTGCATATTTTAAAAATATAAATTCATAGTAATTAATATTTCATCCATATCACAAACCGCATTGCATTTTGAGTTCTTAAAATTTTTCTGCTATTCCAAAATTTAAAATTAATGAATATGAAATTAATTTTAGATAATAAAATTATAAATATTACTTTTTCTATTTTACAAAAAAATTATATTTGTAAAATTAAATTTTAAGGATATACTTATGTTTCATGTTTACCTTTACTCTTAAATCAATTGAGTGTTTAGTTTAATTGTGATGACAAATTTAGAAATTGTTTCATTTTATACTACTAGATAAGGTAACTCTTATGGAATTGACCAACTCTATAAATTCTATTGATATTTTAATATATGTATTTGAGGAGTAATAATGGATTTGGATCCTCTCTGTTACATATATCTTCAAATTTCTCTTAATATATATTCAGTGACATATATATACATTTAACAACAAAATAAAATTCGTCGCAAACAATTATGTCACTGAAAGTGTTGCTAAAAGTAATATTTGTGTCACTAAATGTATATTGAGAGAAATAGGAGGATAGGTGTAATGGAGGTGATCTTAATTATAAGATCCTAACTTTTAATAAATAAAATAAAATTTTATTTATAAATATTATTCTAAATAGTAAGGTGTTAAATTGATAAAAATGTCAAATTTAAGGATGATATGTGCAAATTATAAGAAAAAAAAAGAATATCATAGAATATTCGGTAAAGTACGACAACGCCGAAATAACCAATCATTGTTGGATTCCACAATGAAATAATTTTCGGATACAGAAAATGACAAAAATAACTTTTTAACAAAAAAATATCGGCGAAACTGTTACCTTTAACTAATAAAATACATGGTGATAAAGGAATAGTAGCACGCGGTATTCCACAATATTATTTTCTAGAGACACTTAGAGATCTAGAAGGGGAGGGAGAGGGAGTTGAATAGATCCTTATAAAATTTGATTAATTTAGGATATTACCAAAAAATTAGTTAATCAGTATTAATTATGCATATCAGAATATACTTTTGAAAAACCTCTTGAAGATTAATGAAAAATCTCAGTTCTAAATTTAGTTATGGTTTTAAGTCACACAAAAAATATAAATAATATGACTGAAAATAAGAACAGTAAAGTAAATGACACAGGCGAGATTTTAAGTAGTTCGGAGACTGAATAACTCCTAGTCCACTTTTCTACTTCACAGAGTAGGAAATCCACTAAGGATATAGATCAGTCAGATCTTTACAGCCGAACCACTAAGGTGAAAATAGTATGTACACAAGCCAATCATATTTGATATGATGTAGCATATACTTTGTAATCTTATTCATTTATTAATAAAAAAATTGATTTTCTTAAAAAAGTATTTACATTATCTACATAGTGCTGTTATATTAAATGTGATAAACCCATAGTTTTGAGCAATGCTTTTAGAATCATGATGGTGATCATGCTAATGAGATTTAAATTCAAGATAGCTCACAAACTAAAACGTTCCTAATCGTTGGATTTCTAAAAGGGGATTAGTGAATCCGGATAGATTAGTACATACGTTGCTTGCTCTTATGAAGAGGATGATTGATCTCATAATCATTTGTGTGGAGACACTAAAGCAAGTATGTAGGTGATTATTGGAGAATAAGTTCACTGAACGTGGCTCGCTAAGGAATACCTAATGGAGTTTTACCCGTCAGTCAATGGAAATTCCTCTAGTGATAGTAGTACAAGTGATCCTTGGACTTGAGATCATCATAGTATCTTGTGTATGATGAGTTATACTTTGACATGTCCCTTAAGACCTTTAAGGTATATCAAAGGGTATGATTGGGTATAATAAGTAATACATGGAGATAGATGAATGATCAACAAAGAATCTACCACTTCTAGTAAAAGGAGAGAATGTCCTATGTGATTCGATAAATGATGACTCAGAAGTCTTTGGCCAAAGCAGAATGAAATTAGAAAGGAGTTTCTAATTTGCATTATTAGAGTTGTGCATTTGAGAATCGAAATACATATAATTAAATAAAATAAGACTTGACAATAATTCCATGTCTTATATTTAATTGGGACATTGTATGGTAGAAGGATTGAATTGTACGGTAACTATTCACTAAAAGGTTCTTTTGTGATTAATGTTGAAATCTATATTATCTGGAAAATCGTTGATCGCTAAGGGGGTTTACCCTTATTGTAGAATAAATATTATTTATTTAAATGAATTAAATAGTTTAATTTATTTATTTAAATAAGATTAGAATTGTTCTAATTGATTTATTCACAACCGGTTTAATATGGAGAACCTAAAGGGTCACACCGCAAAAGAAAAATATTTGTTTAAGAAGTAAATGACATAATTGTAATAATAAGTTAAGTGTATTTAATTTAATCTATGGAGATAGAATAAATTAAATAGCTTAATATTTATTATTTAATATTTTGGAATTATTAAATATAAATTAATAAGAAGAGTCTTATTATTATTATTACTATTATTATTATTTAGTTCCTAAAAGGGTTTGAGAATTAATTAATAAAAGTACTCTCATAAATTCCCAATTGGATTAGGAGTTTAATTAATTAAAAGAGTTTAATTAAAATAAAAACCCTAATCCTAATAGTTTAGGAGGGTTCCCTATATCTATAAATAAGAAGAGTCTTATCATGATTTTGGGTTAGACAGTTACACACTCTTGCATAAGAATTGAAGAGAGAGAGTATTTGCAATTTCTATAGAGATAGAAACTAGGGTTTTACCAACATCCATCTTCTTGAACAACTATTATTGCTTGGTGGATCACCTCTAGAGGCCAAACACTTGGGTGGCTAACGTTAATCAAAGGAAGGAATTTAATCGGTGGAATTCAAGGAGAACGCGAAGGATTTGAAGGTGAACTCGTACCTGTGGAAGCATGGTTCTACAAGGGTATAATTCTATATCTCTATCTCTTTCGTTTAATTGATAATTAATCACAAGGATGATCATGGTGATGGTTTGTATGAAAAATTTTAAAATCCGTTTTATTGCGCTTCCGCACTATTTATGTAATTTGATTGCATGTCCGCGCTATATACAAACCTAACAGTGGTATCAGAGCCTAACCTTGTGCTAATTATCGATTATTATGATTCCATGTATGTATGGGTATGCGATTGGATCGATTTTCTAGGCAACGGAAAAAATTTCGAACTCTGCTACGCGGTGCGGCCGCGCCACTTCTAGTTCATTCTGGAGCGCGGCCGCGCCCGAACCCAGAAATTGTTTTTGGGGTGCAGCGCGCCCGCGCCGCTCCTAGTTCAATTTAGAGCGCGGCCGCGCGGGTCTGCAGAATTTGAAATGTTTTATTTTTTATTTTATTTATTTTCAATTAAGATAAAAGGTTTATTTTGAATTGGAATATGATTAAAATTAAAAGTTTTATTTTAACTTGGAATGAGATTCCACGTTAACTAGAATAAAGGAGTTTATTCTATTTTAGAATATGATTCCATGTTTCTTAGAATAAAGGAGTTTATTCAATTATGGAATAAGATTCCATGTTTCCTTAAAAATAAAGTTGTTTATTTTGATAAGGAATATGATTCAACATATTTTATTTTCCAATAATTTTAAGTTAAAATAAAAGAGTTTGTTTTGAACTTGAAATTGGATTCCATGTTAAATTAAAATAAAGGAGTTTATTTTGATTTGAAATTTGATTAAAAATAAAGGAGGTTATTTTTTTTCAAAATTGGATAACATAAAATAAATAAGTTTATTATGATTTAAATTTTGTTTAAAATAAAGGAGTTTATTTTGTTTTAAAATTAAATTTTTGTAAACTTTTAATTCCCCATTAAATGATATCAATGCATATATGAAATGGTTTTATTATTCATGAGATGAATGTTATTTATTGATACATATGGAGATATGTATGATAATAAATAGGGATTGATTATGGACTACTGACCAATGTGTGATTGGATTTATTTTAGTGGATGTTTGAATGAATGAGTTTTTATAAATGGGGTCTGCGTACCTCGTCTTCTCTAATTTTTCTTAATGTAAATTCTATCTCCCTCCTATGTACTTCCTCTTGACTGCTGATCAAGGTTTCTATTTATTGTAAATAGTTTATGTAATAGGTTTAGTTAGAATTACTTGAAGAATTGGAGACAAAGGAGCAAGGAGCACTTGAAGACCCGTTTGTAATGGAGCCTGGGTTTAAATGTAATAGTTATATTTAAATTTAATTCTTGCACCCTAGGTTTGACCTTTTGGTTCACTTGGTGGCTCTAGTGAACCAAACTAGTATAAAAGTCCATAATCAATCTAGGTAGAATATAGTATTCTATATGTGCATGCTTACTATATATATATATATATATATATATATATATATATATATTATATTTTATTATCCAACATGCTTCGCATGTTAAATAATATGACGCGTATTTTATATATATATATGTGCATGCGTGCTAAACAAGATGAGACAAATAATAACAAACCTCTCAAAGAAATTATATTAAGTCCTAAGCGTTCAAAGATATTTGGAATATCGAACGTCGCCTTCTAGCATGGTAAAGCAATAGAGTATTAAATATTTAATATGAGTTTGTTGTGTCACCACAAGGCAAGTATTAAATATTTAAGATGTTGCATTATCACATTTGATGCTTATTAAGGAATTGAACATTACTGTTTTGTTGTGTCACCACAAGGACGGTATTTTTCTCTTCACATATATGGAAGTGCTAGGTTGGACTTAACTTGGATAATTTTGATTCGGATATACCACCACTTGATCAAAATAATCTAAGAGGCAAAATACAAGGAGTTACATAGTGATGTAATTGACAATAGTTGTCTACCTATTTATTTATATATCGTTTGTTGTGTCACCACAAGGCTATATACATTTGAAATGAGATCCTTATTCTCACTTGTAAATCTTTAATTAGAATTGCCGAACTATGTATTGAGGGTAATATAGTTTGATGAAAATAGTGAGGTACCAATTTAAAATAAAGACCTAATTTATTTTGGTAATTAATTAAGAAATGAATGTATGCTAAAATGTTGTTAAATTACAAATTCATTTAACAGAATTTTACAATGTCTTATTCACTATCACTACATAGCATATTAGATGTTAATTAACCGGACTGAATTACATGAACTAGTTAAGGAATCTGAGAATAGTTCTCAAGGCTGAAAAGCTATCTTATGTCCTTAATATGCCTATCCCTGCAATGGTTGTACACAATACCTCAGAGGAAGAGATTGCTACTTTTAGAAAGTGGCAATATGATGCACAGTTGGCTCAATGCATCATGCTCGCATCCATGAGTAACGAGCTTCAGCGTCAACATGAAACTATGGATGCTCCTACTGTACTCCGGCACCTTCAAGGAGTTGAATGGTGAGGAAAGTAGGACTATTAGATATCAGATATCTAAGGAGTTTTTTCGATCTAGAATGACCGATGACACTACAGTGCAGACATATGTCCTAAAATGATCAATATGATTGAACAATTGGGATAATTGAGTTTTAATGGATGGAGAGTTGATCCAAGATTTGATCTTGCAATCATTTTCAGACTCTTTCTCACAAATTGTTGTGAATTTCCACATGAACAAGCTATATGTCGGTCTCCCTGAGTTGCTTAAACATATTAAAAACTGTAAAGAGTCATTTTTCAACCAAGAAAGACCAAGTCTTACTGGTAGATGATTCTTCCAGGAAGTGGAAGAGAGCCAAAGGATCTTCTTAAAAGAAGAACAATTCAAAGAAGGTAAATGAAAAGACAAAAACAAAGGACAATAAGAACAAGACTGATGCAGATAGTAAAGGAGTTTGCTTCCACTACAATAAGCCTGGATACTAGAAAGGAAACTGTAAGGAGAATCTTACAGAGGCTAACCAGAAGAAGCTTAGTGAAGCTTCGGTTACAAATACAGGTTTGTTCATGATTAAAAATAAATCTTTCTGTAAGTCAAGGTTCTACTTGAGTATTGAATATCGGCTGTAGTTCTCACGTGTGCAATCTAATGCAGAGACTAAGCAGAAGTAGAAAGCTAAACAAAGAGTAAGTAATTTTATGTGTGAAAATGGAGCAAAGGTTGCTGCATGAACCATAGGAACTTATAGTTTAGCATTGCCTACGGGCAAGTCTATTAAGTTAATAAGCTGTTATTATGTTCCAGTTCTCATTAAAAACATTAGAACTTTCGTTGTTGGACAAGGAAGGTTCTGGTATTATATTTAAGAACAATTGTTGTTCTATTTATAATGATAATGTTTTGTTTGAAACTGGAAGATCACTTGATGGACTTTGTAAACTTAACTTACATGAAAAACATTTTGCAAATTGAATAAATTAATAAGAGAAAAGGAGATGGTCATTCAAAGAGTTGAATGTGTGTATTTGATAAAATACAAGTCTGAATCATTTGAAATGTTCAAAGAATTCAGAACTGAAACATATTGACAAAGTATTAAGATTCTTTGATCAGTTCGAGGAAAGAATACTTGTGCAATGAGTTTCTAGATCATCTCAAAATGGTATTTTCTCATAATGGACACCTCCTGATACGCAATAATTGATTGGTGTATCTAAAAGGAGAAATTGTATCTTGTTGGACATGGTGCAGTCCATAATGATTTTTACCGATATTCTAGTATCCATCTGAGATTATGCCCTAGAAACGGCTGCATATCTACAAAAATAAGGTAACCTCAAAAATCCGAGCCCAAGACTCCATAAAGGTTATGGATAGGGCTCTTAAGTATGTTAAGATAAGGGGTTGTCCAGTTTATGTGAAAATGTTTCAAAGATAAGTTTGAGACAAAATCTGACAAGTGCAAATTTGTGGGATATCCTAAAGAAAATTTAGGGTATTATTACTATAATCCTACACGCTGCCTTCTTAGATAAAGGTGTTTATCATTGAAGGAGCTAGTGGGGTAATAGATCTTGAAGGAGTTCAAGAACCACAAAGCATTTTAAGTCGAACCGAAGAACCTGTAGATAGACCTATTGTACCACAACCAAATCGTAAATCTGGAAGAGTACCGAAGATATCTGGGAGGTATGGATTCATCATAGAAGATGATGATGAGGTACGCATCATAGAGGATGATGATCCAGTTATATACGATGAGGCTATGAGTAAAAGACACTCAGAGAATAGCAGATGGCCATGAAATCCGAAATGGACTCCATGTACGAGAACCAAGTATAGACTCTGGTTACTCCACAAAAGGGCATAATGCCTAGAGTGTGAATATGGGTCTTTAAGAGAAAGACTGGGGCAAATGGCAAGGTGGAGACCTATAAGATCAGACCTGTTTAAAAGGTTTTTCAAGTCAAGGAGTTGACTGTGATAAAACCTTATAACCGGGTAATGCTCAAGTCCATTTGGATTTTGCTTGTGATTGCAACTTATTACGAAATCTGGCAAAATAGATGTGGAGACGCCCTTCCTCAATGAAGACTTGAGGAGAATGTATGTATGATACAGCTAGAGGAATTTGTTTCAAAGGTTGAAGCAAATCGTGTTTTAAGCTACATTGATCCATTGATGGATTGAAACAAGCTTCTCAAAGATGGAACATTTGTTTTGATGAGACAATCAAAAGAGTTTGATTTTTATCAAAAACAAGAATGAACCTAGTGTGTACAAAAGGGTCAGTAGGAGCACTGTGACATTCTTAGTATTATATGTTGATATACTACTGATAAGGAATAACACACCAATGCTACAATCAGTAAAGATAAGATTGTGTAAACATTCCTCCATGAATGACTTGGGAGGAGCATCCTATAAATTGGGGATATAAATCTATATAGATAGATTTAAAAGGATGTTCGGCTTGACCCAATGAACGTATATTCATTCGATGCTAAAGGTGTTTAGTATGGCAAACTCCAAGAGAGGTCTCATGATGATGAGCCATGAAGTGTATCTCTTTAAATTGTCCTCAATAAAAAGGAGATCGCATGAGTTACTATCATGAATGCAATGAATATATAAGGTCTGATGTTGATCAGTCAGATTTTGGAGAAGATCACTGTAAGACAGTGATGAACATCTTTAAGTACTTAACCGGTATTGAAGATGTGATCATGATTCGTGGTAGGTCTAAATGAAAACTAGAGGACTAAACAGACTCAAATTTTTCAGACTGACCAAGACGATAACAAATCCACTTTAGGGTAAATTGTTACCTTGAATGGTGGTGCAGTGAATTGAAAATGTTCCAAACAAGAAAGGTTCCAAACAGCAAAGAGTTATTGGTTTAGTGACAAAGACAAAGTATATACTTGTAAATGAAGCTGCAAGTTGATTGTTTGGATGAAAAGTTCATTACAGAACTAGGAATAGTTCCTAAGTCTCATCTTGGATTCAAACATGTGTTGCGACACTTTCACTTGATTAGTAGAATCATTGAAAGAGGAGAAGTCACTATAGAGATAGTGGACTCTCAAGAACAACATTGCATATCCATTTACTGAAGCTTTATCCAAACAACAGGATGATCATCACTTAGAGAAGAAGGGTATAAGATACCATGACGATTGACTTTAGTGCAAGTGGGAGATTGAAAGTAGTATGCACACAAGCCAATCATATTTGATATGATGTAGCATATACTTTGTAATCTTATTCATTTATTAATAAAAGAATTGATTTTCTTAAAAATGCATTTTACATTATCTACATAGTGCTGTTATATTAAATGTGATAAACCTATAGTTTTGAGCAATGCTTTTAGAATCATGATGGTGATCATGCTAATGAGATCTAAATTCAAGATAGCTCACAAACTAAAATCGTTCATAATCGTTAGATTACTAAAAGGGGATTAGTGAATCCGGATAGATTAGTACATACGTTGCTTGCTCTTATGAAGAGGATGATTGATCTCATAATCATTTGTGTGGAGACACTAAAGCAAGTATGTAGGTGCTTATTGAAGAATAAGTTCACTGAACGTGGCTCGCTAAGGAATATCTAATGGAGTTTTACTCGTCTGTTAATAGGAATTTCTCTAGTGATAGTAGTACAAGTGATCCTTGGACTTGAGATCATCATAGTATCTTGTGTATGATGAGTTATACTTTGACATGTCCCTTAAGACCTTTAGCGTATATCAAAGGGTATGATTGAGTATAATAAGTTATACATGGAGATAGGTGAATGATCAACAAAGAATCTACCACTTCTAGTAAAAGGAGAGAATGTCCTATGTGATTCGATAAATGACGACTCAGAAGTTTTTGGCCAAAGCAGAATGAAATTAGAAAGGAGTTTCTAATTTGCATTATCAGAGTTGTGCATTTGAGAATCGAAATACATATAATTAAATAAAATAAGACTTGACAGTAATTCCATGTGTTATATTTAATTGAGACATTGTATAGTATAAGGATTGAATTGTACGGTAACTATTCACTGAAAGGTTCTTTTGTGATTAATGTTGAAATCTATATTATCTGGAAAATCGTTGATCGCTAAGGGGGTTTACCCTTATTGTAGAATAAATATTATTTATTTAAATGAATTAAATAGTTTAATTTATTTATTTAAATTAAGATTAGAATTGTTCTAATTGATTTATTCACAACCGGTTTAATATGGAGAACCTAAAGGGTCACACCGCAAAAGAAAAATATTTGTTTAAGAAGTAAATGACATAATTGTAATAATAAGTTAAGTGTATTTAATTTAATCTATGCAGATAGAATAAATTAAATAGCTTAATATTTATTATTTAATATTTTGAAAATATTAAATATAAATTAATAAGAAGAGTCTTATTATTATTATTATTACTATTATTATTATTTAGTTCCTAAAAGGGTTTGAGAATTAATTAATAAAAGTACTCTCATAAATTTCTAATTGGATTAGGAGTTTAATTAATTAAAGGAGTTTAATTAAAATAAAAACCCTAATCCTAAATAGTTTAGGGGGGTTCCCTATATCTATAAATAAGAGGAGTCTTATCATGATTTTGGGTTAGACAGTTACACACTCTTCCATCAGAATTGGAGAAAGAGAGTACTTGTAATTTCTATAAAGATAGAAACTAGGGTTTTGCCAACACCCATCTTCTTGAACAACTATTATTCCTTGATGGATCACCTCTAGAGGCCAAACACTTGGGTGGCTAACGTTGATCAAATGAAGGAATTTAATCGGTGGAATTCAAGGAGAACGCGAAGGATTTGGAGGTAAACTCGTACCTGTGGAAGCATGGTTTTACAAGGGTATAATTCTATATCTCTATCTGTAATATCCCGGAGTAGAGATGAGTATGCTGTAATTTCGAGGATGAAATTTTTAGAAGAATGGGTGAATGTGATATCCCGAGTTTTCAGAAATTAAGAATTTAATAAATAAAATTCTTATTATTTAGTTCGAGCGATGAATTTAAAATTGTAGTAGTTAATTTAACTATTAAATAAATAAGTTAAATTAATTACGGAATGAAATAAGGAATTTGAGAAGGTTGATTAATTAATATTAATTCACTAAGGGTGATATGAAAATTTTATGATGAATTAAATTTCATGTACGAGTTAATTACTTCACTAAATTAAAATTAGTGAATTACTATATGCATTTTGTTTTAATAAAAATGAGGGAGTTAATTAAATTCATTTAAATAATATAGTATATATAATGTAATTTATTATTGTGATGGCTTAATAAATAATATTAGGCCAGATTGATATAATTAAATATCAAATGAGGTTCAATATATACAATATATTTATATATGTTGGAACTAAATTAATGAATTAAATGCATATTTGAATAATGCATTAATATATTAAATAAATATATTTAAGATATAAATAAATTGTTTGAAAACAATTTATAGAAGAAAGAAACAAGTTAAGTTTAATTATGCAATATTAATTGTATAAATTAAATGAGTTATGTAAAATAACTAAAGTAATAAATATTAATTATTTTAATTAAGGATTCGTTATACTAAAAGAAAAGTTGCATGCAGTAGATTGAAGGAAAAGAGTGTAGAATTGATTCAAAAGGAGATCACGTGGGTGGAGTTTAATTTTGTTTAACTTTCTTGGATGCCATAAGACAATCACCCTAGTAATGCTTATCAAAAGTAGGAAAAAAAGAGAGGAAGATAATATTAATGCTAAAAATACTAGTTGCATCGGCATCCTTATTGATTGCAAGGATATTTAGTTTAATATTGTTTAGGCTTATGGGCAGCCCATGTGAGGCTCTGCATAACCAATATTAAAACTAAGTGGCTATCCAAATGAATTATCCTGCCAACATGAGGCACCTGTTATTAATCATGCAAAAGTGGAGGAATTATTATCCACACTTGTGAACAAACCATGACTCCCACCGAAAGCAAACATGAGTATATTATTAAAAAAGGGGGGGGGGATAATCAACACATGCAAGGGAACAGGGACAACCTAGTTGGAGTAATGTTTTGAATAAGAAGAGACAAAGTTCCATGTCTGCACATAGAAAGAAAGACAAACAGCCGAAAGGCTACAACTTTCAGATAGAATAATTACAGTAGGCCAAATAGAGGGAATAATTTCATACCCAATAATTATGTAGCAAAATACTTTTCTTGGCCTTTTTTTTATATAGAAAATTTCCACTAGAATTCATCTAATCAAAACTGCTCTCTTTCTCTCTCCCACTGCTATGAAATTAAAATCCATTCTTCTTCAGAAATGGTGGGTCAGCCAAACAAGTTGGAGATGGAGAAGGAATTAAGAGCAGAAAGCTAGAGAGAGAAAAGGGCAAAATAAATAATGTATGGTATTGGGTCACTCGAGTTGTGTAGCATTTTCAAGTAGACACTAAAGAATTGCCTAGGATTCACATATATTTCTCCTTAAGTGGCCGTGTTGTATCCAAAGTGGTTGCGAACCCATTAGTTTTGTTAAACGGGTGAACCTTATGGAACTTTTGTGAGAAAATATGGTGTGTTACTTGAATATATTTATATTTAGAGAGAGAGAGAGGGAGAGATGGTGGGATTATTTGAATGTATTGCTAAACGGAATGGGAGAATTGCTAATTCATGAGTCTCTACTGTTATACAGTCTTTTAATGCTCAAACAGATGGTGAGCTAAATCTAGCAGTTGATGAATATGTTGCAGTTTACCAGGTACTCTTGTCCCTGCTAACAACGAAAACTTTCTTTTGGTTACGATGATTACCAAAGTATTAACCGTTAATATATATATATATATATAATTATTCATTTTTTTTATTACCTACATGCATGGTTAAAGTGTTTAACAGGTTCAGTTTCCGGGCTATGAGAATAAAGAAAAATACAAGAAGACATTTAACCTTGTCTAGGGTTCTAGGCAATGACCCAAGGCACCAAAAGCAAGTTTGTATTTTATTGCCCTGGCAAAACAATTGAAACGTATCAAGAAGATGAGTCAATGTCTACTGTATCATCAATATGATAAGCATATAATAATAGATATAATATATTTAATATAATATTATTTATACTATGTTATGAAAGATAACAAGTCCGCAAGTATTTACCAGGCTCATAGTTCTAATCATGATATATTGAATTTATAATGTGTTTTAAGGAAATTTGCATAAGTCAAATTATATAATATTATATTGGGTAATATTATGTAATTATATGAAATGTCATTATATTATGGTATATTGTTATATTGGACCAACCTTTCATGGGGAAACCTACTGGGAAGGGATGAAGAACTGTGAAATTATGAAGGATGAGTATTTTAAAATATATTGATATTATTTAATTATAATATTAATATACAAATTATGAGTATTTAAATTTATGTATAATATTAATATATAACTGAGGATTATTTTATGTATATTAATATTATTTAATTATAATATTAATATATAAGTGATGGGTATTTTTTTAAGTATGTTAATATTATTTAATTATAATATTAATATATAAACGAGGAGTATTATGATTATATTAATAATATTTAAGCATAATTTTTAACGTGCTTAAATGACGGGTGTTAACATATTAAATTAGATTATCACTTGAAGAAAGGAATATTTAATGCGAATAATATAGGCGATGATCTACGGATTGATGCAAGTTTTTCAGAACTTGCTCTTATGTATAAAATGTTATTATATGCTAATACGTTGTTATGTTATAACATGCTATGAACTGTTCAATTTGAACGTTATAATGTGCAAGAAGAAGCATGATGATATGTGACTTACGTGTTAATATATTTACATGTATAATTGTCACACATGGTTATACTGTGAAGCATGCATGATACATGATTTATGTGTTATGTGTAACTGTTAAACTTGCGGGCAACATAGTTGCTCACTCACGTCACAAACAGATTTTTGCAGCTAGCGAAAAAGGACCTGGATGGTCAGAAGAAGATAACTGCAGGAAAAACATTTAAACGAGAAACTGAAGTTTATGTTGCGATATTATATTATTTTAATATTGCACTATTATTTACAAGTTGATGTATTGTATACTCTGATTTAGAATGGTGTTTACGATTAAAGGTTAGAAAATTTGGGAGTAGATTAAGATGTATTGTAATATTATAGAGATTACATTTACATCATATAGATTTGTATTATATAAGTAGTATCGTGACAAACCGGAGCCGTGGTCAAGGTGACCCGGATTTGGGGTCGTCACAGTTGGTATCAGAGCTGTAGGTTATAGCTCTATGGTAAGAGTACCTTAAGATATAACCTAAAAAAGATTAAGCCGTATTTAAAAATCCTAGAGGCCAACTAGACCAATAGGGGGTACAAGTGATGTAAGAGCCAACTATAGGCCGAATATAGGAGGCAATAACTTTTGTCGACTCGTTGAAATTTATTCCCCAAAAAGCGGATCTTGTCCCCTTTCTTTAATTAATAAATATTTGCTTTAACCTTATTAAATGAATAATTGGGATTAGAGAAGATAAGTCTGAGAACTTTGGTGGGACTGCCAAGGGAAGGTAAAAAGAACAGAGAATATTATTTGTGAGTCTGTGAAGTGGCCTATAAATAAGCCTTCATAGAATTGTGTATTTCTACAAGTTAGAAGTAAGGAAAAGCAAGAGTAAGCTAGAGAGAAAAGATAATAAAAAAAAGAGTCACAGATTTTAAAAAAAAAGGCAAGATGTCAGGAGATGAAGCACTTAGAGATGTCTTGGTAGTTTGGGAGGAGCCGATAACTGCAGAGCCTTTATCTGCGGTAGCTCCTGAACCCGAGGATGGGGAGGAGCCGGTGGAGAATCTATTAACAGCAGTGGTAGATAGGAATGTTGAGTTGGAAAATATGGTGCAAGAACTAAAGGCGGAAGTGGAAGAACTCCGATCAGACAATCAGGAACTAGAGGCAACAGCGGAAGAACTCCGAATAGACAAGCAGGCTATAGAAGCCCATTTGGAGGATGAGATTTTAGAAAAGTTGAGAGCGCAGGATCAGGCGCATGAATTGGAAGAAGAAGTAAGATGCAAGAACAAGAAGATGGATAGAATGAGGTACGCATTTAACAAGCTGGTCGGGCGTATTCAGGATAGGGTATCCAATTACCCCGAGGAGGAAGATCATACTGGACCCGTCATTAGTAGGGACCAGGTCATGATCATTACCAAGGAAGAATAAGAAGAGGCCATTGAGTGCGGTCTAGGAGGTTGAGAAGTGAATGGCGTATATATATACGCCTACTTATAATGATATTAATATATAATGCTAATTTTGTGTAAGTTAAGAGATATGTTTTGTTATAAATCCCCACGTGTATAATATTAGAGGGATATGTTATGTAAGTGCTATAACATGCAAAGTATTATGTACTACGAGATGTATGTTTAATAAATGTGCTTTGAAATGAATAGAGAAAGACTACCCGGTCTTAAATGAAAATAAATGATAAGAGATATCTTATGATAAGATTCTTGAAAAAGCAGAAAGAATAGATCATGAACAGACCTATAGCAGATGTTTAAGATGAATCCATAAAGAAATGGATTAAGTTATAAACAAGAAGATTCAAATAAGAATCTTGAAGAGTTATAAAAGATGAGATACGAATTAAAGAAAAAGTTCGTATTGAGCAAAGAGTAAGCTAAAATTAGAATTATGTGGGATTTCAATTGAGAAATCATGTGATAGCTGAGTTGTACAAACCTTTGTATGGGCAGGGGTTTTGTGCTTGGTCGCACTATCGATATACATATGACGAGAAGGTGATTCTTTTCTCATATTATATTTGATAGTTAGAGAATATAAGATTAGGTGCGAGTTCTTAGAACTCATGCTTATGGTAAGTTCGTGACTCATAATCATATGGTATGTTTTTGAACCCCTAAGCTTATGGATAGTCCCTGATTGGTTCTTGGACTATGTATTGCTAGGACCAGTTCCTAAACTCATATTATTGTGGCAAGTTCCTGAACTCATAAGTGTGGTAAGTTTGATGAACTGTACTGGGTATAGAAAAGTTGTGTATTGAGATCTGAGGATTTTCAATGTAGTAAACTTTAAGGATGATAGGAATAGATAGAATTATTAAGCAATGGATCGTGGGAGAAATTGGAGTTGATGGTAGAAGCGTATGTATTCCAAATCTTCTAGCTATGCTAGATTTCGAATTTATTGACATCGTGCTGATATTTACACTTTTGTGTTTTCGAAAAATATGTTGGATCAATTTTGAACCAATAAGTTTTAAAAAGGTCCTATGATTCATATGTCTATGCTATTTGTTTCGGCTAAGACAAAGTAGATTTGAAAAATATCAAAATGTATTTTTAACAAACATCAATGCATCATTAAATCTGGTGTAGAATGACAAATGATGGAGTTATCAATGCAGAGTAACCTAGTGTTGGATGTGATCATAGTATCGTCAACCCACTATGGTATGATGTTGTAACGACCCCAAAATTCATACAATCTAACTTTCCACATCGGTCGTTAACAATACATCCATTTTCTGACTTTACAACATTATTCAATGCTAAACTTAATAAAATGCGGAATAATTCTAAACTTTTCAGTTTTCTTTCTTTGCTTTCCCTGAATCATAACCTTTAAACATTTACATAGTCTAGAATAATAATTACTTAGTGATTCTCTTCGTTAGAATTATAATAAAAGCAAAACTTACTTCTAGATTTAATACCCTTTATACATCGGATAATATTAAATTTACAATTCAAAACAAATTTAATAAGTCTACATCTGTTACACTTAATACATTCTCAAATACATCATTCAGAACCTTAATCATGGTTCAAAAACATAATTTAAGCCAAAATAATTAATCTGCATGCTTTATATCTGAATCATGCCATTCAAGCAGCATTTAACTTTACCTTGAATCCTTAACCTGCAAAAATGGTTATTTGCAAAAATGAGCTCAACAGCTCAGCAAAATCTAACAGTTTGCATGCATCACATAGCACATAGATATCATGCTCAACATCTAAATCATAATCATTTGACTAAACATGTCATGCATAACGATCAACACATAACAATTAGAGATTGAGTTCCATAACTCAATCAGCATCCTTTACTCAACGAACATAGTCATATTTTGACTTTGTCGCTCCATACTTGTAACATATATAAAATACATCATGTTTTTACGTCATATGAATAAAACAGTTAATCAATTAATTCACATAACAAATAGAAACTGAAAGACTTGCTTGGTTTGTAGATTATCAATTACCATAACCAGCTTAAATTTATCTGCACTTCATGTATCCTACACGATATATATATAATCATGTACATCATTCATTAGCCACATGGCAACACTTAATATTAATTATACTTAACAATTCATAATCCTTCATTTTATTTCGTTCCACTTTAATCGACACTTAACCCTTAGTTAAGTCTTAAACTTCGCTTTACATTAAATGTATAATGTTTATAAATAAACCTTGTTTAGGGTAACATAGCATAATCAAAAAGAAAAGAATTAAAAACAAGAAAAATTTCTATTTCTGCAATTCTCGCCGGGGCGAGAAAATTATAACACAAAACGCTCGCCAGGGCGAGCTCTCGTCGGGGCGAGAAAATTGGCTTATTGAGCTCGCCGGGGCGAGCTTCATGAATTCCAGATTCTGCAGTTCGGGAACTACAGAATTTTCAATCCAAAACACGAATTTTAAAGCATCTAACACCAAATCAAGCATACCCAATTATCAAGAACTTCTTAAAAACATTACTAAGCATCCATTTATCAATTCTAACAACCTAAAACAACCAAATTAACAAAACCCAAAGGATTTAAATCAACTTTTCTTTAGTTTTTTCCAAAACTCATATATTTAGTGAAACAATTCACCATTTACTCAATTTTCAACCAAATCAAACCACAATACTTGCATTGTTTTCGTTGTTAAACGTAGTTTCATAAACTACAATCAATTTGCAGATTAATACATGAATTGAACACTAATTTTAAACCTAAAGTAGACCAAAACATACATATTAACAAAAACCCAATTTTCTTCATTCTCAAACTTGTTTTATAACAATCTAGTTTCTGAAAATCGTTTATAACTTACATATCACGAATTATAAACACCTTCCAACAAATTCTTATAACAATCCTTCACAAATTCACCAATTAAAACCCCAATTTAAAAAAACTTAAGAACACAAAAAGTTAAGAACAAGAGACTAAATTATTACCTCAAATCCTTATTTAGGCTATATAGATGATTGGAATTGTTCTTAGACCCTCCTTTCTTCTTTCAATTTCCAAAGAGACTAACTCTCCTTCTCTCAACACACTGTGATAGAAGCTTGGCCATATGAAACACGTAAAATAAAACTGATATGGTTTATCAGTTAAACAAAACCAAAAGGTTTTGTCAATTTTAGTAAACCAAAGGCCATAAGGTCATGTTTGGAAAAACTCATTTAACAATTACTAAATTATTTTTATATTCCCCTACTATAAAGTCACATGTCACACTTTAATTTAATTAAACTTATTATATCAATAAATCTAATTAAATCTTACTAACAAAATTTATAATCTCAAATTAGACAATTATAATTATATTTTCATTTAATAAATCGTTATTCTTCTAATTTAATTATTAAATTAAATTAGAATATTACTCGCGTAATAAAATACGCACAAATTACAAATTTATTTATCATAAATTTATTTAATATCATCATACTTAAACAAACTATTCTATAATAATTTTCATCGAATATTTATTCCATAAATATTCCAAATAAAATATTTATTCAAATCCATAAATATTTTTAACTATAAACAAAACTCACAATCTTATTACATTAACATGTTACATTCTATGTAACACATTACCTTCTCATTTTATTAAAACAATTATATTCTCATTAATTCCTTATTTTAATTAAATAAATCACTCACATTATTATGAAGTTTAACTCATAACAATTTCCATTGTTCACAAGACATAACAATCAAATTATATTATTTCTCAATATAATTTGAACTTAATTTAATTAACTAATATTTCCCAACTAATTTCCTTCTCATGGAAATTCCATTTAATCTTTTCAATGGTTTAATTAACTATTAAACCATTTCTTCCCAAATACACGAATATATAATTCTCTTCACATCAAATCACATATTTCACAATACATATCACATATATACATATATTCAAACCCAAAACATCTCGTAACAAGAATTTTATTTATTAAATCCTTATTTAATAACTTCTGAAAATCCGGGTTGTCACATCCTTCCCTCCTTATAAGGATTCCGTTCTCGGAATCAACGAAACCTCCCTTACTCAGTTTCCACAAAAATCTCTTTCACAATTATCGTTGAATAACTTCAACACATTACCTTAGCGTAGGTTTTATTTCATCACCTTCACTTAAACTTGAAACACTTCGAGTATTATATATTCTTTAATCCTTTAACGCATTCACTTCCTTTCTCCAAGGATCATTGCATAACATACTCATTGTAATCATAAGATATCTTGATTTAGCATCGCATAAATACTCGGGATATCACATTCACCCCTTCTTCTAGGAATTTCGTCCTCGAAATTTTGATTTAAAAATATTCGTTCCTTCCATTTAACGAAATGGACTTTACGTTAATCTCTACGTATTCATTGGGTTCTACACTAATCTCTTTCTGTAAGGATCTTTCTAGGATCGTTGCATTCTTCTCATCTTCCTCTTCTAAAAAACATTTCTCATCATTCTCTCTTCCCTTTCTGGAATTTTATTTCTTTCTTGGATTTATTATAGTTTGTTTAACTTATTCATCATCACATGCCACATTCTATAACCTATCCCTTCTTAAGGAATATTTTCTTTCCACTTCCACCTTTCAAAAGAATAAGAATCTTCCACAATTGTTCAATAATTGGGAAGCAGTACAAATAACTGAAGAATTTAAAGATACATTCAAAAACTTTCAATATTCTGCTGAGGAGTCGTAAAGACTTGAACCTTATCCTAGGTTAACAGATATTTCTACCGTAACCTTTAACAGTCAAAGACTATGGACCATCTCTTCTCGTACTCCAGGTGATCAGCCCTTCGTACTATGTATTGTGCACATACATATTAACGCTATTGCGTAGCCCCCATTACAGGGTTGGTTCACCTCAGACTTAATACAAATTCCGCACCAGAATAAACTGGTTTGGCATAAAATCTCAAAGAACTCTTAAACTTCATAAATATCTTTCAACAGTCGTCTAGCCGAATCAATTAGCATAGACCTTGAACAACAATTCAGATATTTAATCAAAATATTTTTAGCCAACTCAATTGGCATATCTTTTCATAACTTAACAGAAAAAAAAAATAAAATTCTTTTATGACGTCATGCTACCGTACCGTCTTAATACATCATACCATAGTGGGCTGACGATCCTTCGATCACATCCAACACTAGGTCAAATTGCATTGATGACTCCATCGTTCAAAATACATTTTGATAATTTCAAATCATTTTTGTCTAGCTGAAACCATTAGCATAGACATACGAATAATAACATCTTTTAAAACTTATTGGTTCAATCATTGACCCGATATATTTTTAAGAACAGAAAATTGCGAATATGAGCACGATGACAATAAATTTCGCAAAATCTAGCATAGCTAGAAGAATTAGAATCTCCATTTTCTCCCCACCAACTTCAATCTTTTACTCCATTGCTTCATTACTCAATCATTCTCTCATTCTTTAATATCATCAATGCTCTCTATACCATAACGTTTCTATACCCAATACAGTTCATCAAACTTACCATACTTTGGAAATTCAGGAACTTACCACAATCATATGGGTTTAGGAACTTATCCTAGTCAGACCAAAATCGTCCATTCGCTGAGGGGTTCCACCATACAATTATGAGTCATGAACCTACCATAAGTATGAGTTTTAAGAACCGTACCTAGTCTTAATATTCTCTAACTATCAAATATAAATATGAGAAAAGAATCACCTTCTCGTCATATGTATATCGATAGTGCGACACCAATATTTTAATGATTATCAATATAGGAAGCTAAGTGGTTGTCGAACTAACTCAACCACTAATCAATATAGGAAGCTGAGCGGTTGTTAAACCATGGACAAATCCCGTCCCATACCAGGATTTATTCAACTCAACCACTATATTAATATAGGAAGCTAAGTAGTTTTCAAACCAAGCACAAATTCCCGTCCCATACCAGGAATCGCACAACTCAGCCACTAACATGAGTCCTCAATTGAAATCCCATCTAACTTCATCTTTCTCTTAACTCAACTCTTTGCTTGATACGAATTTCTCGTACTTCATCATCCATAACTCCTCGTGAGTTTATCTCGTACTATTTGATAGTACCATCTCTTTATAGCGTCATGCTATTACTATTCAATCATTTAAGATCTTCTGACATTTTACAACTTTAACAGATCACGTCGTGATCTCATTCTATCATCAACTCTTCTTACGATTCTTTCTTATCTCATGATCGTTTCATCCTACGATCTTATTTATTCTTCTCTTTAATCACGTTATCTTATGATTAATCATCTCAGGTGTTCCCTGTTCTTTTAGCTCTTCAGGTTCTTCTTTGAACCTAATTATTTTATCATAATCTTGTCTCAAATGAATTCTCTAAACTCTATTTGAGTTCATTCTTATCATTATACCATTCTCATCTTATAGATATCGTCTATTTACTAACACCATCTGTATTACTGGAGTCAGATAACTCCTGATCCTCATCTTTCATAACTCTTCAAGATTCTTCTTTAAATCTTCTTGTTTATATCTCAATGCTTCCTTTAAGAATTTCTAACTTCATTCATATTATTCAATATTTTATTCGAGTTTACGTCACATCATTCGCATTTTCTTCTTGTAACGTTTCTAGGTCTTAACTCATCTCATATATACACCTATATAAAAGAATCACTTCTTAATCATACACATCCATAATTCTATACTTGATACACATCGAGTCTCTAACAGTGTTCTGTACAGCACCTGAGTGGTTTCTCACAAACAACCAACAAACTAGTCCCCGTCTCGTCTACACTGTCTTGCACAGCGAGTTAGATCGGTCGCTAGTTCGTATCAACCTCCGCTCTCTGAAGGAATTGTTTAGCCCAGATACCATACATCAACCATTAAAGAATACGATTGTACCATAACTTACATTTAACTTCTTATTCTTATAACCCTGCGGAATACTTCTTTGAATCTTCTTATACATGTTTTAATCCCTTCTTTATAAATTTCTTAAATTAATCAATATTGTTCAAACTCTATCTAAGCTTATTCTTTATCATCTTCACCTCTCTTCTTTAAGGTTATAGCCTAAGGTACTCGTACCTAAGGTTTCTAACCTATCAGCTCTGATACCAACTGTAATGACCCCAAAATTCATACAATCTAACTTTCCACATCGGTCGTTAACAATACATCCATTTTCTGACTTTACAACATTATTCAATGCTAAACTTAATAAAATGCGGAATAATTCTAAACTTTTCAGTTTTCTTTCTTTGCTTTCCCTGAATCATAACCTTTAAACATTTACATAGTCTAGAATAATAATTACTTAGTGATTCTCTTCGTTAGAATTATAATAAAAGCAAAACTTACTTCTAGATTTAATACCCTTTATACATCGGATAATATTAAATTTACAACTCAAAACAAATTTAACAACTCTACATCTGTTACACTTAATACATTCTCAAATACATCATTCAGAATCTTAATCATGGTTCAAAAACATAATTTAAGCCAAAATAATTAATCTGCATGCTTTACATCTGAATCATGCCATTCAAGCAGCATTTAACTTTACCTTGAATCCTTAACCTGCAAAAATGGTTATTTGCAAGAATGAGCTCAACTGTGACGCCCCCAAATTCGGGTTTCCAACTACCCGGATTCAGTCATCACGATCCAATACTACGTTCACCTCTAACAACATACATTGACTAAAATGCGGAATATAACAAACATATGTTGTTCATTAGAAAGGTGTTACTAGTCCCAAGATACAATAACCTTAAATATTTAACACGAATCCGTACCCCAAATAAATATCAGGGTTTAAATTACATTAATAATAATTAACTACATATGAGATCAAATCAGCTACGTGAAGCCTATCACTTCATCTTTTCTTTACCCTTTCTCTTTCCTGAGGTCTCTGGTTTAGCTGCAATGAAAGTCATGATATAGCAAGGATGACCAACGAGTTTGCTCAGCAAGTTTAAAGTACAATAATAAAGGATATATCATGATGAAGGGAATATAGAAAGTGATTTCAACAATATAATTATCAGAAGCAAGAACAATAATTACTTTTAGAACACTTGATAGTCAAGTAGACTTTGAACAACAACTTCCAAAGGAGTCAATAGCTAGTTGACCCTCTGGTTACTGGCTACAGAATAAGTACTTAAGGGGATCAGCCTTGCGTACGCTATGTATATGCATAACATTTAACTCTGCTGTTTGTACCTTATATACGGTACCTGGGGTACTCCCTTATAATAAAAAGGGTGTTCATTTAGTCTAAGAATCCTTACCATTGATTAGTTCAGATAGCTTTATAAATTCTCACATACTTGCCTGACCGAAACAAGGGTTCAGACTTAATCATGAATAGTTCATGAATTTCAGAACTTTAATAAATGTACGAATTCAAGTGCATCGAATGCGATTGTCAATAATATCATAGATGTGGAATAACTGTAAATTAATTAAACCACTTAAGCATTCTTAGAATAAAATTTCAAGCCACAGTACGATAGTAGCCTGCTCGAATGAAAGGAAACTTGCAACAATTAAAGTTTCGATATAAAGAACTTGCTCAATGTAAAAGTTGAGTAAGATGAACTTGTCTGTTTGCTCAGCTACAACTACTATTTTAATTAACTTGATTGGGAAGACCTACCATTAATAGAGTCGGCCTATCCATTAGTACTGAGTACAGTTATAAGATACGCTTACTAAGGCAATCGACTAACACATAAGTAAACCACACCAAACATGACGCTATTGTTGACCTTATTAAAATACCATTGAACTTAAGTTCATGATTTATTAACACTAAGTGTTATGCACATAATGAACCCGTGAACAATTTATCATTTGTTCGATATATAAGTTTAATTAACTTAAACCCATTTAATTATCATCTAATATTACTTAAATAGCAATTAAGTAAGTATCTTGAGTTATTATTTAATTATAAATAATAACTAGTTATGGTTACTTACTATTTAATTATCTATTAAATAATAAGTAATTAAATTATAAATCTTTGATCAGTATTTAACACGAAGTAATGTTTAATTTATTCTTACACTTAAGATGCCTTTAATTATTAAGAAAATAATAATTAAATTAGTCATTACCTGTATTTATAAGTAATCAAGTAAACTTTATTCTTAGCTATAAAAACAAATTTGTTATTCATAAAATATTTTAAAGGTTATTAGGTAATTAAATCACCCGATAATATTATTAAATTCTTTTAATAATATTTTAAGTGCTAATTATTATTATTGAATCAAATATTTATTATCTTTATTTATTATCTAGTGATAAACTAATAAATAATTACTTTATTAACTTTATTAGTATTTAATATTAATTAAATAATAATTAAATATTTATTATCTTTATTTATTATTGTTAAATAAATAATTATTATATTAATTATATTCATACCTAATTATTATCTAATGTTAATTAAACAATAATTAAATATTTATTATCTTTATTTATTATTTAATGTTAAATAATAAATAATTATTATATTAATTATATTCATACTTAATTATTATCTAATGTTAATTAAACAATAATTAAATATTTATTATCTTTATTTATTATTTAATGTTAAATAATAAATAATTACTATATTAATTATATTCATACTTAATTATTATTTAATATTAATTAAACAATAATTAAATATTTATTATCTTTATTTATTATATTTATTATTTAATGTTAAATAATAAATAATTATTATATTAATTATATTCATACTTAATTATTATTTAATATTAATTAAACAATAATTAAATATTTATTATTTAATGTTAAATAATAAATAATTATTATATTAATTATATTCATACTTAATTATTATTTAATATTAATTAAACAATAATTAAATATTTATTATTTAATGTTAAATAATAAATAATTATTATATTAATTATATTCACACTATTATTTAATAATAATTAAACAATAATTATTATCTTTATTTATTATTTAATAATAAATAATCATTTTATTGGTGCATTATTAATTCAAGTAATGACTAATAATTAAGCCAATAGTATTACCCTTGATTATTTTTAGCTAATAGTTAAACTCCACTTGCTAGTTGTTTTTGTTTGAATAAACAAACAAACTACATAACCCATTTGGAAAATAATTCAATTATTGTTTATTAAGGGTAATAATCCCATTTTTTCCTGCCGAAATCAGTTGCCATAATGTAACAAATTCCTGAAATTTCACTTCAAGTTAACCCGAATCATTACCCAACACAATAAGAAAATTTCTAAACAATTCATGACATAGCTTCGGTTAACAATTAATATGTACACATACTACCGGTTTCCAGCTACTGTGAATGGCCAAAATTTATGTTTATACCAACAATGTATTGACAGAATGCTAACTACCAAATGAACAAAGGTTTGGTTCAGACATTACAGCGAACACCTTGCGAGCACACTAAGGATCAACGCTGGTCTAATCACCATACACAATAATACTGTCCGAACCTTAAGGTCCTTCCTTACACAGAGTTGTCATCAATGAAGCAACACAATCCCAAAATATCAAAGAGGGAAAAGGAAAACAAAACGAAATCCAAAAGAAAAGCTGTCACATCCGCTTGGTTTAACAATAAAGCCATTGATATACCTTAGGGTTGGGGTGACTACGACCGAGCTTCTAGCGGCTGTCCTTCGCCTCCTCCCGAAATAGATGGTGAAGTCGACCGGCATCCAGCGGCTAACTTCCCCTCCCAGCCCTCACGCTCGCACACTATATCAGAATTAAGGAGCCCAACAATTGGCTAGAGGAGTTTGGGTTCCTATTTATATAGCGATGTTTGCCCAATTTGCTGGATAATACCCCAATTGATTGAAACAATACCCAACAGTTAGAGGGGAGTAGGTGGTCGGCAGTCCCTCGCGCTCGGTAGGTGAGGTGGCCTATGGCCGCTTGCTGACGACCTTCACAGCCCTCTATGCCGCCCAATCGCGCTCAACCTCTTGGTCCGAGTGGTTATCGCTCGGTCGCCCACACCCTTATACGCTCCACCTGCCTCGAACCTTGGTAGCCACCGGTCATTGAGCTCTTCCCCCAGTCTTAGCCACCGGTCCCTTCACCTGTCATGCCCAATCCCTCAGCCTTCACCCGTCCATTCGATTGATTGAGGGTTTGAGTTCTTTGCTCAGTTATCCCCAATTGACCCACTGATTTCCCCAATTCAATTAGGAATAAAACCAACCCAACTGGAAAGAATTGGGCTCATCCAAAATGGAGTTGGGTCGGATAAATAGAAAGGTGGCCCAATAGGAAATGGAATTGAATTTGGGTTCAACTTAAATTGATATTGGGTCAGCTGGAACAAAATAGAAAGTTCCAAATAAATTTAATAACATTATGTTTCTAATGTTTAAATTAAATACTAATTCAATTAACTAGTAAAAAAAAATATTTGTTTTAACAATAATTTCTCGTTCGAATTATTTAAATCCGACAATAGTAAAAAGGAAATTATTTATTAATTTTTCCCAAACTTCTTGCAAATCAATTCTTGGGGTTAACTCATTAATTTATTCGAACTATCAGTGAGCCCCTTTAATGCAAAGAAAATTTATTGACCATATGTTTATATAATTACATAATACCTATATAGATCCAATTAAGCCCGGAAAATTATATAAAAAATGAATTTCACATATCAAAATAAATTGATACAAGGTTCAGAATTTCCTGGACATTACATCAACAGCTCATCAAAATCTAACAGTTTGCATGCATCACATAACACATAGATATCATGCTCAACATCTAAATCATAATCATTTGACTAAACATGTCATGCATAACGATCAACACATAACAATTAGAGATTGAGTTCCATAACTCAATCAACATCCTTTACTCAACGAACATAGTCATTTTTTGACTTTGTCGCTCCATACTTGTAACATATATAAAATACATCATGCTTTTACGTCATATGAATAAAACAATTAATCAACTAATTCACATAATAAATAGGAACTGAAAGACTTGCCTGGTTTGTAGATTATCAATTACCATAACCAGCTTAAATTTATCTGCACTTCATGTATCCTACACGATATATATATAATCATGTACATCATTCATTAGCCACATGGCAACACTTAATATTAATTATACTTAACAATTCATAATCCTTCATTTTATTTCGTTCCACTTTAATCGACACTTAACCCTTAGTTAAGTCTTAAACTTCGCTTTACATTAAATGTATAATGTTTATAAATAAACCTTGTTTAGGGTAACATAGCATAATCAAAAAGAAAAGAATTAAAAACAAAAAATTTTCATTTCTGCAATTCTCGCCGGGGCGAGAAAATTATAACACAAAACGCTCGCCGGGGCGAGAAATTCCTTTACAAAATTCTCGCCGGGGCGAGAAAATTGGCTTATTGAGCTCGCCGGGGCGAGCTTCATGAATTCCAGATTCTGCAGTTCGCGAACTGCAGAATTTCCAATCCAAAATCACGAATTTTAAAGCATCTAACACCAAATCAAGCATACCCAATTATCAAGAACTTCTTAAAAACATTACTAAGCATCCATTTATCAATTCTAACAACCTAAAACAACCAAATTAACAAAACCCAAAGGATTTAAATCAACTTTTCTTTAGTTTTTTCCAAAACTCATATATTTAGTGAAACAATTCACCATTTACTCAATTTTCAACTAAATCAAACCACAATACTTGCATTGTTTTCGTTGTTAAACGTAGTTTCATAAACTACAATCAATTTGCAGATTAATACATGAATTGAACACTAATTTTAAACCTAAAGTAGACCAAAACATACATATTAACAAAAACCCAATTTTCTTCATTCTCAAACTTGTTTTATAACAATCTAGTTTCTGAAAATCGTTTATAACTTACATATCACGAATTATAAACACCTTCCAACAAATTCTTATAACAATCCTTCACAAATTCACCAATTAAAACCCTAATTTAACAAAACTTAAGAACACAAAAAGTTAAGAACAAGAGACTAAATTATTACCTCAAATCCTTATTTAGGCTATATAGATGATTGGAATTGTTCTAAGACCCTCCTTTCTTCTTTCAATTTCCAGAGAGACTAACTCTCCTTCTCTCAACACACTGATAGAAGCTTGGCTGTAACGCCCCCAAAAATCGGGACCAACTTAATCAAAAATTAGGAGTAATATTAATCCCGACCTTGTGCGTTAAATACTATCTTGTACTAGCTTTACACCGTAATTAGATGTTAAAATAGCTAAAACGCGAAAAATTAACAACTTTTTAAATCTTTCTTTCCTTCTTTTCCCTGAATCGCAACCTTTATGATTACATAATTCAGAATCATATTTATTCTATGGTTCATCTCATCAGAGTAGTCATAAATTCTCTGCACTCCCTGTAGCAGATCTGGTGCTCACGTGAATCTATACAACTATAAACATTCAATAAAATATGACTTCTATTTATCCAAGGTTCACAGTATCCCATAACAGATGATAATTCTGGCCAGAACGTGATCTGTGTTTGGATACCCTCACTTGGATGTATAGATTCATATCTAATGAATATCTCTTTCATGTCGATAGTTCCTATCTATCTGACATTCACAGTATTAATGATAAGATTGTTCTTGGAACTGAGGGGCGCATTCCGATAAAGATGGCACCTTACCGGCGCTCATTAAGTGTAACCTCAGAGCTTATAGAACTCTCAATATCATCCAATACCCTCATTCAGATTTATAGTTCTTTATCAATATTATATTAATGATTTACTATCTATCTAAAGTTCAAAGTATCAGCATAACATGATCGGTCCATATTACCAATACTCTCACTCAGATTAATAGTTCTTTAACTATTCTAGGTTATATCAAATTTAAAGACAAAACATTTCTTTGATGATAATATTAATATTATTTCATAATATTCGGTTACAGATTTGCTTGTTCGTATTACAACAGTCATTATGACTTCATACAAATACAAGTAAATAAAAATATGTAAACCTAATCTACGCTTCTTCTTTACGTTCATGATCTTCTTATCATTCTTCTTAACTGCAAATAAAGGTTTGTTCGCAAGAATGAGCACTACGGCTCAACAAGTCTACTAATAACACATAAACAGTTTATGCTTTCATATAAACTTTAACATACTTGATTTATCATATCTTACAGTTAACAATTTCGTTAACTCATGTTCAACAATAGTACATAATCATATGTAGTATCATATATCACTTAACAACATTTGATCATCAAGTCCTACTTAATATCACATAAGGCTTTCATACGTATACTTTTTCACATATCAACTATCACATATGAACAAGTTTAGCAATAACTGCACATTAGGATTAGGATAGAAGACTTGCACAATAACACATAAAGGATTAGAACTTGCATAAAGGTAACAAAGTTAGAAGACTTGCACAATAACACATAAAGGATTAGAACTTGCATAAAGGTAACAAAGTTAGAAGACTTGCCTTGGTGTCTAGGATAATAAACACTAAGCTCAAACTTGTTAAAATAACCCTACACAATCATTTAGTGCATAAGCGGTTAGATTCATCGTATTATATTACTTCATATGTCATATAATAACTTGACTTAACTATTTTCATAGGTGTTATAGACTCCATAACACCCTAGCTCAAAAACTCATTTTTAAGTCCTTAAACCCGAGGGTCTCTAAGAAATTTTCAGCTTTGACGTCCTTTACGGAAACTGTCATAACTTCTTCATTTCAAAACATTTTTGGGTGATTCTTGAGTCTAAATTCATTAGAATTTCCCCCTCTACAACTTTCTGTATATTACAGAAGCAGATTTAGAATTAAAATTTCGGAAAATGGGCAGAAAGGTCAGAAGTGTGATTTGTTCATAACTTCTTTATTTCATTTGATAAAACAAGATACCACAAACATCAAAATGTTATGTTATCATGTTCTAACACTCAATTAACTTCAATAACATAAAAATAACTAAATTATAAACCTACTTATATAGAGTTTTATGATATTTTCTCAAGAACACGACGAACACGAAGAACATGTAAAAGCTAAGTTCCATCATTCTTCATTTTAATTACTTAAAACTTGATACACAAGCATTAATTAGCTAGGCCATCATGTTCTACCACTTTATAACATCAAATAAGAAAATTATAAACATACTTATATAGAGTTTTATGACTTTTGCTTAAGAACATATGTAGAAACACTTAGTCGAAAAAGATCTTACATGGTAACCACTTATGTTCTTGAGCTTTTCAACGATAAAATGAAAGAAAATTGAATATAACAACGACTAGAGATTCTACCTCTTGTAATTGTAAGCTTAACTATTTCTTTGAAACTTCAATACAGGAAATATATATCTATAGAATAACTTTGCTCTTTGATTTTGTGAATTGGCAAGTTTTTAAGCTTGCAAAGCTTCCTATTTATAGGCTAAGTAGAGTTAGGGCAAAATAGTCTTTTCGCATTAATCCACGACATCATTGTCTGCATCATCGTCCATTGTGACATCATTATGACATCATGATGACATCATCTTTGTGCTACTTTGAAGATGATGTCATGATTACATCATACTTGCATCTGATTGGTCGATTCAAGTTCACATGGATTCTTAGTTATATATTCGTATATACATCGTATTTCACGCGTATTATACATCGTATTAATCTCATATTCTATCGTATAATATTTCGTATTATACTCGTATTTATTCTTACATTTTTCATTTTTAACTTCTATAATTCATCCCGCAGTCGAAAAACTACGTTTTGCGTTTTCTAATTTTATTGGATATTCCATCTTTCTTCGTAATATTAGCATTCGCGTATTCTTCGAAAAATCGAAAAGACATAAAAGCGTTTTTGGGTGAATAGTGTTTTCGGTGACTATTTCTCAGAAAATGGTTAGACGATCAAAAAGTAACAAAAATATTTCTTTTTGTCTTTTCCCTATTTTGTCGTATTATCGTGAATAGTAATTTACACGTTTTTCGAGAAAAACTTTTATCGGTTATTACATTTCTTCACATCGTATTACCGGTAAATCTTAAAACAGAATGTTATTACGACGTACACATTTCGCTAGAAAACCTAGGTTATTCCTAAGGTTTATCTCTTAGGAATAGGGTTTAGGTTTTAACCTTTTTCTCAATTTAGGTTTTAGCCTAAAATTAACTTCTTGATTTTAATAAGTGTTAAGGTTAACTACTTAAACCAAAACACAAAATACTACACATAACAGAAAGCATATAACACATTTGAAGTTCAATTCAAGCTTATTTATTTATTCATATAGCACATAACTTAGGTTATAGTTCTAACCTCTAATTGTATACGAATCTGTGAATCATTTTTAGTCTTTTAGATAGCTCAACGTATACTTGAGCAATCATTCTTAGGATTTAAATTGACAATACTTATTAGATCTTGTCAGATCACATTTGAAATTTTTTTTTTTGGGATATTACATTGGCCATATGAAACACGTAAAAGAAAACTGATATGTTTTATCAGTTAAACAAAACCAAAAAGTTTTGTCAGTCTTAGTAAACCAAAGGCCATAAGGCCATATTTGGAAAAACTCATTTAACAATTACTAAATTATTTTTATATTCCCCTACTATAAAGTCACATGTCACACTTTAATTTAATTAAACTTATTATATCAATAAATCTAATTAAATCTTACTAACAAAATTTATAATCTCAAATTAGACAATTATAATTATAATTTCATTTAATAAATCGTTATTCTTCTAATTTAATTATTAAATTAAATTAGAATATTACTCGCGTAATAAAATACGCACAAATTACAAATTTATTTATCATCAATTTATTTAATATCATCATACTTAAACAAACTATTCTATAATAATTTTCATCGAATATTTATTCCATAAATATTCCAAATAAAATATTTATTCAAATCCATAAATATTTTTAACTATAAACAAAATTCACAATCTTATTACATTAACATGTTACATTCTATGCAACACATTACCTTCTCATTTTATTAAAACAATTATATTCTCATTAATTCCTTATTTTAATTAAATAAATCACTCACATTATTATGAAGTTTAACTCACAACAATTTGCATTGTTCACAAGACATAACAATCAAATTATATTATTTCTCAATATAATTTGAACTTAATTTAATTAACTAATATTTCCCAACTAATTTCCTTCTCATGGAATTTCCATTTAATCTTTTCAATGGTTTAATTAACTATTAAACCATTTCTTCCCAAATACACGAATATATAATTCTCTTCACATCAAATCACATATTTCACAATACATATCACATATATACATATATTCAAACCCAAAACATCTCATAACAAGAATTTTATTTATTAAATTCTTATTTAATAACTTCTGAAAATCCGGGTTGTCACATCCTTCCCTCCTTATAAAGATTCCGTCCTCGGAATCAACGAAACCTCCCTTACTCGGTTTTCACAAAAATCTTTTTCATAATTATCGTTGAATAACTTCAACACATTACCTTAGCGTAGGTTTTATTTCATCACCTTCACTTAAACTTGAAACACTTCGAGTATTATATATTCTTTAATCCTTTAACACATTCACTTCCTTTCTCCAAGGATCATTTCATAACATACTCATTGTAATCATAAGATATCTTGATTTAGCATCGCATAAATACTCGGGATATCACAGATGTAGTATGACAAAATCACGAAATGACGGAATCTTCAACGGACTGTAAATACAGTGCGGTATCATGACGTCATAAGATGATTTTCAGAATTTTGAACTAGTTTAAGAAAAGTCAATGTCAATTTAAGTGGCTAGACAAATATTTTGATTGATGTTTGAATTATTGGTATACGTCTAAGCTATTGTTTCGGCTAGACGGATATTGAAATATTTCTATCAAAATGGCTCAGGTGAACAACCCTGGAAAAATGGGTAATTTATGTCGGGAAAATCCGACTTCGTGCGCGAACAAGATGTTATAAGTATTGTGCACAACACTGGGCACAATAGGTGGATCCCCTAAAGTACCAAGAGATGTTTTATAAGGGTGTACAGCTGAATAACTGTTAAGCCCCGTAACAAGTTCATGGGTCTTTATGACCACTCAGCATAATTTGAAAAGTATTTAAAGGAATCTTTTACTCTTAGTTATTCAAGCTACTTCACAATTATTGAACAATTGTGAAAACTCCTGAAAGATATTCTATGGTTTTGGAAATTGAAAGTTTAGAAAATGTGAACTTCTTAGAGAGAAGTGGTCGTGGAATGCGATGATTAAAAGAGTAGCTTTTAGAGAAGAAAAGAATAAAGATTAATATGAAAACCTAGTTTTGATAAAGGGAATGAGCAGAATTAGTATGCTTTAATTTCGAGGACAAAATTTATAGAAGAAGGGGTGAATGTAATATCCCGGAGTAGAGATGAGTATGCTGTAATTTCGAGGACGAAATTCTTAGAAGAATGGGTGAATGTGATATCCCGAGTTTTCAAAAATTAAGAATTTAATAAATAAAATTCTTATTATGTAGTTCGAGCGATGAATTTAAAATTGTAGTAGTTAATTTAACTATTAAATAAATAAGTTAAATTAATTACGGAATGAAATAAGGAATTTGAGAAGGTTGATTAATTAATATTAATTAACTAAGGGTGATATGAAAATTTTATGATGAATTAAATTTCATATACGAGTTAATTAATTCACTAAATTAAAATTAGTGAATTACTACATGCATTTTGTTTTAATAAAAATGAGGGAGTTAATTAAATTCATTTAAATAATATAGTATATATAATGTAATTTATTATTGTGATGGCTTAATAAATAATATTAGGCCAGATTGATATAATTAAATATCAAATGAGGTTCAATATATACAATATATTTATATATGTTGGAACTAAATTAATGAATTAAATGCATATTTGAATAATGCATTAATATATTAAATAAATATATTTAAGATATAAATAAATTGTTTGAAAACAATTTATAGAAGAAAGAAACAAGTTAAGTTTAATTATGCAATATTAATTGTATAAATTAAATGAGTTATGTAAAATAACTAATGTAGTAAATATTAATTATTTTAATTAAGGATTCGTTATACTAAAAGAAAAGTTGCATGCAGTAGATTGAAGGAAAAGAGTGTAGAATTGATTCAAAAGGAGATCACGTGGGTGGAGTTTAATTTTGTTTAACTTTCTTGGATGCCATAAGACAATCACCCTAGTAATGCTTATCAAAAGTAGGAAAAAGAGAGAGGAAGATAATATTAATGCTAAAAATACTAGTTGCATCGGCATCCTTATTGATTGCAAGGATATTTAGTTTAATATTGTTTAGGCTTATGGGCAGCCCATGTGAGGCTCTGCATAACCAATATTAAAACTAAATGGCTATCCAAATGAATTATCCTGCCAACATGAGGCACCTGTAATTAATCATGCAAAAGTGGAGGAATTATTATCCACACTTGTGAACAAACCATGACTCCCACCGAAATCAAACATGAGTATATTATTAAAAAAGGGGGGGGGGGGTTAATCAACACATGCAAGGCATCAGGGACAACCTAGTTGGAGTAATGTTTTGAAAAAGAAGAGACAAAGTTCCATGTCTGCACATAGAAAGAAAGACAAACAGCCGAAAGGCTACAACTTTCAGATAGAATAATTACCGTAGGCCAAATAGAGGGAATAATTTCATACCCAATAATTATGTAGCGAAATACTTTTCTTGGCCTTTTTTTTATATAGAAAATTTCCATTAGAATTCATCTAATCAAAACTGCTTCTCTTTCTCTCTCCGACTGCTATGAAATTAAAATCCATTCTTCTTCAGAAATGGTGGGTCAGCCGAACAAGTTGGAGATGGAGAAGGAATTAAGAGCAGAAAGCTAGAGAGAAAAGGGCAAAATAAATAATATATGGTATTGGGTCACTCGAGCTGTGTAGCATTTTCAAGTAGACACTAAAGAATTGCCTAGGATTCACATATATTTCTCCTTAAGTGGTCGAGTTGTATCCAAAGTGGTTGCGAACCCATTAGTTTTGTTAAACGGGTGAACCTTATGGAACTTTTGTGAGAAAATATGGTGTGTTACTTGAATATATTTATATTTAGAGAGAGAGAGGGAGAGATGGTGGGATTATTTGAATGTATTGCTAAACGGAATGGGAGAATTGCTAATTCATGAGTCTCTACTGTTATACAGTCTTTTAATGCTCAAACGGATGGTGAGCTAAATCTAGCAGTTGATGAATATGTTGCAGTTTACCAGGTACTCTTGTCCCTGCTAACAACGAAAACTTTCTTTTGGTTACGATGATTACCAAAGTATTAACCGTTAATATATATATATATATATATATATATATATAATTATTCATATTTTTTATTACCTACATGCATGGTTAAAGTGTTTAACAGGTTCAGTTTCTGGGCTACATGCATGGTTAAAGTGTTTAACAGGTTCAGTTTCTGGGCTATGAGAATAAAGAAAAATACAAGAAGACATTTAACCTTGTCTAGGGTTCTAGGCAATGGCCTAAGGCACCAAAAGCAAGTTTGTATTTGATTGCCCTGACAAAACAATTGAAACGTATCAAGAAGATGAGTCAATGTCTACTGTATTATCAATATGATAAGCATATAATAATAGATATAATATATTTCATAAAATATTATTTATACTATGTTATGAAAGATAACAAGTCTGCAAGTATTTACCAGGCTCATAGTTCTAATCATGATATATTGAATTTATAATGTGTTTTAAGGAAATTTGCATAAGTCAAATTATATAATATTATATTGGGTAATATTATGTAATTATATGAAATGTCATTATATTATGGTATAATGTTATATTGGACCAACCTTTCATAGGGAAACCTACTGGGAAGGGATGAAGAACTGTGAAATTATGAAGGATGAGTATTTTAAAATATATTGATATTATTTAATTATAATATTAATATACAAATTATGAGTATTTAAATTTATGTATAATATTAATATATAACTGAGGATTATTTTATGTATATTAATATTATTTAATTATAATATTAATATATAAGTGATGGGTATTTTTTTAAGTATGTTAATATTATTTAATTATAATATTAATATATAAACGAGGAGTATTATGATTATATTAATAATATTTAAGCATAATTTTTAATGTGCTTAAATGACGGGTGTTAACATATTAAATTAGGTTATCACTTGAAGAAATGAATATTTAATGCGAATAATATAGGCGATGATCTACGGATTGAGGCAAGTTTTTCAGAACTTGCTCTTATATATAAAATGTTATTATATGCTAATACGTTGTTATGTTATAACATGCTATGAACTGTTCAATTTGAATGTTATAATGTGCAAGAAGAAGCATGATGATATGTGACTTACGTGTTAATATATTTACATGTATAATTGTCACACATGGTTATACTGTGAAGCATGCATGATACATGATTTATGTGTTATCTGTAACTGTTAAACTTGCGGGCAACGTAGTTGTTCACCCACGTCACAAACAGATTTTTGCAGCTAGCGAAAAAGGACCTGGATGGTCAGAAGAAGATAACTGCAGGAAAAGTATTTAAACGAGAAACTGAAGTCTATGTTGCGATATTATATTATTTTAATATTGCACTATTATTTACAAGTTGATGTATTGTATACTCTGATTTAGAATGATGTGTACGATTAAAGGTTAGAAAATCTGGGAGTAGATTAAGATGTATTGTAATATTACAGAGATTACATTTACGTCATATAGATTTGTATTGTATAAGTAGTATCGTGACGAACCGGAGCCGAGGTCAAGGTGACCCGGATTTGGGGTCGTCACACTATCTCTTTCGTTTAATTGATAATTAATCACAAGGATGATCATGGTGATGGTTTGTATGAAAATTTTAAAATCCGTTTTATTGCGCTTCAACACTATTTATGTAATTTGATTGCATGTTCGTGCTATATACAAACCTAACATAAGGCTCCTTCGAGTCACTTAGTCTCGGAATTGGTCACATATATAGATCAGGACACTTATTCCTTTGAATCACTTAGATTCCTTCGAGTCACTTAGTCTCGGAATTCAGGTCACTAAGACCAGGATACTTAGTCCTCCGAATCATGATTGAAATGATTGTTGAGGTGATGCTAATAAGCTTTGCAATGGGGCTTGACTTCTTTCTAGTGCTTGGCAGTGTAGAATATATTTTGAGTTGTAGAATGAAACTTGCTCTATTTTTTTTCAGAGATTCAGCATTGTATTCTTCTTGTTATTGTTGCTTTCAGCCAAAATAGTCGGTAGACACATCTTCTGATCTTCGATTTTAACCAAGGATGTTTGATGAATGCATCGGGACTTTCAATCAGCAACGTTCTCATATCAGTCTTATTGTCAGACCTAACTTTGCTTTACGAGGATGGAGGATCGTAGAGTTTGCTCTACGTCCTGATCTTTATGAAGATTGCTTTACAATGAGAATAACACTCTATGAACGAACTTTACGATTAGCTCTACGAAGATTTACATTACGACTCTAGAGTTGTCTTTATGATCTTGGCTTCATTTGAACGATCCTTGAGATACTTTACGATTTGACTTTACTCAGTTATTTCTTAGAGCACTCTACGTTCAGTCTTCGTTCAACAAGCTTTGCTTAACTCTGCGATTCTCTGTTCACTTTATGAGCTGGTCTTTACTTTGCGAGGTGAAGTGAACTTTACGGTTGGTGTGAAAGCTTTGCGATCCATGTCTCTGCGATACTGAAGCAGACTTTGCACACTTCTCTTTACTTCTACTATCTCAATTTTCACTTTATGATTCCGAAGGCAGTTTTACGATCTTTATTGTAGAGTCTGCGATTCCTATTTTAGTTATGAGATAGCCTTGCAGCTTTGCGATCATCTGTTCACTTTACAGCTTGAACTCCGCCTTTCAAATCGAAATGAACTCTGCAATCCATCTGATGCTTTACTAACAAGAGTTGACTCTACGATCCATCATTTTTACATTACGAGCTGACAGAGTAACTAAACGATCAATTGAACCTATTGACTGTACATCAGATTGGCTTAGTAACATTAACCTAACATATTTGATGTTTCTAATCTAAGTCCTTGTACATATATTTTATTTAAAACTTATACAAATACATTAATCACATTATTTTACGAACACCTAGATTACTCTGCTAACAACATGACAATTACATATCAACTCAAAAGATCAACTTAACAAGAGTTTGATCACTCTATTCTAAGTCCTTGTACAACAAATTAACATTAAGTACTTTACAAAACATACTGATTATAAATATACTTTAACACATTTATCTATACAATAATTATGCAAACTTTAACAATCACATTCACCATCCAATTAGATAGACAAATTCTAACAAATCATCAAACTAAATCACATTTTTTATCAAGTTTAACAATTAAACTACATCACACTCATCATCACATAATCATATTCATCATCACATAATTACATTTATCATCACATAGTCACATAATCACATTCATCATTACATAGTCACATAATCACATTTATCATCACATAGTCACATAATCACATAGTCATATTCATCACATAATCACATTCATCATCAAATTAAACAAACAAACTCTAAAAATCTCCCCCTATTTGATGATGACAAAACTAATAGATTCATAAATATTAAAAAAAATAAATATATTTGCTTGAATTTTAAATATGACTTAAAATACAGTAAGCCATTGTATTGCTGATGTAGAATGATGAGTTTATTGATGAATACAATAATTCTTACACGGAGCAAAAGAAAATACGATAATACAATAAAAACTTACTCTACTACCTTATGTTGACTTCTGCTTGCTGATTCTTCAAAAAAAAAACTTCTACTAATACCTTTAGGTAGAAACCTCTTCTGAATAGCTGCTATAGATTCGTCTTTCTCTTCTCTTCTCCCTCTTACTATTTCACCTCCTTTCACTTCTGATTTCTTCAGCTTCTTATCCCCCTTTAGTCTATATCTCCATTCATTGACTCTCTCATTACATCTTCTTTGATTCTGATTTCTTCTGATGCTTTTCTTCTTGTTTCCCTATTCATTCTTTCTTTCTCTTCTCCCCCTGTATTGTTTTTTCCTCTATTTCTCTTGTACTTCTCACTTTCATATCTCCCCCTATGTTATCACTTCTTCCCTTTTTGTCATCATTAGCTTTGGAGAGAAGCATTACCGGGGCGAATGTCACAGTGTTGGATCCCTTTTAAACGCATAATTTAGTTTAAAAATTTTGCCTGTCATTATCTTTATGGAGTTCTCAATTAGCTGCTTAAGATCCTGAGTAATTTTCTATTTATCCTCGATAGTTCTTAAGAAAATTGGATCATATTCCGAAAGATGGCTTACAACGATATAAATTGTCTCCTGAAGCTCATCTAAATTTTCTTTAAGTTATAGATCAATATCTTGAGGCATATTTAGGAATTGGTTTTCGGACGAGGAAGAGATATCTGAAGGAATATGTGATTTGGATTCTTGATTTGGGGTTGGTATGGGAAATAAGAAATGATAAGGTATAAGAGTTTGTGTATTAGTAGAAGGAGTATTATGATCATCAATCGTAGTGTTTTGAGACTCTACGATCGGAGGAATAATTTTGATTGAGTTATTCGTAGAGTGTGGAGACTCTACGGACGGAAGAATGGGTGAATTTACATAGTCAGTAGAGTGTTGGGACTCTACGACTGGAAAGGTAGTATTTTGATCATCGTTCGCAGAGTGTTGGGACTTTATGATAAGTGCATAATATTCGATAATTTTGATTCCTTTATATTTAGTTTTATTACATGTTTTATGTGTATATGAACTTATTAAGGTATTTATTGATTTCAGGAAGATTTGGAACTGAAAAGAAGAAAAAGGAAAAAATATTGCTAATTGGGCTAAATGGGAGAAAAGGAGGAAAAACAGAAAAATGGATAAGTTTTGTGGGCCGCGACGCTCAAAAGGAAGGGTCGCGGCACTCACAAGCTGAGCTGCGGCGCTGAGGCTGTGCGCGGGCGCGTGGCACGCGTGGCGTGCTGCGAATTTTTCCTAACTTCGTTATTTTTGAGGGTTTCTAATGTAATTTGGATTATTATTTCTTAGAGCTTTAGGACTTTGACCTAGGAGTATAAATAGATGGTATTAGTCAAGTTTTAAGGGGGCTTAGAGGCTTACAATTGTAAACCCTAGATTTGGATGTAAGGTTAAAGAATGTCAGGCTAAGTTTTCTTATTTAGTTCTAAGGGATGTTGAACCTTCTTTATAATTAATGGTTTAATTAAGTTTACTTTATTTATTCCTTCTTACATGAGATTTATTCTGATAGTCTGTTTTAACTGTTTATATGCTATTGGATAGACTGATTTGGTTTCTGCAAGATTAAATTAATTAACTAATATCATCTGCTAGATTAAGGAATAATATTACGTGTAATTGATATTGTTCCTAATCACAAGTAGTAATTAGTAATACATGATTGTGGACAAACTTTTGAGTATTGCTAAGATTATCAGAAGACAGATTAAATAATCCGAGCTTGTGTGATTGTTGCTTGGAATAGTCTAATTTTCTAGTTCTTAATGCTACTATTATATTAAATCTAGAGAGCTTGTTCTAGGTTTTATGATAGATAGAATCTTGTAAAGAGCTTATTTCATTGAGTGATAATCTAAGGGGAGTTTTGGGTAGTAGAGCTTATTGTTACCTAGAGCTATTAATTTCATTGAAAGATAAATAGTGTTATACTTGGTTAATTCGTTGTTGTGAAAAGGTGAAACTGAACTGAAGAACTGAAGCTTTAATTCATTTGTTATTCATATTATTTTAATATCTGTTTTTATTAATTAGTTAATCAACATTCAAAACCCCCATTTTTACTTATTATTTAATTAGATTTAGAAAACGATAGAATAAATTAGGACAATTTTACTCTTTGTGGGATCGACCTTTACTTGTCACTATACTAATTTCTGTGTTAGTAGAGTAGTAGTAAAGATTTAATTTTGGAGTGTAAACGACAGTTCCCAAATTTTGGCGCCGTTGCCGGGGAGTGTTATTTGTTTTTATTTATTCTTTGTTTTCGTTTATTTATTTATTTTTAGTTTAGGACTCGATCCTCTCACTCTTTTGAATTAAAATTTGATCCAGAGTTAGAGAAAATTGCACGAAGGGATGGCTGCCAATAACATGACTTTGAAAGAATTAGCTTCGCCTAATCTTAATCAGCCATCATTGTGTATCGAATATCTTACTTTAGATGCTCTTTTTGAATTACAATCAGGATTAATCTACCTTTTGCATACTTTTCGTGGTCTTGCAGGTGAAGATTTAAACAAGCATCTAAATGAGTTTTATGTGGTGTGTTCCACCATGAAGCCACAAGGATTAACAGAGGAATAAATTAAGCTTGGAACGTTTCCATTTTCACTAGAGGATTTGGCAAAGAATTGGTTGTGTTATCTTCCTTCAAGATCAATTCGATCATGGGACGAAATGCAGAGGTTGTTCTTGGAGAAGTACTTTCCTGCTTCAAGAGTTGCTACCATAAGGAAGAGGATATATGGCATCCAACAGTTCAATGGAGAGACTCTTTATGAGTATTGGGAAAGATTTAAGAAGTTGTGTTCTAGCTGTCCACCCCACCAAATTGATGATCAACACTTGATCCAATACTTTTATGAGGGATTGTTGCCAATGGATAGGAGTATGATTAATGCAGCAAGTGGAGGCACACTAGTTAATAAAACACCTGAGACTACGCAGTACTTAATTATAAACATTGCAGCTAACTCACAATAGTATGAAACTAGGATGGATCACACACATACAAGGACAAATGAGGTGAACACATATAATCTTGAGCGTCAAATTGCTGATTTAACTGTTATGGTTCGTTAGATGGCTACAGGGAACATGCAAGTAGCGAAAATGTGTGGAATTTGTTCAATGTTAGGGCATATAACTGATGCTTATCTAATATTGCAAGAGGATGAAACTGTTCAACAAGTCAATACTGTGGGGACATTCATAGGTCAACATCGACATCATTATGATCCTTGCTTTAACACTTACAATCCAAGATAGGGAGATCAATCCTACTTGAGCTATGAAGATACTAGGTCGCCACTACAAAATGTTTTTCCAGAAGGGCAAATAGATTTCCAGCAGATTCCACAACAGTACTCTTCTAGACAAGTAGCGCCTGCCAGTCCTGGAACATCACTTGAGGACAGGTTCAAGGCTTTCATGATCCAGACACAACAGTTCCAACATGAAACAAGGACTTCCATACATGATCTGGAGAATCAGGTAGGTTAGCTAGCTACCACAGTTGGTAGATTGGAGTCTAAAGGCTCATGACAGTTGCTCTCCCAGACAGTTGTTAATCCAAGAGAGAAAGTATGTGCAATTACCTTGAAAAATGGTGAAGAGGTCGATGAGGAGATAGATTCTTTCAAGCCGAAGAAGGAGGAGCACGAGACGGTGGTACTAAACACAGCTCAACAGGTTGAGGAGATTTTTGAGAAAATAAACAAAGAGAATTTGCAAGCTACTTTGAATTAAGAAGAAGGAATTGAGCAGAGTTCAGATCTAAAAGAGGCTATATCTGCATTACATTCTTTATTTAAAATTTCAGATACATCTACATTCTATTCCATTCGATTATCTGTTTCTCATAATCAATTTTTATCTTTTGTTATACAGGCTCCTAATATGGAGCTGAGGCTATTGCCACTTCACTTAAAGTATGAACGTTCGATTACGTAGATTGAGAGGCTTGTGTCGAGCAAACGACATAAAACAAATGCACTACTTGGGAGGCAACACAAGATTTCAGATTTGATTTTCTTTCCCTTTCTACTTTTTAGTTGCATATTATTAGTTGCCTCTTCGTTGCATAATTTTCTTACATTGGCGACAATGTAAGGTTTGAGTGTGGGGGAGAGGTTTAGGGTAGATTAGGTTAGCTTATGCTTGATATGTTGGTGGAAAAATTGAAAATTGCCTCAGAGAAAAAAAATTGCAAATTTATTTGGCTAAGTTTTAAAGGTTTTTGGCTATGGAATGAAATTGATGTTGGTTGATAAAATTTGTTTGATGCCGAATTAGTTGATGAATGATGATAATTGAGTCAGGACCCATAATTGATTGATTTAGATTGAATTTGTGTTACATGAGTGCTTTAATATGGGATACATGCTTGCTTGACTAAGTTATTTGTGGGATCTGACTTTACCACCAAAATTTATCTATTCCTAGACCTTCATTTATTAATCAACAATTTATTACCCTATTATAGGGGTTATTTAATTTCTTCTTGTATTTACACTTTTCCATACTATTCAGGAGAAGAAACTTTATGTTTAACTCAAGTCTCATTTGACTTGTCATATTTTCGAATAATTTTTTAAAGTTGTTATCATCAATTTGATCATTTCTATATATGCAATACCAGCCCGTGATATCAACAACTATTCTACAGATTATACTAACCCGTGATATTGACTAAAATACTATATTGCAACTAATACCAAGCCTGTGACTAATATCCTTAATTGGATAACACTTCACAATGATATAAAACAAGTAATATGTACGCAATTTATATTATTAATTTAAATTTACCCGTCACTTTCTCCTTCGGAGCGTCTGCTTCACGAACCGTCATGTTGAACATACACATTGTTGGCCTTCCTGATTGAGCTGGTTCCTTAATCATCATCGTTCCACTGCTATTTTCTTTGTTATTGCTTCCTTTTTTCCCATTCTTCTTTGGACAATTGCGAATTTGATGGTCCGGTGATCCACACAGAAAACATCCTTGTATCTTCTTCGGATTTGGACAGTTGGGAGACATGTGTCCCTCTTGACCACAGTTAAAACATACCCCATTTCCTTTTAAATAGATTCCTCAATGTTTCTTGCCACAGACGTTATAAGCCTCACCTTTCTTCCTATTCTCTTCTGACTTACGCCCCGATTGGTTGCTGTTGTTCCACTTACGATTATTAGAATTACTACCTCCATTGCTACCTCCTTCATTCGTCCTTTTCTTCTTTTGTTCTTGGTGGTATATTGACATCGCTTCACTTCCTCCCTCAACGATAATGGCTTTTTCCAACAAAGTCGAGAATGTATTGACTTGCAACAACGCTACTTTACTAAACATCCCCGGTTTCAGTCCGTTTTCAAACCTTCGCGCCTTCCGTGCCTCTATACTCACTTAATGCGGAGCGAATCGAGCTAATTCGTTGAATTTTGCGGCGTATTCAGAAATTGACATATTATCCTGATTCAACTCTAAAATTATCACCTCCATCCTTGCTTGAGTACTTTTCGAGAAGTACGTCTCGAAAAATAGTTCCTTGAATCTGGTCCATGCTACAATTTTTGCTCCAGCCCTAGTTTGATTTGATTCCCACCTGAAATTCGCCTCACCATTCATTGAGTATGTAGCAAAAGCTGTCTTTTTCTCCTCTGCTACTCTTGCGATAATAAACGCTTTCTCTATTTCTATAACCCATGTTTGAGCTTCAATTGGGTCTGTTGTTCCCTTAAATTCTGGTGGACCTACTGCCTTGAAGACTTTGAAGTTCGCCAAATGATTATCTAGTTGATTCCCAATGACTAGTGCTCTATTCTCCATAGCTTCTACCAACAAATTAACGAAGTCTTGCATTAGGTTTGTTTGCCCTCCTTCATTATTCACGGATCTTTCTTCCCTTCGGTTTCTTGGTTCTCTTCTTGGTGGCATTGTCTAAATTAAATAAAACCTTAAATTATTCTTTATTGACTTGCAAATATGGCTTATTGATTAAATGTTAACATTCAAAATGTAATAAACAATCATATAATCATAATGTTATATTCTATAATAACAAATTCAGCTTACTGAATTGACTAATTTGGTTTGCTGGATTAACGAATTCGGTTTGCTACATTAACAATTTGGTTTGCTACATTACCATTTCAGTTTACTGTGTTTGTAATACGGCTTGCTATTTTAACTAATTAGGTTGGCTGTTTTAACTAATGCGGTTTGCTGAATTAGCGATTTAACTTGCTGAATTGACATATTATCAAATATATAGGTTACTATATTAATTCTCAAAACTTATTTACTTAATCAAACATATATTCATATTCATTTAACTATTTCATAGTATTTTACATCAGTCAGCATAATTTGCTATAAACATTTACTATCACTTCTTTGACCACAATAGTCGGGAATTACTATCACAACTTATACAAAAGTTAAAACTTCAGAGATTATCTCCATACTCATACAACAATGGAAATTACATTCACACACACACACACACACACACATATATATATATATATACACATTTTTATACATACACCTATTATTCATACTTAAGCTTTCTTTCATCCATTTCTTTTACATGTCTTCTTCTTAGGAGAATTCCGAGCATGATGTCCTTCTTCTCCACACGTGAAACATCCTATTTTCTTGGGTTTGGGACAATTTGGAGATATATGGCCTCCTTGTCCGCAATTATAGCACACGTTTTTACCCTTCAGGCAGACTCCTTGATGATTTTTCCCGCACTTTGTACAATACCTTACCTTCTGCTGTGAATCCTCTTGTTGTCTACTAGAGTAATTGCCGCTATCGTTGATCCTTTTCCTCTTATTCTTACCTTTCTCATTTTTCAGTTTACTGCACTCAACCCCCATATTCTTGATTTGTGCTTTGAGCTTATTATGCTTTTCTGTCATTTCCCACAATGCTCTTTCCATCTTCCACACTTCTTCCCGTAATAGCACCCTATTCTTTAGATCGTGAACTTCCGTGGATGTTTGACCGTCTGCGACTACTATTTACCTTTTTCCACACCTTCTGATTCTACCTTAGCATCTTTGTAATCTACTTTTTCCTTGTCGTTCAGTTCCATTTCAAGATACTTTTCAAGATCATCTCCTAAGTTAATCATAGGTTCGTCTTTTAAAACTTCTTCAACTATTACCCTATGAGCTACCACCTCAGCTAACGACATTGGTGCAACTGCTAATTCCTCAGCAACAACTTGAGTTCCTTTAATCTCATCATCTCCTGAGTTCCTTCAATCAGTTTAAACAATTTTATTAGGACATCACCAACAATCGCAATCTCTTTGTACTACATATTCACAAATCATACTATTAATGAATTTCCACAATCCATCACTTAGAACTGTAAATGAGTCTTTATATCTTACAGTTTTATTCCTAAGGTTTCCCCCCACCTAAGGTTTATAACCTAAAGCTCTGATACCAACTTGTGATGGCCCTAAATCTAGGTTATTCACACCTCAGATTCGGTGCTCACGATACATTATGTTAGGAATCACAATGGTTTAAATTTGATGTTGTGGTACTAATGTATATGGGCAGAAGTAGTTGAAATGTAAAGTCCTTAATGAAATACATATGTACAAGGACTTAGAATAGAAAAGATCAAATATGTTAGGATGATTTAAGCTATATTGAGATTCTATCTGATCGAAGCATATTTGTAATAATAAGTGTTGTAAAGTCCTTTATTGAAGGTGATGTACAAAGGACTTAGAATAGAAGAGATCAAACTTGTTAGGTTGATCTTATGTACTAAAATAGACTGATCGTAGAGCACTGCACAAACATCTGGTTAAGGATTGTAGAGCCAACCTCGCTACCATCATAGAGTTTGCTAGGCAAAAGTAGAGTGAAGCTCGGCAGATCGTAAAGTTCTCTCGGCAGAACGTAGAGCACTCTCGGCAGGACGTAGAGCTCTCTCGGCAGGACGTAGAGCTCTCTCGGCAGATCGTAGAATTCTCTCAGCAGAACGTAGAGCACTCTCGGTAGGACATAGAGCTCTCTCGGCAGATCGTAGAGTTCTCTCAGCAGAACGTAGAGTTCTCTTGGCAGAACGTAGAGCACTCTCGACAGGACGTAAAGTTATCTCGGCATCACAATACTAACTCTCAGGATCGTAGAGTAGTCTCTGCCAGTGTTTTAAAAGACTAAATCAGCACTTCTGAAGAAGAACATAAAGGCAAAGCATTGATGCTATTTCAAAGTGGTCAAAGTGAAATGTGAAGATCACAGTGAATGTCTGTAAGCATCAAACGATTGTAGAGCAATAACTCTAAAATCACACTGACGACACTACGACTAGCAAGATCGTAGAGTCAACATGTCAGACAAGCAACCCAGATCTGAATTGAATATTCTGAGTTACCCATAATGATTGATCAGTAGAATTACATGCCCAAGACTGTTGCTGAATACTAAATTGAACTAAACAATGAAACAAGTCTGTGGGGAGCAAACAACTATAGTCTGCAGATATTCAGAGCACTATCTCTACCACTATCTTGGTACAAGCTAATGGAAACTGACTCACCCCACTACTACAGTCAACAAGGAATAAACTATTCCTAAGCTGAGCCACCCATCTCAACGGAAGGATTAGATGCAACAGCCACATTTTCAATAGAAAGATTTTGAGAAGCATCTACATAAGTTGAAGATTACAGATTAAGCAAGTGCAACGTAAAGAAATCAAATCTGTCAAAGTATCATTCTACAATTCAAAGGGAAAGATCTTGCTTCGCTGCTGAGTTCATCAGACCATATGCTTCAAGCAACTCAGTAACAACAAAACAATCACTCTCTATTCAGTGAATGGGTCAACAGGTGACCAACCGAAGTCAATTCTGCTGGACTTCCTAAGTACCAAAGGGTACAAGAGATTCTAAGGCTGCTGGTCTTAGTGTACAGAGTTCCAAGGCTGTTGGTTTTGAAGAGTACGTTATGTACTAGAGTTCTAAGACTGCGGGTCTTGAAGGAAACTTTATGATTCAGTTGTAACGATATCCTTAGTGGATTTTCTACTCGAGGAGTAGAACAGTGGAGTAGGAGTCTTGTGTGCTCTGAACCACTTAACATCTTGTCTCTATCTCTTTGCACTCCTCAACTGCCATAACTGCTATACTGTTATATCACTACTTGATCATATCCATTATAGTTGTTCTACCTTTAAGGGGGATTTTATCAATCATATATTCCGTTGTGCTGAATTACTTGTTTATTAATCAAACTGATAAGTCATTCTTTTGAAAACAAGATAAAAAGTTTTAAAGAATCTATTCAACCCCCCTTCTAGATATCTTTTGTGCCTCTGGAAACTAACAATTGATATTAGAGCAGGTCCTCATATCTAAAGCTTAACCCGCTTGAGTAGGTCATTGGTACAAACCAGAAATGGCTCTGAGCTAGGTGGAGGAAACAAACCACCTATGTGCAACAAAGACAAATTTGCCAGATGGAAAGTTCGCATACAGGCATACATGGATGCCATTGACGAGGATCTATTTGATGCTATCATCAGTGGGCCCTATGTACGAACCAAGTTGACACCAACTGCTGAAGATCCAAATAAAGTCTCAATCAAATCAAAGAAAGATTGGACTGATGCAAAGAAGAAAACAGTTCAGTTAGACAAAAGAGCCAAAAACATTTTATTCATGGCCCTAGAAGATGAGCTATTTGAAAACGTTGCCAACTGCACAACAGCAAAGGAAGTATGGGATGCACTGCTGATCATGAATGAAGGGACTGAAGAAGTTAGAGAAAACAAGCAGTCATTGCTCACTCAACAGTATGAAGTGTTCACCCATATCTCAGGGGAGAACATCACTTCCACATATGAAAGATTCAACGTATTACTCAACTCTCTTTGAGCATATAGAAAGACCTATCCAAATAAAGATCTCATCATCAAGTTCATGAGAGCACTGCCAAGAAAATGGGATGCCAAAACCACTGCCATAAGAGAGTCAAAGAATCTTTATGAAATGACTGTTCAGATGCTATATGGAAATATTGTTACTTATGAATTGGAGCTGACCCAACGAGCAGAAACTCTGTCAGATGGAAAGAAGAAAGAAAGAGGAATTGCCCTTAAGGCATCTACTTCAAAGAAAGCTAACTCAGATGATGATGAAGATGATGAACTCATTGATGAAGGAGTTGCTATGCTGGTCAGACACTTCAAAAGGTTTATAAGCAGAAACAATAGACAAAGGAAGTTCAGTAGCAACTCTAAAGAACAAGTTAATGACTTATGCTATAACTACAAACAACCAGGTCATTTCATTGCAAACTGTCCCAAGCCTCCAAGAAATGATCTAAAGAAGGACAAGAAAAAGTCAGAATTCAAAGGCCATCACAAGGCCAAGAAGAAAGAAAGAGGCTTCGTCGCTGAAAATTCATGGAGCGATTTAGACAACGACTCAAGTCCTGAATTAGGTGAAGTTGAAGAACCAAAAAATTCCAACCTGTGCTTAATGGCCAAAGAAGGCAAAACCAAGAAAGAGTTCAACGTGGATGAGGTATTTGACTTTTATTCTCCTGATTTAACTATTAATGATCTTAAAGAAGGAATGCATGACTCTATGATAGAACTGCATAAATATATGAAAATATTTAGACTTCTATCGAAGGATCATTCTCTTCTTAAGGAGGAAAAAGAGAAGACAATCGTAGAGTTGGAGACTGCTCTACGAACTGCTGACTCTTGTGCCAGTCTTGAGGTGAGAATGCTAACTTGAGATAGATAAATGAGCTTAACACTCAGAAAGAATTAATTCTAGTTTCCAAAATTCAGGAACTAGAAAAGATAATTTCTTCATGGAATAAGTCCTCTCTGTCTATGGACTCCATGATCTCTAGCCAAACATCAGTGGCTAACAGGTCAAGTTTTGGTTTCTGCAATCCTCCTTCAGAAACCTCTGTGGTTAAACCTATGGAAACAATGATAATAGTTCTCCTAAATTCAATAAGGGAATTGTGTTTGTTAAATCCTCATAAACAGTTAATCCAAATCATTCAAACTCTACAAATCAAATTATTGGATCCCACACATATCTAGGATTCAAGAAATCAAAGAGTAAGTCAACTTCTGCATTCAAGCCTCAAAGGATCATAGAGTATGGCAAAACTCACTCTACGAACCAACTTGACAAGAATCATAGAGTTAACTTCCACTCTACGAAAACTATGAATCGTAGAGTTGTGAGGAAACAGAAGGAATTTAAGCCAAAAGGAAAAACTGTGAGCCACTACCATCCACGTATGTTTAAGAATTGGTGCCAGGAACTACCCCTATATCGAAGGCTCCGTACCGTATGGCTCCAGTAGAGATGAAAGAATTAATGGTGCAACTGCAAGAACTTCTAGATAAGAAGTATATCCAGCCGAGCGTATCACCGTGGGGAGTGTCGGTATTATTTGTCAAGAAGAAGGACGGATCGATGTGACTTTATATTGATTATAGGGAATTGAACAAGGTCATGATTAAGAATGGGTACCCATTGCCAAGGATCGACGACTTGTTTGATCAATTGAAAGGAGCTAGGTATTTCTCGAAGATAGATTTGAGAAGTGGTTATCATCAATTGAAGGTGAGGAAGGAAGATATACCGAAGATAGCGTTCAAGATTCGTTATGGTCACTACGAGTTTTTGGTGATTTCATTTGGTCTAATGAATGCTCCTGCAGCATTTATGGACCTAATGAATAGGGTGTTTAAGCCATTTCTGGATAAGTTCGTAGTAGTATTCATCGATGATATTTTAGTACATTCCAAAATCAAAGAAGAACATGTAGAGCATTTGAAGGAGACATTGGAAGCATTAAGAAGAGAGAAGTATTGCGATAAGTTTTTAAAATGTGAATTCTGGATAGAGCGGGTGCAATTTCTTGGACATGTGATCGACAAGGATGGGATTTCGGTAGATCCATCAAAGGTTGAAGCTGTGCTTAACTGGGATCAGCCGAAAACACCATCAGAAGTACGAAGTTTCCTAGGATTGGCAGGTTATTACAGAAGGTTTATTCAGGATTTTTCCAAAATTGCGACTCCGTTACCAAATTTTACTAGGAAGGCGGTGAAGTTCGTTTGGACAGAAAAGTGTGAGAAAAGTTTTCAAGCATTAAAGAAAAGGTTGAGTACGACACATGTGTTGTCTCTACCGGATAGCACAGGAAATTTTGTGGTGTACAGTGATGTATCGCATAAAGGACTAGGTTATGTGCTTATACAAAACAGTAAGGTCATTGTGTATGCATCACGATAATTAAAGGACTATGAGAAGGGGTATCCGACCCATGATTTAGAATTGGTCGCGGTAGTGTTTACTTTGAAGATCTGGAGGCACTATCTTTACGGGGAGAAGTGTAAAATGTATACAGACCACAAGAGTCTGAAATATTTTTTCACACAGAAGGACCTGAACATGCGACAAAGGAGGAGGTTAGAATTGATAAAGGATTATGACTGCGAGATTTTATACCATCTGGGTAAAGCGAACGTTGTGGCCGACGCCTTAAGCAGAAAGGGTCGGGAGAAACTGTTTACGTTAATCGATCAGGAGGAGCTAATTACAACAATGACAAAACTGGAGTTAGAGGTAAAATATCTGGAGGAGTCTGACAAAAAATTATTTCAATTGGTAACCGATCCAACTTTGGTGGATAAGGTTAGGGAAGCACAAATTCAGGATGAAGATTTTAAGAAAATCAGGAAAAGAATATTTGAAGGTGATGAAGTGAAATTCAAAGTTGATAATGAAGGATTCTTGAGATTTGAAGGACGAATTTGGGTTCCGACAGTAGCAAAGGTTAAGGAGGAAATTTTGAGCAAGACTCATAGTTCGAGATATTCAATTCATTCGGGGAGTACGAAGATGTACTAGGATCTCCGACAACATTTCTGGTGGCCGAATATGAAAAGGGACGTTGCCGATTGTGTGGCCAAGTGTTTGACATGTCAGAAAGTTAAAGCAGAACATCAGAGGCCGAGTGGGTTACTACAACCGTTAGAAATTCCAGAATGGAAATGGGAACATATCATAATAGATTTCGTAGTAGGTCTTCTGACGACTCAGAAAGGTTTCGATGCAGTTTGGGTTATCGTAGATCGACTAACGAAATCAACACATTTCTTACCGATCAAGATCAGATTCAACTTAGACCAGTTGGCGAAGTTATATGTGAAGGAGATTGTTTCAAGGCATGATATTCCAGTTTCTATCGTCTCGGATAGGGATCCACGTTTCACATCAAACTTCTGGAAGCGACTACAAGAATACGTGGGAACGTAGTTACGTATGAGTACGACATATCATCTACAGACCGACGGACAAAGTGAACGAACTGTTCAAACATTGGAAGATATGTTAAGAGCTTGCATCATGGACTTCAGAGGAAATTGGGATGATCATTTACCATTGGTGGAATTTAATTATAATAACAGTCATCACGCAAGCATTGGCATGCCGCCTTATGAAGCGTTGTTCGACAGAAAATTGAGTACTCCATTATGCTGGGATGAAGTTGGCGAACGTCAATTACTCAGACCAGAACTGGTACAACAAACCATCGAAATCGTCAAAGTGATCAAGGCAAGATTGATAGCTGCTCAGGATAGGTAGAAGAAATATGCCGATTAACACCGCAAGAATTGAGAATTTAAAACTGGTAGCTTCGTTTTCTTGAAAGTGTCTCCCTAGAAGGGGAAAATCCGTTTTGGTAAGAAGGGGAAGCTGAGCCCGAAGTTCATTGGACCCTTTGAAGTGTTACGGAGAATTGGTGAAGTCGCATATGAGGTAGCCTTACCTCCAGCTTTAGAACACATCCACAATGTTTTTCATGTCTTGGTGTTACGACCATACAAACCCGACTACAAGCATGTTATAAAATATGAACCCCTGCAAGTCAAAAAAGATTTATCCTACGAAGAAGTGCCTGTTTAGATAGTTGACAGGAAAGAGCAAGTACTCATAAATAAAATTATACCTTCTGTTAAGGTGATCTGGAGGAACAACAATGCTAAAGAAGCTACGTGAGAACTCGAAGATCAGATGATGAGAAATTATCCACAGTTATTTGCTTAGTCTATGTGTAGCAATTCTGGGGACAGAATCTTTGTAAGGGGGGAGAATGTAACAGGACGAACTAATTGAGTGGTGATTCTGGGGACAGAATCCTTTTAAGGGGGGATAGATGTAATGAACGCGAATTTTACATTTAATTTTTAAATATGTGTTATATGGATTATATTAATCCGAAATAATTTTATGCTGCAAAGTGTGAATTTAATTGATTTAATTGAGATAATTTAATTAAATGAGTTATTTATTAATTTTGACGTTGTTCTAATTAATTTAATAATTAATTAGAGATTTACCGATTTGTTATAATAAAACAAATGAGAATTTTTATTATGTGATTATTTGATTTATTGAGTAGCAGTAGTAGCTTTTATTAGTTGTAATTAAATAATATAATTTGTTTATTAAAGTGTGACAATAAACTATATAATAAATAAATTAATCAAAATAAACCAAAAAGGAGCTTTAAGTGCCAACCAAACATGGACATGAGAGCAGTTAAGCGCATGCTGGCCTTAACTGACACCCATGTTACACCAGTTACACCATCAGCCTTATTCACGTATTATTTTTCCTAAGCCAAATCAGAGAAAATACAGAGAGAAAAAGAGAGAGATTTGAGAAAATTTGGAGAATTAGAGAGTTTTTTTTCATCTTCTTGCATAATTTAAACCACTAATCAAATCCATGAGATTATGTTTTTAATTGGAGTTCTGAAATTTACAGAGGAACAATTGATGCTTAAATTGTATGTTAATCGATAAATTGATAGTTGATTAGGTTAATACATGTAGAAACGAAAAGAACGAAAGTTAAACGGATTAATTTGGTTAAGAAACGAGTTCACAGTGATTGATTACCATAAATGAGTCAAAATATGAAAATAAATTATAAATAGTGAATTTTGGCCTTTTAAATTGGTTGTTTAAGTTGTTTATGATGTTAAAATTATTGTGTAAATGATGGATTTTGGTTTTATAACAAGTATAATATTTGGGTATATTTAATTTGTTGATTGGGTGAAGAAATTGGGAGAAATTGGTTTGTTTTTCACTGTTCACGAAGAACAGAGAAGTCTTGGTCAGGGTCGCGGCACAGCAGCGCCGCTGGATAGCTATGATTGGGTGCAGCAGTGCCGCGGCGCGGCAGCGCCGGTATTAGGCATAAAATAGGCACCGCAGCGCCGGACCGGGTTGTCCGGATCCGAGTCAGGACAGCACCGTAGTGCCGACTCAAAGCTTATGCCCAGCGCTGCAGCGCCGATTCAGGTCGGGTCGGGTCAAAAAATCCAAAAAATGAAAATTTTTCAGATTTTAAAATGAAATAACTTCACATATATGAAGCAACATGATAATTATGTAGAAGAATAACAATAGTTTAAGAGCCAAGTCTAAGTTATGCTTTGTGAAGTGATTAACTGTTTAATAAAGGAAGTGATTAGTTGAACTTTGAGTGTTAATTGTTCAATGTGACTTGAATGTATAGGTTACTTAAAGAGCAATAGATATTATTAATTATAGCAGACGCATGAGGCAAGTTTCCTATCTATACTTTTTCATTGAGCAAGTTTTCTATCCTTAATCTTTTATTGCATTGAATGCAACTATCTTATCCCTAACTTGATTTCAATTACCAAGATCTTAAACCCTATATCTCTCTTATGCAAGTTCTTTCACTCTACTTTATATTGAGCAAGTTCTTTACCCTAATTTGTTCAAGTTCATGAATTCAAATGTGATATACTAATTCCTTTTTAGTAATACTTCAATTATATAGAGTTTATTCAATTGTACATTTTATGAGCTTCAGTCTTTGGTTCTTGAATACCATTTACATTTTAATTATTGAGCCTTGATTGGCTAGCGAACCCTTATTGATTCGACTAGTCCATAGTTGATGAGCGTTCTAAATTCTAGAAACGTTATTGAAGTAAATCCAAACCAAACTTGTTTTGGTGCGGACTTTGATGTCAAACTGAGACGAACAACCCGTTTATAGGGGATTATTTTACGCGTTAACGTTTAGATGTTATGCACATACATGGTACGAAGGGCTGATTCCCCTAAATACGAGAAGTAAGGTCCATATAATGTTATGGCTGTTAAAGGTTTAAAGTAGAAATACTTGATAACCTGGGACATAGTTCGTGGTCTTATGACCCTCAGACATTCTTTTAATTCTCGTTTCTAATCTTGATCTAAAAGCTGAACTTTCAGTTAGCTAGTATTTATCGATTATTCGCACGTTATTATTATTATTATTGTTATTGTTTTACTTGCTGGGCAATTGTTGCTCACTCTTGCATAATAACATTGCAGCTAAAGTTGAAAGAGTGGATGAGCCATCTACTAGTAAGGGCAAAGGTAAAACATACAAGTGATGAAGACTTGTTTAATTTATTGAAAGATGTTATGTAATAGACTTATGTTATTTATGTTATGTTTCCGCATTGATGTTTTGTTTAAGGTTAGATGACCTGGGATTGATGTTATTAAGATGTTGTAACCCTTTAATGAGAGATTTCTATTTCAATTAAGAGTTTTCATTTATATTTGAATGGATAGTTAGATATGATGTGATTTATTTGGATAGTGAGCACCAAATCCTGTGGGAATGAAGTACCCGGATTTGGGGGTGTCACAAGAAGTAATTGTTTTAACATTAAACCATCAGTGCCGCAGTGGCGGCCGGAGTAAAAAAGAATGAAGCAGAGGGGGGATGCGGTGGCGGTCGGAGTAAAGAAGAAGGAAGTAGAGGGAGAGGGCAGTGGAGGTCGGAGCTGCGCTGATAGGTGCATAATATTTGATTATTTTCATTCATTTATACTTAGTTTAGTTGCATGCTATCTGTTATATGAACTGATTTAATATATTTATTGTTTTATAGAAGAATTTGATATGATTTTGTAAATATGGAGTTTAATGCTAAGTTTTATGTGTTTTGCAGAATTGCTCTACGATCAGCGTTGCTACTCTACGATCGTTGAGTGGGAGCTCTATGTTCGTCATGTTAGAGTAAAGTCTGGAAACTCTACGATTACGAGAAAATTCGACAGAGGTTGTTCGACGATTTCCAGGTTCACTCTACGATGCCGAGTTTTACTCTACGATCTGTCACTCTACTTTTGTCTGTTGAGAGGCTCTACTCTACGATTATATGGGTAGACTTTTGGATTCCAATTCTAAGAAGGATTTGAGATGTTGGAGCTTAATAATTCGATTCTTAACATGATTTAGAGATGGAGTTACACATTAAAAATGAAGTTGAATCTGATACAGAATCTAAGTCAGAGTTAATATGGAAGCTGATGCCGAACTGGAAAAGGAAACTAAAGGAGATTTGGGTTTGGAAACTTAATTCTAATTTGATAAGGAAGCTACTTAAAGTTAAATTTCAGAAGCTGAGAAGGATTTAGAAACTACCATATCTACAGAGTGAAAACTTCCGAATTAAAATAAAATTAGAATTGTTCTAGAGTTTCAAAGTATCTATAAATACCTTTAACATGTACTCAATTGGGGGCATCCTGGACAATCTTGGATCATCATCCTAGATCATATTTAATTTATTGTTCTTTGTATATCAATGTGCTAGGCTAGTTTATTTTTATTCAGTTCTAAAGGGATGCGTAACCTTATTTTCATTTAATAGTATAATTGAGTTTCGTTATTGATTCCTTCTTATATGAGATTTATTCTGATAATCTATTTTAACTGTTTATATGCTATTTTATCTGATTGATTTAATGTGGCCAGTTAGATTAATCTGATGAATATTATCTGCTAGATTAAGGTATGATATTAAGTAAACGATATTATATCTGATCACATGCAGTACTTAATAATATTTGATTGCAGACAAGCTTTTGGGTATTATTAAGATTATCAGAATGCAAGTTAAATAATCCCTGATAGTGTGATTGTTTCTTGGAACAATCTAATTCTCTAATTCTTAATGTTTCTGTTATATTAAATCTGGACTGATAGTTCTGGGTTATATCACAGTTAGATTCTAGTGGGGACGATTGTCACATTAGATTTAAAACATAAGGAGAATTTCAGATGATTTAGTGATTGCTAATCATCTCGGATTGTTAATTTTATTGAAGGAAGAAATAATGTTAACTTGATTATGTTGTTGTTGTAAATTGGTGAAACTGAATTGAAGAACTGAAGCTTTAATTTATTTGACTATTTTTATTATTTTAACTTTGTTTTTTTTAGTTAATCATAATTCAATACCCCCCCAATTCTTTACTTATTATATTTTTAGTTAGAAACATTAGAATAAATTCAAAGCAATATCATTCTCCGTGGGATCGATCATTACTTGCTACTGTACTTATTATTTAAATTTGTAGTGTAAAAGTGAGGTTTATTTTTGGATTGCTTAACGACAGCTTTCCCAAATTTTGATTGAATTGATGTCAAACAATTCATCTACTAAATCATAAGAAGAAGAAAAAGAAGATATGGCTACTCCCAACACTAGGACTTTGAAAGAACTAGTTAATCCTGATCTTAATCAACCAGCTTTGTGTATTGAGTATCCTACTTTAGATGTTTCTTTTGAATTAAAATCAGGACTAATTCATCTTTTGCCTACTTTTCGCGGTCTTACAGGTGAAGATCCATACAAGCATCTAAAGGAGTTTCATGTGGTGTGTTCAACCATGAGGCCACAAAGAGTGACAGAAGAACAAATCAAGCTTAGAGCTTTTCCATTCTCATTAGTAGATCTGGCAAAGGACTGGTTATACTATCTACCTTCAGGAGCAATTCGATCATGGACTGATATGCAAAAGCTATTCTTAGAAAAGTACTTTTCTGCTTCAAGAGTTACCAACATAAGGAAATAGATATGTAGAATCAGGCAGTTCAATGGAGAAACTCTTTGTGAGTACTGGGAAATGTTTAAGAAGTTATGTTCTAGTTGTCTACCTCACCAAATAGATGATCAACACCTGATCTAATACTTCTATGAGGGACTATTGTCAATAGATAGGGGCATGATTGATGTAGCCAGTGGAAGAGCACTAGTAGATAAAACATCAGAAGCTGCAAGGAATTTAATTGTAAACATAACAGTTAACTCTCAGCAGTATGGAACTAAGATGAATCACACACTTACAAGGGTGAATGAGGTAAGCACTTATAATATTGAGCAACAAATATCTGATTTAATTGCTTTGGTTCGACAAATGACTGCAGAGAATATGCAAAAAGCAAGAGTATATGGAATTTGTTCAAAGTTAGGGCATACTACGGATGATTGTCCAACATTGCAAGAAGATGTAATTATTCAACAAGTCAATGCTTTGGGGACATTTCCAGGACAATATCACCATCAATATGATCTTTATTCTGACACTTACAATTCAGGATGGAAAGATCATCCTAACTTGAGCTGTGGAGATAATAGGCAGCTTAATTTTTAACAGAAATAACAACAGTACCAATATGAGCAAGTAGTTCCTTCAAGTTATAGACCGTCTCTTGAGGATATGTTTAAAGCCTTTATAACTCACGCACAATAGTTCCTGCAGGAAACAAAGACTTTCATACACCAGTTGGAGAATCAAGTTAGTCAGCTCGCTACAACAGTTAGTAGACTGGATTCTCAAGGCTCGGGGAGGTTACCCCCACAGACAGTTGTCAACCCTAAAGAGAATGTAAGTGCAATAACACTAAGAAATGGTGCAGAGGAATGTCAGCAAGAAAACTCAATGCCTTCATTACAAAGCAGGTTAACCAATGGTGAAATAGGTAGCAGTGCTATATGTGACAATGCAGTACCCAAGCATAAGTTTTCACCTCTCTCTGAGTATAAAATAATGCTTCCTTTTCCTCAAGTCTTAATAAAAAAACTGAAAAGTTGGAAAATATTTAGAGTTATATTCAGAGGAGTATGACGAATTTTTGGCAAAATTGGATAGGAGGGGACAAGAGTTTAATAATACTGAGAAGGATGCCAAGAAAGTGGTAGAGGTAGATGAATTGATAATTCCTGCAGATTTGTATAATGAAAACATGGATGAAACACTAATTCATGAATACAAAGATATCTTGGCTATGGAGTTTGATGATGAAGAAACCCAGATCAATGATTATGAGGTTATGAGGTATCTTGGTTTTGTTAATTTTGTTTTTGCTATTGATGTTTTTGACCCTATAATGTAGAAATCTTTTGAGCAAACAAACAAGGAAAATTTGAAGGTTGCAATTACTAAAGGTTGGAAAATATTTGAAGGCATGGGGGTAAAGTCAAGATCTACAAGATGTTGCTACTACTTTAAGGATTGAACCTTTACCAGTTCACTTGTAGTATACAAGTCCAATTACATAGATAGAGAGGATTGATGTCAGGCCAATGAAACTAAACAAGGGCAGCTGATTGGGAGGCAACCCAAGATTCAAATTTGATTTTCTATCCCTTTACTTTTTATTTTGTAGTTACATGCTAGTTAGTAGTACTTTCTTCTTCGTATTATTTTCTTACATTGGGAATAATGTAAGGTTTGAGTGTGGGGGAGGGGTTTAGGCTATTTATTATTTGAGTTATTAGTTTATTATTTATGATATGACATGCTAGATATGATGCTCTGGAATGTTTTGACTCTACGATTGTTACTCTACGATCGTAATGTCTTGCTAAATTTTTGAAAGTAGAAACCGTAGAGTGAATATTAATACTTATTTATAGAATTTGATTGGATGCATTGTTAACTAATAAATGATGACAATTTAGTTAGTTCCCATTAGCTGATTTTGAATTAGAATTGTTTTGCATGAATACTTGAGTATGAGATATATGATTACTTAAATGAGTTATGTCGACGCCGATTTTTTCGTCTCTTTCGTCTTTTCCAATTTTAGCCTTTTAATCGAATGATTTTTGGAAAAGGTCGGCATTAATGTCGACGGGGTTTTGAAAGATCGTTTTTTATGATGAGCCAATTGACCAGAGTCGCCAGTTGGTATATTTGAAATGGATGTACCAACTCATCCGAGTTTCATTTTTTATAAATCGATGGCTCATATGTGACTCCGAATTAATTGGTCTGCGAACTGCGATTCAAAGAGTTCGGGGGCTTGCTTAAGCGAGGGGAAGGTGTTAGGCACCCCCAACTTCCGTGAAACACGGTTACCGCAATCTTGATGTTTTCCTATCCTTTAATCCATGAAATATGTGTGTGTGCATGTGTGTGTGTGTGCCTAAGGAATGTTATGGTGAGTTTTGTATAAAAAATGAATTCTTTTTGGTGTTTTATGAAAGAGACGTGTTTTATTTTGGGAGTGCTCTAGAATGTCTTTTGGCCTATTCGAGAAAGCTCTATTTCTTTATGAGAAAGGTTTGATTTTAATTGGCAAAAGCTATGAGATTTTTTATTAAGTGTTGTTTTGGCAAAACACGAATTTGTTAAACCTTAGCCAAAATAGGAATCGAGATTTATACGTTGCTTTCATAAATGATGGGCAATTTCTAAGATTTCTTTCGCCCTATATATCAAGGTTTAATAAAACGTTTATTTCTTTTTATAAAACCATTTTCATGACATTTGAAAAAAACAACTTCTCTTTAGCTTTATCGTAAAATAGGAATCGACTTTCATTAGCATTTCCAATTCTTAGCCTCGTGATGCTAATATCCTACTTTGATTAATTTTAGAAAAATCTTTATTGTTTTGGCTTTTGAAATCTTTTGTTTGGTGTTACAAATCAAATTAAATATCAAAACGCGTAGGGGGGCTATTCACAGGCATGTAAGCCATCAAAATATCCCCGAATGCCAACAATCACATATTTCACTACTACGGGGCCTTAAACCCGATTCCCGCCTTAGCGTCGTTTTAAGGCCCGACGATTACATGTTACAAAAACGAGCACCTTGAATCTATTACATACATCAAAACGTCCATCATCGGATTTAGACCACGGGGTCGCGTTCCTAGGCTCACACCCAAGATTTCTACATGCCCGCAAAATGAAGCCACAAGACTAACCAACACGGATTTGTCTAATACACCATGACATCCGAAAATGATAATCTAAATAATTTACACCCAATACATCACCATAAACAAGCTAGAAATTTCACCAATTGGATATCCTCGGGTTAGTAGGAAGAATTTTGTTCCGATGGAACCCTCACTAATAATCCCTAATCCATGATTGTTCAACAATATACATGAAAATTACATTTAATTTAACCAAATAACATGATATAAATTGCTATAACAAAGCGAAATTTCACCTTGCAAATGATCTCAAATGGATGTAAACTTATGTATTTGAATAAGATAAGAAGTATATTTGATACAATCAAAATCAAAAGAGTATAAATCCTCTCTTTTCTTCCTATTTTGTTACAAAACTTAGCTATTTCTCCTCTCAATTTCTGTGCCTTTTGCTGCAGAATTCTCCTTCCTCTGAAATCTGCTGAACCTCTCCAACTCTCTGTATGCTGAAACGGAAATGAGCTGAAATAGGCTGGCTGGCCGCCTGCCTTCCACTCGCCTGGTTTTGAGTTCCGTGTTTTCAAAAGGCGCACTTATTGACCGCAGATCAATCCGCGGCTGGACGGTTTGACTTTCTCGATTTTCGTGCCATGTCTCGAATTTTGTGCCGTAACGTCGATTTTCGCTGACAGGCTCGTAATTTGCAGTCTGGAAATTTCCGGGAGACGTGCCACCTCATTCGGGGATGCCCGTTTCGGACGGCCCTATTGTCACGTCAGCTTTGGTCGCCAATCATCGCGGTGGTGTTGAACGTTCGCACTTGTGTCCATTCCTTCGCTCCCGCAAGCCGGTTCAATTAACGATTTTGCCCTCCTGTCACGGTTAGTATAAGGAACGCAAAATTTGGGTGTCTACAAGTTATTTGAGGGATTGTACTTTGTGCACTGATTTTACGAGTTAAGATTGGTTTAACCGCTTATATTGTTTACATGAAAAAATTGTGAAAAATTACAGATGTCTTGTGGTGGATTGAGAAGGAGCGTAAAATGCACTCACTCATAAACACAAGAAGCGGGAATGAGCGTAAAACGCGCCCGCTGGGAAGCAAATAAGTGAGATGGGACATAAAATGCACTCACATTGAAAGGGAAAAAATGTGAAAGGTGAAATGGATCATAAAATAAATTCACCTAAGAAAGTGGAAATTACAGGTTTTGGTGCTAAAAAGAATTGCAGGATATTCAGGTTTTGAGTTTTGAGTCAGTGTGCACAATTGTTGTTCCATGATATCTAAGCTGGGTATTTGTGTTGATCATATGAGAGATATTTATGTGGATCTGTTCTGATTTGAATTATGTTCTGTGGGGAATGACAAAGTTGTTGTTGTAAGTTGGTTGATGAGGTGTTAATCATATTTTGTGATTAGTATTATTGTTCAGTAGTACTTTCATTGAGTTTAAGACCTTTGAATTCTTGGTTGGATGAGTCAGATAAGTTTTTCTGGATATGATCTGTGTTCTATTTACATGAGGACATGTAAAAGCTAAGTGTGGGGGAATTTGATAGGTGCATAATATTCGATTATTTTCATTCCTTTATATTTAGTTTAGTTACATGTTATCTGTTATATGAACTGATTTAAGGTATTTACTGATTTATTGAAGAATTATGGAGTTTAATGCTACGTTTTATGTGTTTTGTATAATTGCTCTACGATCAGCGTTACTACTCTACGATCATTGAGTGGGAGCTCTATGTTCGTCATGTTGGAGTGAAGTCTGGCAACTCTACGATTACGAGAAAATTCGACAGAGGTTGTTCGACGATTTCCAGGTTCACTCTACGATACCGAGTTTTACTCTACGATCTGCCACTCTACGTTTGTCTGTTGAGAGGCTCTACTCTACGATTATATGGGTTGACTTATGAGTTGACTTTTGGATTCCGATTCTAAGAAGGATTTGAGATGCTGGAGCTTAATAATTTAATTTCTAACATGATTTAGAGATAGAGTTACACATTAAAATGAAGTTAAATCTGATACAGAATCTAAGTCAGAGTTGATATGGAAGCTGATGTCGAACTGGAAAAGGAAACTAAAGGAGATTTGGGTTTGGAAACTTAATTCTAATTTGATAAGGAAGCTACTCAAAGTTAGATTTCAAAAGCTGAGAAGGATTTAGAAACTACCATATTTGCAGAGTGAAGACTTACGAATTAAAATAGAATTAGAATTCTTCTAGAGTTTCAAAGTATCTATAAATACCTTTAACATGTACTCAGTTGGGGGCATCCTGGTCAATCTTGGATCATCATCCTAGATCATATTTAATTTATTGTTCTTTGTTTATCAATATGCTAGGCTAGTTTATTTTTATTCGGTTCTAACGGGATGTGGAACCTTATTTTCAGTTAATAGTATAATTAAGTTTCGTTATTGATTCTTTCTTATATAAGATTTATTCTGATAATTTGTTTTAACTGTTTATATGCTATTTTATCTGATTGATTTAATGTGGCCAGTTAGATTAATCTGATGAATATCATCTGCTAGAATAAGGTATGATATTAAGCAAACGATGTTATATCTGATCACATGTAGTACTTAATAATATTTGATTGTGGACAAGCTTTTGGGTATTATTAAGATTATCAGAAGACAAGTTAAATAATCCCTGATAGTGTGATTGTTGCTTGGAACAACCTAATTCTCTAATTCTTAATGCTTCTGTCATATTATATCTGGACTGATAGTTCTGGGTTATATTACAGTTAGAGTCTATAACGAATGCAATTTTTGAGAATTAATAAAAATATTTATTGAATTGTATAAATATTTTTGTTAATTTATTGAGTTAATATATAATTTATTAAGCTATTGTGAAATAAGTTTATGTTGAGTTAATTGTGTTAATTGTTACTTGAATATGATTTGTGATGATTATCCTAATTTAATTGTTAATTAAATTAGATGATGAAAAGAATTATTTGAATAAATGATTTATGTTAATAAATAATTTATTTGAATAATATAATTCATTTGGTGTTATTGTTAATGGTTAAGTAAATTTATTATTTGAGTTAGTAAGGTTTAATTGAATTTATTTAATAATAAGTTCAATTAAATTAAATGTATGACATTTTAAACTATATGTTATATTGGTTTATTAAAATAAATGAGAAAGTGGTTAATTTAGTTTTACCAAACAAGGCCCTATGATCTTTGTTTGGGAATAATGGATTATTTTATTTGTGTTTTACCAAACAAGGCCTTAAGACCTTTAGTTAGGATAATGGGTTATTTTATTTTGTATTTGCCAAACAAAGCCTTATGGATTTTGAAAATCCTAACTGATGATTCAATTTATGGATTTTACGTTATTATTATTTAAAACATCAGTTTATATTTTTAAGTTATCAGTTTTTATTTTCTTTATTCTATCAGTTTTATTTTTAAGTTACGTCAGTTGTAAAAGAAAAGAAAAGGCAGAAGAGAAAGAAAAGAACAGAGTGTTGTTGAGAGCTCTGTGAATTAAAAAAGAGAGAACAGAGTTTTTAGAGTTGAGAGAAAAGAGAGAAGTTGAGGAGAAGAACTTGGAGATTGGAGAGGAGAATTCCAAAACCAAAGGAGTATTAACCAAGTTTTCTTTGATAGAAGGTATAACTTTTCACTGTATTTTATTTTTTAGTTCTCTGTATGTTATTGACTTGCTAAATATATGAATTACTTGGTTATAATTGTTAGAAAACATGTGTTAGATGATTATGTGATGATTATAGATTAATTGGAATGATTAATCCATAAAAGCATGTTTAGAATAGAGTTTTTGAGTTTTACAGAGTTTATTTTCATGAGTGGTATATATGTATGAAGTTAATATTCAAATTGTTTGTTAATTGGTAAAATTATCATTTGTTTATGATTATTTGATGAAAAACAAGAATAATGCAAGAAGAATGGTTTTAAGTGGTTGAAAAATGAGTTTACAGAGTTTGATTTTATTAAAATGGTTAAAACTTGAATATTTGGTTTTAACAGTGAATTTTGGTTTAAATTGGTTAATCATGTGTTTTATAATGCTTAGATTGATTAGAAACATGTTGGGTAAATGTTTTGTATCTTATATGATGTCTAGATATACTTAATTTGTTTTCTGGATGGTAGAATTCGGAAAATTTTGGCCAAATTTGGCCTAAGTTTTCACTGGTTCGCGAGCTGGGGAAGACGACAGTCAAGTCTATCGCCCGGCGATAGAAATGAACTGATTTCTTCGCCCCAGCGACAAAATTGTTAAGCATAACGCCGCCCCGGCGACAACCTCGCCCCGACGACGATTTTGTTAAGTTTTTTCTCGCCCCGGCGAGAAACGCTACTGTTTAAAAAAAAAATTTAAATTATTATTTTCTTTTCTGGGGAAGTTATGATGCATAATTAAACTTATATTAATGTGACTAATGTATTACCAAGATGGTTGCTAAACTAGTATTTGTTGACTATGGTATGCTAAATGAGATAAAAAGCGAGCCTTAAATGCTTTTAATTTTGTGACTAATTATGTTACCATTTTATAATTGAATGTTTAGGTTGTTTAAGGATCGTGAATTACTTAAATTTGTAATCTACGCTTGAGGCAAGTTTTCCTCCCTTAAACTTGAAAGTTATTTATAGCAAGTTCCTTATCTCAACCTATTACTTTTATGTTGAACAAGTTTTTCTATCTTAAACTTGTTATTTCATTTAAAGCAAGTTTACTATCATTGAGCAAGAATATTTACCTTAGCTTATTGTTAATCAAGCAAGGTTACTATCATGATTATATACTTGAGCTTTACTTCAATCATTAATTGTTATTCAAACTTCGAATATAGTTTCTATTGAACAAACTCTATTGATGATTTAGGCTAGCAAACCCTTATTGATTCAGCTAGTCCTTAGTTGATGTGCGTTTCAAAGACTTAGAATGTTTTCTGTACTTGTTCCGAGCCAATTTTCTTTTTGGTATGGATTCAGACGATAAACTGAGATGAACAACCCTAATATAGGGGATTACTTACGCGACAACGTTAAAATGTTTGTGCACAATATATTGTACAAAGGGCTGATCCCCCTGAGTACGAGATGTTGGTCCATAGTCTATATGACTGTTAAAGGTTACAGTAGAAATACTTGTCAACCTAGGACATAGTTCGAGGTCTTGTGACCCTCAGATATTATTTCTAAATCTTGAAATCTATCTTTCCTTGAATCGAGCATTCTAACGAGCTTTTAGACTTTAATCATTTATTGGTTGATAATCATAAAACTATTATTCCTCAGTTGAAATCATTTCGTTTAAATATTATTGTTATCATACTTGTGAGCAATTGTTTGCTCACTCTTGCACTAATCATTGCAGCTAAGGCTGAGAAGTCGGACGAGCCGTCCACGAGCAAAGGCAAGGGCAAGATGCATAAATAGCTAAAGTCCTGTTATTTATTTGATGATTGATTGTAATAGGACTTATTTAAATTATGTTTATTCCGCATTTGATGTATTAAGGTTAAGATAACCTGGGATTTGAATGTTTAATAGTTTGGAGATGTAACCCATTTTGGGTAGATGTTCCTTTAAGTTTATTAAATTGTTGTTTTATTGGGAAGTTAGTTTTGAATGTATGTTATAGTGAACACCAAATCAGTGGGAATTAAGTACCTGGATTTGGGGGTGTCACAGAGTCTAGTGGGGGCGATTGTCACATTAGATTTAAAGCCTAAGGAGAATTTTGAATGATTGAGGGATTGCTAATCATCTAGGGTTATTAATTTCATTGAAGGAAGAAATAATGTTAACTTGATTATGCTGTTGCTGTAAATTAGTGAAGCTGAACTGAAGAACTGAAGCTTTGATTTATTTGATTTATTTTTATTATTTTAACTTTGTTTTCTTTAGTTAATCATAATTCAATACCCCCCAATTCTTTACTTATTATATTTTTAGTTTAAAAATATTAGAATAAATTCAAAGCAATATCATTCTCCGTGGGATCAATCTGCGGCTGGCTGGCCGCCTGCCTTCCACTCGCCTGGTTTCGAGTTCCGTGTTTCGAGTTCCGTGTTTTCAAAAGGCGCACTTATTGGCCGCAGATCAATCCGCGGCTGGACGGTTTGACTTTCTCGATTTTCGTGCCACGCCTCGAATTTCGTGCCGTAACGTCGGTTTTCGCTGACAGGCTCATAATTTGCAGTCTGGAAATTTCTGGGAGACGTGCCACCTCATTCGGGGATGCCCGTTTCGGACGACCCTATTGTCACGTCAGCTTTGGTCGCCAATCATCGCGGTGGTGTTGAACGTTCGCACTTGTGTCCATTCCTTCGCTCCCGCAAGCCGGTTCAATTGATGATTTTGCCCTCCTGTCACGGTTAGTATAGGGAACGCAAAATTTGGGTGTCTACAGCTGCCCCTCTTTATCATGTTTATGCAATGTTTAAATGAAATGAACAGGATAAAGAATAGACACTCGATGCATGAATGACAATGCAAAGGATGACAATACATACGTGATGCAACCCACATGACTTATGATGCAACGTAAGATGCAATGGATGCAAAACATTCATAAAAGGGTGTGAATGCGGATGATCGTCTCGTCGGGGCCGGGTTTCGTCGCCGGTCACCCATCTCGTAATCGCCGGTTATCGTCGCTGGTCGATCGTCTCGTTGGGGCCGGGTATCGTCGCCGGTTGGTTATCTTGTCGGAGCCGGTTTTCATCGCCGGTCATTCATCTCGTAATCGCCGGTTATCGTCGCCGGTCGATTGCCTCGTCGGGGCCGGGTATCGTCGCTGGTCACCCATCTCGTAATCGCCGGTTATCGTCGCCGGTCGATCGTCTCGTCGGGGCCGGGTATCGTCGCCGGTCACCCATCTCGTAATCGCCGGTTATCGTCGCCGGTCGATCGTCTCGTCGGGGCCGGTTATCGTCGCCGGTCACCCATCTCGTAACCCCCGGGTATCGTCGCCGGTTGGTTATCTTGTCGGAGCCGGTTTTCGTCGCCAGTCATCCATCTCGTAATCGCCGGTTATCGTCGCCGGTCGATTGTCTCGTCGGGGCCGGGTATCGTCGCCGGTCACCCATCTCGTAACCCCCGGGTATCGTCGCCGGTTGGTTATCTTATCGGAGCCGGTTTTCGTCGCCGGTCATCCATCTCGTAATCGCCGGTTATCGTCGCCGGTCGATTGTCTCGTCGGGGCCGGGTATCGTCGCCGGTCACCCATCTCGTAACCCCCGGGTATTGTAATGTCCGGAAAATTTTAAACATTTTGTCAAATTTATTTTTATAAATAAATTCATTTTATATAATTTTATAAATTTAATTTGAATCCATATAAGTAGTGTTATTCAAATTTCTAAATTAAGTACAAGAAAATTGGGAAGAAAATTAATAAATAATTTTATTCTATCATTATCGGATTTAAATAATTCAAAAGAGAAATTTTGCTGAAACAAATGTTCAAATAATTAATTTATTAAATTAATTATTTAATAAGGGTGTTAATTTAATGGACCCATTTTCCTTTTATTTTATTGGGCCAAATCTAATTTCCTTGTTATTCTTTTTGATTGGGCCGCTTTGTGTTTTAAAAAGCCGGCCCAACTCCATTCTAAACCATTCCAGCCGGGTTGGGACTAGCAACCGGGTGGGATCCATTTTCCTTTGGGTTAGGATAACCGGCAAATTCGTTGGGAAGGGCTTCAAAGAAACAAAAATCAAATTGGGGAAAAATCCCAAATCCTCAGCCTAGACCCTCAATTCAGAAAACCTATCAAGACCTAAACCCTCAAATCGAACTAGCCCCTCAAATCGATCGGAGCAAAGGAAGAGGGGAAGGGGCGCGATAGGTCGGCGTAGGTGGGGGAACCGATTGACAGCACGGTAGCGTAGGAGGACCGGCGGCTACCAAGGGACTGACCAACGGACGAAGCAGTGAAGGCGTCAACGACCGATCCGAACGACCAACAATTGGACCACAGGTTCGAGGAAATCGGCGATTGGACGGTGAAAAGGGGGGGTACGATGCTCGAGGTCCTGCCGGCGAAATCGCGGCTGAGTTGATGTGAAACGGTCGACAGCCGGTTCTCTTCAAACCCTCAGATATTGTCCGAAGCAATTAGGGTATTAACCACAAATTGGGCAAACATTACCCTATAAATTGAGACCCCAACCTTGAAGCTGCCGATTCTTAGAATTGGTGAGTTCTCAATTAAAAGTTCAGAGTTCCAAATTAGAAAATTAGGGTTCAAGTAGGAGAGGGAGCAGGGGAGTTCGATCGTGGGTTTCATTTGGAGTGAATGCCTCAAGGTTACACCGTTTATTTCGGTAGAAGGAGGAAGATTGCAGTCCGATCATTAGCAAGGTAGTGACCGAGTAATTTAAATTTTGTTTCTCTGTATTGGGCTATGGCTTCTCTGCATTGAGAATACTTTATTCCCTGTATTGATTAAATTAATTCTGGGTACTGTATTAACTGGATTATTCTTTGTATTGGATTAAATTTTTGGAATTTCTGTGGCTGTTGAAATCATTTTTTTTCCTTTCGTACTCAAACTGGTACTGTCGACTGTGTGGGTTTGAAACTCAGAACCTTGTATAAATTTTTGGGTTTTAAACTCTGGTAATGCGATGATATAGTTAGTTCACTCATTTTCTTTCCTTCCTTCTTCAGTATTTGGACCGACTGTGGGTTGGGTTGGACTCTGTATTAGGTCTTTAATTGGAAAATCATTGCCAAGGTACCTTGAAGGTTCTAGCAGGAATAACATTGGTTATACTGTGATGGGATTTTATTGCATTGTGTTGGTCTATTTTGATGAAGGAATCTGTTATGATATTGAATTGGATAATTCCCCTATTTGGGGCAATTCGTTCGAGGTACCATATTTAATCAATTGCAGGGACTTAGTACGTCTCTAGTGCCTGTGATACAGCAATTAAAACCCAAATATAGGGTAGAAACTTGAAGTTAATAATGCATTTGCAACTAATTAGTATTATGTTAATAAATAAAATTAACAAAAATAATTATTTATTTATTATCACTAATAAAGATAATAAATATTCTAATTATTATTTAATTAATATTAAATAATAAAGTTAATTAAATAATTATTTATTTTCAATAAATAATAAGGATAATAAATATTTTAATTATTATTAATAATAAAGTTTAATAATACATATCTAATGATTAATTATGAACAAGGTTAACAAATAATTGTTTTTTTGTTATCCATAAATAATAAATAAAGATAATAAATATTTAATTATTATTTAATAATAATAATAATTAAATATGAATAAAGTTAATAAAATAATTATTTATTATTTATTAATAAGTAATAAATAAAGATAATAAATATTTAATTATTATTTAATAATAATAATAATTAAATATGAATAAAGTTAATAAAATAATTATTTATTATTTAGTAAATAAAAGTACTAAGTATTTAATTATTATTTAACAATAATAATAATTAAAGTAAAAATGAAGTTACGAAATAATAAGGATGGTAAGTACTTAATCATCAATGGAATGATGATTAAGTATGAGGGAGATTAATAAGTTACTTAGTTGTGGCCCTTAATAAATAAAGATAATAAACACTTAACGATTATTAATATAATTAAGTGTGTGTCAATTTATACCTCAATTAATGTTGAATAAAGAACAAGTATAATAATTACTAAATTACCCCTAAGGTAATGGTAATTAAGAGTAAATCAACTAAATAATTGATCAAGGGTTTTCCGTCATCTTTAAACCAAAATAAAATTATTTTATAAGGATTGTTAAACCATACCTAGATACAATTAAAGGTAATAAATTGAGTATTCAAATGATAGTGGCCATGATTAATTATTATCTGTTTAAATAGCATAATTGAGTGTATCAGTATACAGTTACGCGATGCTAATGGATAAACCAACCCTACCAATTGATAGGTTATCCAAGATCAATTAATTAAAGCTAAACTATATCTGTAGCTGACCAAACAGGCAAGTTCCTAACCCTAAACTCCTTACATTATTGCAAGTTCTTCCTTACCCAACTTTTTGCATTGAGCAAGCTTTTAAACCTTATGCATTGTTTTAATTCGTGCAAAAAGGTATATATTGTTGCAAGTTATTCTTTAAGCTTGAATCTTATCTCCAAGCATGCTTTAAGTGGTTTAATTACTTTTAAAATTATTCCACGTCTTTGTATTTATTGACATTCGCACTCGTGCATTTGAATTCGTATATTTATTTAAGTTCAGAAATTTGTGAACTATTCATGGTTAAGTCTGAACCCTTGTTCGGTTAGGCAAGTATGAATTTATAAAAGCTATCCGAACCAATCAATGGTAAGGATTCTTAGACTGTATGAACACCCCTTTATTTATAGGGGAGTACCCCACGTACCGTATATAAGGTACAAATAGCAGAATTAAATGTTATGCATATACATAGGGTACGCGAGGCTGATCCCCTCAAGTACGTTATTCTGTAGCCAGTAACCAGAGGGTCAACCAGCTATTGACTCCTCTGGAAGTTATCGTTCAAAGTCTATTTGACTATCAATTGTTCTAAAAGCATTTAATGTTCTTGTTTCTGATTATTCTATTGTTGAAATCCCTTTTTTATTCCTTCATCATGATATATCTTTATTGCTGCACTTTAAACTTGCTGGGCAAACTCGTTGCTCATTCTTGCTATATCATGACTTTATTGCAGCTAAACCCGAGACGTCAGGGAAGAACAAAGGAAAAGAAAAGATGAAATGATAGACTTCTCGTAGCAGACTTTAGATTCATGTGTTAGTTAATTACTGTTAATGTAATTTAAACCCTGAAAGTTGTTTAGGGTATGGATTGTGTAATTGTTAAGGTTAATCGTATTCTGGGATTAGTAACACCTTGTAATGAACAACGTATGTTTATTTTATTCCGCATTTTAGATACCATATGTTGTTATAGGTGGATGTTTATGTTGGATCGTGATGACCGGATCCGGGTATTTGGAGACCCGAATTTGGGGGCGTCACAGGTTGGTATCAAAGCTGTAGGTTATAAACTTTAGGATCGCGAAACCTAGGATATAACCTTCATAGTAAACTCGTATCGAGTGTTAGGAGATAAATCGAGGAGATTTATCATATGTGGTTTTGATGAATTGGGGAATTCATCGAGTCGAGTAGTACCCAATGAAATATAATTTCATTTCTTCAATGAATATATTTTATTGCTGTACTAATGTTAGTTTTGTGTGTTTGTAGGATGGCTGCCGTAGGGGAGACCAGTGGAGCCCGTGAGGAGGAGGTATTTATAGACATACCGGTAGTGACGGAGCAGCTGGTGGGCTATGCTCCTATTGCCCCGGGATTATTACAGGAGGAGTCCGAGCCGGAGGAGGACTACCACAGGGAGCTACCAGAGCCAGTAGTAGGTGGGGTGATGAGGTCCGGTAGTCAGGACCCTGATACTGAGGAGGAGGATCCCGAGGCCGAGGGGGAGGAGCCACCTGCTGATATCGATGGCATGGGGTCCACTGCTGATGATATCATCGAGGGGTTGACTGACAGAAATGAGGAGCTGGAGGCCCGGATTGCTCATTTGGAGGAGCAAAACCAGACTCATCAGTTCATGGAGGACCAGTACAGAGACTTAGCCTACCAGCTCGAGCATGACTTAGGGGTGGCTAAAGTACAGCTGCAGGGCTACGAGACCTCAGCACAGCAGGTCGGACCACTGCTACATCAGTTAGTGGCCCGAAACGCTGAGTTGAGGGAGAGACTGGAGCAGAGGGATTTACAGATCGCCCACCTGAGGGCGAAGCAGGAGGCTATGAGGTTCGAGGCTGGACTGGAGGTGGCTGCGAGGATGCGCGTCAGGGAGGCCTGGGCCAGGGAGGCCAGGAGGGTTGATCAGCTAGAGGACCAGTTAGAGGCCAGATCTGTGAGGATAGAGACCCTAGGCCATGCCCTAGATGCAGCTTACAGGAGACCCCGGACCGAGGTAGGGGAGTCCAGTCGCTCTATTCGTCGCAGGGTCGGGGATGGAGCATTCTCTAGTCAGCAGGCTCGGATCCGTCGTGATGAGCAGTGATTTGATGGAGCAGTTGAATTGTTTTTAGTACAGTCAGTCCCACCTTTTGTTATATTAGGGACGTATGCATATTTGTATTGTGAAACATTTTATTTGCTTTCTTGTTGGGGAAGTAGTCAAACCCCAACTTTTGTTGCCTTAGAGGATGGGCAGTATCTTTCCCCACTTTTTGTTTTAGGGGATGGTTGGTAGGACACAGTGGCGCATTTATAGCAGTATGCCACAGGTTTCGTCTTGTAACAAACGGTGGTATATGAATATAAATGCAGATGTTTCACTTAAATCAAATGTGTTGATAGATATTTTACCTTTGATTGCTTATTTTAATAACATGACGTGTAAAATGTAAATCTATAGGTAAAAGTCATCAGTTTCCTTATTCAAACCATGCCGAGAGGAAGGCCACGTAACCAGCGAGTTGAGGAATCAGAAAGTGAGGTTGGAGACCAAACCAACCCCATGAGAATGTTTGCGGAAATGCTGGCAGAGGCCATGCAATCAAGACCGCCACCTGGAAGAACCCAAGCCGCAGCCGAGCCAGCGCATCATCTGGCAAGCTTTAAAGATTTCAAATTGGTCGGACCACCTGAGTTCAAGGGAACTCTTAACCCAATCGAAGCGCAGACCTGGATAGAAGAGATAGAAAAGGTCTTTGAGGTGGCAAGGGTGGCAGAGGAACAGAAAACAAGCTTTGCTACCTTCATGTTAAAAGGCGAGGCAAACTACTGGTGGAAGGCCAACAGAGGCCGAGTGGAAGAAGGTACTGTCGCTTGGGATCGTTTTAAGGAAATGTTCTTGGAAAATTACTTTCCAGAGAGCATGAAGCATGAGATGGAGATCAAGTTCCTGGAACTAAAACAAGGGAACATGTCTGTGGCTGAGTACGCAGCTAAGTTTAATGAGTTGGCACGGTTTGCAGCTCACCAAGTCAGCACCGAGGAAAGGAAAGCTCGTAGGTTTGAGCAAGGGTTGAAACCATGGTTATACCGTTCTGTGGCGGTATTGAAAATCAGAACATTTGCAGAATTGATGGAGAGGGCAATCATTGCAGAGGGTGGCAGTGAGGCTTTGGCCAAATATAATCAAGAGAAGAAGAAAGGACATGGGGGCCCGAAGGCAGGGAGCAGCGGGGGCAGCAACCCCAATAAACGCAAATGGAATGAGAGCCAATCTTTCGGGAGCAATAAACCCGGAGGAAACCAGTCTGGAGGGGAGGCAAGGAAACCCGGCAGGTGCAATAATTGCGGCAAAAACCACACCGGGGAATGTATGAAGGGAAAGAGTGTTTGTTACCGGTGTGGGAAACCGGGGCACATGGCTCCCCAATGTCAGAATAAGCCAAAGGGGGGATGTTTTTCATGTGGAGCACCCGACCATCAAATGAGGGATTGTCCGAAGAAGAAAAGCGACGCCGGGAGTGGCAACCGAAACAACAACAACAACAGTGGAAACAGCAACCGATTGAACTACGTGCCACCATCTAGTTAAGCCAACAGGCCAACAGCCCGCACGTTCAACATGACTGTGCAGGATGCCATGGAATCCAAGGACGTGGTGTCAGGTATCATCCCAATCAATGATATAAATGCATATGTGCTATTTGATTCGGGTGCTACTTGCTCTTTTGTTTCCGAAGAATTTGCTAGTCAATTAAATGTACCTTGTGAAAAGTTAGAACACCCTATGAACGTAGAAGTAGCCAACAAGGAAATTATCCCCGTAGAATGCATTCATAGGAATTGTTGTGCTGAATTGCGAGGATTTAAGCTCGATGTGGATTTGATACCAATTCGACTGGGAGAGTTCGATGTAATCTTGGGAATGGATTGGCTATCAACCCACGGAGCAGTTATTGACTGTAAGAAGAAATGTATACACCTAAAGACTTCTAATAAGTCGAAGGTGGTATTTTATGGCAGCAAATCACCAAAACCATCTTGTTGTCTTACTATGATGCAAACAAGGAGATTACTGAAGAAAGGTTGCGAGTGTTATTTGGCCCATGTGGTCGATACTCGTCAGGTCGGGGATGAAATGGGTCAAATACCAGTAGTGAGAGATTTCACCGATGTTTTCCCCGATGAACTTCCGGGACTGCCGCCGGATAGGGAAACCGAGTTCGTTATCGATTTGGCGCCGGGAACCGCACCAATATCGAAGCCGCCGTATCGAATGGCACCTGTAGAGATGAAGGAGTTGATGGTGCAACTGCAGGAACTGTTAGATAAAGGTTATATCAGACCGAGCGTGTCCCCGTGGGGAGCGCCAGTTCTGTTTGTAAAGAAGAAAGACTGTTCAATGAGGCTTTGTATCGACTATCGGGAGTTGAACAAAGTTACGATTAAGAATAGGTATCCGCTTCCTAGAATCGACGACCTGTTTGATCAACTTAAAGGAGCGAAGTACTTTTCAAAGATCGACTTAAGAACAGGCTACCATCAGCTGAAGGTGAGGCAAGAAGATATCCCGAAGACTGCATTCAGGACTCGTTACGGGCACTTCGAGTTTCTGGTAATGTCTTTTGGATTGACGAACGCACCAGCAGCCTTCATGGATATGATGAACAGAGTGTTCAAGCAGTACTTGGACAAGTTCGTAGTTGTATTCATCGATGACATCTTGGTGTATTCAGAAACAGAGGAGGAGCATGCTGAACACTTAAGGATTGTATTAGGAGCTCTCAAGAAGGAGAAGTTGTACGCAAAATTTTCGAAGTGTGAGTTTTGGTTGCAGAGGGTACAATTTCTGGGTCATGTCATAGACAAGAATGGGGTTTCGGTGGATCCAGCAAAGGTAGAAGCCGTTATCAACTGGGAATAGCCGAAGACGCCGACGGAGATCCGGAGTTTCTTGGGATTAGCTGGATACTATCGGAGATTCATTCAGGGTTTTTCCAAGATAGCATCGCCATTGACCAATCTCACCAGGAAAACAGTCAAGTTTGTTTGGTCGGAGAAGTGTGAGGAGAGTTTCATGGAATTGAAGAAGAGACTTAGCCAAGCACCGGTGTTGACCTTACCAGACAACACTGGAGGCTTTGTAGTGTATAGCGATGCCTCACACAAGGGTCTTGGCTGTGTACTGATGCAACACGGAAAGGTCGTGGCGTACGCATCGCGTCAGTTGAAGGATTATGAGAAGGGTTATCCGACTCATGACTTGGAGTTAGTAGCGGTAGTTTTCGCCCTGAAGATTTGGAGGCACTACCTATACGGGGAGAAGTGTGAGATATATACAGATCACAAAAGTCTGAAATATATCTTCACTCAAAAGGAGCTGAACATGAGGCAACGCCGATGGTTAGAATTGATCAAGGACTACGACTGTGAAATTCTGTACCATCCGGGCAAAGCAAATGTAGTGGCTGATGCCTTAAGTAGGAAAGGCAAGGTGAAATTGATGCAGCTAACAGTCCAGGAGGAGTTGATACGGGACTTTGAACGTCTGGAGCTGGAAGTTAGGTATCCAATGGAGGTGGACGAAAAGGTGTTCGCCGTAACAGCAGGTCCGACTCTACTGAATAAGATACAGGAGGCTCAAGAATTTGATGAAGAATGCATTGACATTAAGAGACAATTATCAGAGGGAAAAGCCTCGAAGTACAAGGTTGACAGCGCAGGATTGCTGAGATTCGAGGGAAGGATCTGGATACCCTACGTACCAGACCTAAGGGAAGAAATTTTGCAGGAGGCCCACAACACGAGATTTTCGGTACATCCGAGTAGCACCAAGATGTATCAGGATCTTCGTCAACATTATTGGTGGCCGCATTGAAAGGGGAAGTTGCAGAGTTCGTTAGCCGGTGTTTGACCTGTCAACGGATCAAGGCTGAGCACCAACGGCCGAGCGGATTGTTGCAACCCTTAGAGATTCCAGAATGGAAGTGGGAGCACATTACTATGGATTTTGTGGTAGGACTCCCGACAACTCAAAAGGGTCTAGACGCCATCTGGGTGATCGTAGATCGGTTGACCAAGTCTGCCCATTTCCTACCGATCAAGATCACGTACAAATTGGAACAGCTGGCGAAACTTTACGTGAAGGAAATAGTATCACGACATGGAGTGCCGGTATCTATCGTGTCTGACAGAGATCCGCGCTTCACGTCAAATTTTTGGAGAAGTCTACAGGAAAGACTGGGAACACAGTTAAGAATGAGTACGGCATATCACCCTCAGACTGATGGTCAGAGTGAGCGAACAATTCAGACTCTAGAGGATATGCTCCGAGCAGTGGTGATGGACTTAAGTGGCAGCTGGGACGATCATTTGCCACTGGTAGAGTTCGCCTACAACAACAGTTATCACGCTAGTATTGGTATGCCACCGTACGAAGCGCTATATGGGAGGAAGTGTCGAACGCCGTTGTGTTGGGATGAAGTTGGTGAACGGAGATTGTTGGGACCAGAATTGGTACAACAAACCGTGGAAATCATTAAAGTAATAAGACAGCGGTTAGTAGCAGCTCAAGATCGCCAGAAGAAGTATGCCGACTTACATCGCCAGAAACGAGACTTTGAAGTTGGAAGTTTTGTGTTTCTGAAGGTATCTCCCTGGAAAGGAAAAATCCGTTTTGGGAAAAAGGGTAAATTGAGCCCTAGGTTCATAGGACCTTTTGAAATACTAAGGAGAATAGGCGAAGTGGCGTACGAGGTAGCATTACCTCCTGAACTTGAGCACATCCACAACGTGTTCCATGTATCGGTGCTACGTCCATATAAGCCAGACTATAAACATGTTATCTCCTATGAACCAATTCAAGTCGAGAGGGATTTATCGTACGAGGAGGTTCCTGTTCAAATACTGGATAGAAAAGAGCAGAAGCTGAGGAATAAAATCATTCACTCGGTGAAAGTGCTCTGGAGGAATCACGCGGTGGAAGAGGCCACGTGGGAGCTCGAAGAAAGGATGAGAGCTAATTACCCTCAGTTATTCGAGTAACCTTAGATTGAAATTCCGAGGACGGAATTTTTATAAGGGGGAGGGGATGTAATGTCCGGAAAATTTTAAACATTTTGTCAAATTTATTTTTATAAATAAATTCATTTTATATAATTTTATAAATTTAATTTGGATCCATATAAGTAGTGTTATTCAAATTTCTAAATTAAGTACAAGAAAATTGGGAAGAAAATTAATAAATAATTTTATTCTATCATTATCGGATTTAAATAATTCAAAAGAGAAATTTTGCTGAAACAAATGTTCAAATAATTAATTTATTAAATTAATTATTTAATAAGGGTGTTAATTTAATGGACCCATTTTCCTTTTATTTTATTGGGCCAAATCTAATTTCCTTGTTATTCTTTTCGATTGGGCCGCTTTGTATTTTAAAAAGCCGGCCCAACTCCATTCTATACCATTCCAGCCGGGTTGGGACTAGCAACCGGGTGGGATCCATTTTCCTTTGGGTTAGGATAACCGGCAAATTCGTTGGGAAGGGCTTCAAAGAAACAAAAATCAAATTGGGGAAAAATCCCAAATCCTCAGCCTAGACCCTCAATTCAGAAAACCTATCAAGACCTAAACCCTCAAATCGAACTAGCCCCTCAAATCGATCAGAGCAAAGGAAGAGGGGAAGGGGCGCGATAGGTCGGCGTAGGTGGGGGAACCGATTGACAGCACGGTAGCGTAGGAGGACCGGCGGCTACCAAGGGACTGACCAACGGACGAAGCAGTGAAGGCGTCAACGACCGAACGACCAACAGTTGGACCACAGGTTCGAGGAAATCGGCGATTGGACGGTGAAAAGGGGGGGTACGATGCTCGAGGTCCTGCCGGCGAAATCGCGGCTGAGTTGATGTGAAACGGTCGACAGCCGGTTCTCTTCAAACCCTCAGATATTGTCCGAAGCAATTAGGGTATTAACCACAAATTGGGCAAACATTACCCTATAAATTGAGACCCCAATCTTGAAGCTGCCGATTCTTAGAATTGGTGAGTTCTCAATTAAAAGTTCAGAGTTCCAAATTAGAAAATTAGGGTTCAAGTAGGAGAGGGAGCAGGGGAGTTCGATCGTGGGTTTCATTTGGAGTGAATGCCTCAAGGTTACACCGTTTATTTCGGTAGAAGGAGGAAGATTGCAGTCCGATCATTAGCAAGGTAGTGACCGAGTAATTTAAATTTTGTTTCTCTGTATTGGGCTATGGCTTCTCTGCATTGAGAATACTTTATTCCCTGTATTGATTAAATTAATTCTGGGTACTGTATTAACTGGATTATTCTTTGTATTGGATTAAATTTTTGGAATTTCTGTGGCTGTTGAAATCATTTTTTTTTCCTTTCGTACTCAAACTGGTACTGTCGACTGTGTGGGTTTGAAACTCAGAACCTTGTATAAATTTTTGGGTTTTAAACTCTGGTAATGCGATGATATAGTTAGTTCACTCATTTTCTTTCCTTCCTTCTTCAGTTTTTGGACCGACTGTGGGTTGGGTTGGACTCTGTATTAGGTCTTTAATTGGAAAATCATTGCCAAGGTACCTTGAAGGTTCTAGCAGGAATAACATTGGTTATACTGTGATGGGATTTTATTGCATTGTGTTGGTCTATTTTGATGAAGGAATCTGTTATGATATTGAATTGGATAATTCTCCTATTTGGGGCAATTCGTTCGAGGTACCATATTTAATCAATTGCAGGGACTTAGTACGTCTCTAGTGCCTGTGATACAGCAATTAAAACCCAAATATAGGGTAGAAACTTGAAGTTAATAATGCATTTGCAACTAATTAGTATTATGTTAATAAATAAAATTAACAAAAATAATTATTTATTTATTATCACTAATAAAGATAATAAATATTCTAATTATTATTTAATTAATATTAAATAATAAAGTTAATTAAATAATTATTTATTTTCAATAAATAATAAGGATAATAAATATTTTAATTATTATTAATAATAAAGTTTAATAATAAATATCTAATGATTAATTATGAACAAGGTTAACAAATAATTGTTTTTTTTGTTATCCATAAATAATAAATAAAGATAATAAATATTTAATTATTATTTAATAATAATAATAATTAAATATGAATAAAGTTAATAAAATAATTATTTATTATTTATTAATAAGTAATAAATAAAGATAATAAATATTTAATTATTATTTAATAATAATAATAATTAAATATGAATAAAGTTAATAAAATAATTATTTATTATTTAGTAAATAAAAGTACTAAGTATTTAATTATTATTTAACAATAATAATAATTAAAGTAAAAATGAAGTTACGAAATAATAAGGATGGTAAGTACTTAATCATCAATGGAATGATGATTAAGTATGAGGGAGATTAATAAGTTACTTAGTTGTGGCCCTTAATAAATAAAGATAATAAACACTTAAGGATTATTAATATAATTAAGTGTGTGTCAATTTATACCTCAATTAATGTTGAATAAAGAACAAGTATAATAATTACTAAATTACCCCTAAGGTAATGGTAATTAAGAGTAAATCAACTAAATAATTGATCAAGGGTTTTCCGTCATCTTTAAACCAAAATAAAATTATTTTATAAGGATTGTTAAACCATACCTAGATACAATTAAAGGTAATAAATTGAGTATTCAAATGATAGTGGCCATGATTAATTATTATCTGTTTAAATAGCATAATTGAGTGTATCAGTATACAGTTACGCGATGCTAATGGATAAACCAACCCTACCAATTGATAGGTTATCCAAGATCAATTAATTAAAGCTAAACTATATCTGTAGCTGACCAAACAGGCAAGTTCCTAACCCTAAACTCCTTACATTATTGCAAGTTCTTCCTTACCCAACTTTTTGCATTGAGCAAGCTTTTAAACCTTATGCATTGTTTTAATTCGTGCAAAAAGGTATATATTGTTGCAAGTTATTCTTTAAGCTTGAATCTTATCTCCAAGCATGCTTTAAGTGGTTTAATTACTTTTAAAATTATTCCACGTCTTTGTATTTATTGACATTCGCACTCGTGCATTTGAATTCGTATATTTATTTAAGTTCAGAAATTTGTGAACTATTCATGGTTAAGTCTGAACCCTTGTTCGGTCAGGCAAGTATGAATTTATAAAAGCTATCCGAACCAATCAATGGTAAGGATTCTTAGATTGTATGAACACCCCTTTATTTATAGGGGAGTACCCCACGTACCGTATATAAGGTACAAATAGCAGAATTAAATGTTATGCATATACATAGGGTACGCGAGGCTGATCCCCTCAAGTACGTTATTCTGTAGCCAGTAACCAGAGGGTCAACCAGCTATTGACTCCTCTGGAAGTTATCGTTCAAAGTCTATTTGACTATCAATTGTTCTAAAAGCATTTAATGTTCTTGTTTCTGATTATTCTATTGTTGAAATCCCTTTTTTATTCCTTCATCATGATATATCTTTATTGCTGCACTTTAAACTTGCTGGGCAAACTCGTTGCTCATTCTTGCTATATCATGACTTTATTGCAGCTAAACCCGAGACGTCAGGGAAGAACAAAGGAAAAGAAAAGATGAAATGATAGACTTCTCGTAGCAGACTTTAGATTCATGTGTTAGTTAATTACTGTTAATGTAATTTAAACCCTGAAAGTTGTTTAGGGTATGGATTGTGTAATTGTTAAGGTTAATCGTATTCTGGGATTAGTAACACCTTGTAATGAACAACGTATGTTTATTTTATTCCGCATTTTAGATACCATATGTTGTTATAGGTGGATGTTTATGTTGGATCGTGATGACCGGATCCGGGTATTTGGAGACCTGAATTTGGGGGCGTCACAGGTATCGTCGCCGGTTGGTTATCTTGTCGGAGCCGGTTTTCGTCGCCGGTCATCCATCTCGTAATCGTCGGTTATCGTCGCCGGTCGATTGTCTCGTCGGGGCCGGGTATCGTCACCGGTCACCCATCTCGTAACCCCCGGGTATCATCGCCGGTTGGTTATCTTGTCGGAGCCAGTTTTCGTCGCCGGTCATCCATCTCGTAATCGCCGGTTATCGTCGCCGGTCGATTGTCTGCGAGTGCCGGGCCTCGTATCCGGTCACTCGGTCGAATTGAGAAGCCGTGTTCGAAATCCGATCCATCAAAATCTCGTATTTTATTATCAGATTATGAGTCAAATGGGCTTTAGAATCGATTAAGCTTGCAATGGACCAAGGGGGGAGCACTGGGCCCAGCCGCAGATGGATCTGCGGCCAGCCGCAGATTGATCTGCGGCCAGCAGCAGATTGATCTGCGGCCAGCCGCAGATTGATCTGCGGCCAGCCGCAGATTGATCTGCTGCCAAGATCGGGCATATGAGTGGCCAGCCGCTTCCCAGATCTGTCACTTTCATTCATACCCCATGCGATTTTTAGACCCTTGCACGCCCTTTTGTCGAGCTTTCCAACCTTTTTTGCAAAAACTGCTCCGGTAGGATCGATCTACGCGCTACAGGTAACACTTTGACCGTTCACTTTTCAATTTCGTCAATGTTTTGCTATACATTTGGCTATTTGCATGGTTAGAGATAGAAATGTATGCTTTACAATGCTATGCTATGCATTATCGTATATACATGCTATGTATCAACTGTGTGAGTCCTATTTCACGCTCATGATGCGGTCCCACATATCTGTTTGTTCCTTTTTTGAAAGAAAATCATGCATTATGGTCCTTTACATGCTTTAATTATACGTATGAATGCAACTTTGATCTGTTGTGGCTTGGGTTCTTTGAAAAACATGCTTGGATATGCATGGGATGTCCATTTTACAGACGAAACTCTGCCGATTTTTTATTATTTTTTACATAATAAACATGCATCATGCTGCATTAATTATATGATGACGATTAGAATGTTTATGACATAATTCAAAATAGAATTTACCTCCCCTTCCGCCTGCTCTATTCCAGCTATGGATCCTGACACTCCTAGTAGCTCCACCGCGTCTCGGACTTCGAGCGTTCGCCGTCGTAGGGCTGCACCTGCCCCTGCCTTACCTCGGACCCGCCAGGCTCGCCGACTGGCGGAGTCGGTCATCCGGCCCGATCATCCTGACCTTGAGGAGGCTGTTCCTCCGGAGGTTGCGGCATAGGGGCCATCCTCCAGCACACCGGCTCCATCTCCTCATCGCGCCCTGTCTGGCGCATCTGTGTAGATACCCGATCTATTGGGTCGGGATCTCAGTCGTCACCCCTCAGCATCTCTCGCGGCTAATGAGGTATATTCGATTCTATTCTGATTTTATTCTCAATTTCTCAATTCCCTCTTTTTATCTGGACTGACCCATTGGTGATTGCCACAGGTGCCCGAGTTTACTCAGCCGAAGGGTAACTGGTTCAACATTTACTCCCTCTACACGGCTTTGCACAGCGACTACCGGGCGGTGGTGGATTCTTGGGGCTTCCGTCATTTTTTCACTATCATGCCCCGTCAGTGCCCCTGGGGTTACATGAGGGCCTTATCCGAGCGATGGTTCCATCAGAAGCAGTCCCTTCATCTTCTTGACTGCGAGGTTGTGCTGACCCCCTGGGATTGGAGGTACATCACAGGTATAGAGTTCACCAGGTCCCGCGTCCCTCTGGATCTCGACATTACTCCAGCGGAGGTCCGGGCTTTATTGGGCTTCGCTGTTGAGGACCGGGTCTTTAAGGCCCGTAGCATTCGGTCCGGTGCATTGGCTGTCGATGCTGTCGGGGGTCTACACGCACTGCCTATTCCAGTGGATCAGGGCACTCGGGACATTCTGCTACGGCGCTTGTTTCTGACCATTATGAGGGGTTGTTTCCTAGGGAACAACTCCTCCACCATTCATTTCAGCGTCGTAGGAGCTGTCAGAGACGTGGACTGGATCAGTGACTACGATTGGGGGTCGTTCACCTTTGCTTATTTCCTCCATGGTCTGCGTCTACGTTCGGAGGGCCAGACAGATGCTTCGCTTAGATTCTATCACTTCTTGCTGGTGAGGTTTCTCTTCCTCTCTTCTTACTGGACTTTCCTTCATTTATTTCTCTTTTCTGCATTTGTCGGTTATTTCATGCTTTTCACTGTTTCTGTTCGCAGTTCTGGGCCTACGAGCATCTCCCATGTCTGAGGCCTGTTACTACTCTTGGCCTGGACACTTATCTCCGAGGCCGGCGATGGCATCATAGCACTTTGGAGGAGGTCCCGATATCTGGCAGCTTTGCACACTGCCGCATCCAGCTGGAGCTGATCACGGCTGCTGATGTCGTCTGGGTTCCCTACCTCTTCGAGCATCTGACTGTGGGGTTTGCTGATGGGCATCCTTCTGGCCCGGAGTTCGAGCTTTCCACCCGTCGCCTCACTTTGCAGAGTGTTGGAGGATGGGTGATGTACCTGGGGGAGCGCGCATTCAGATGTGTTACTGGAGAGATCCGCATCCCGCATTCCCTTCCTTTCACTACCTCCTGGCCGCTGGATTCTCAGCCTTCGGAGATCATGCTCGCAGGGGAGGACGACTGGATGCTTTCTACGGGTCCCAGTACGAGTGATGCTTTCCGTACCTGGTGGGTGCCCCGCACTATCGGTCCTCAGACCCGGGCCACATTCTTCCTCGGGGATATGGTCCCCGGCTCGGTGATGATGACTGACTGGGCAGCCTGCGTTCGGAGCCCTACCCATGCTGAGTAGATCGCCACTCTGACCCGTCAGGTAGACCAGCTGTCTCTATATCTTCGGGTGTTGGGTCGAACTCCAGAGGATGCTTATGCCTACGATCCTGACGGTGCGGGTTATGATGCAGGCTCGAGCTCATCTGATGCCACAGCGCAGCCATACATCCCCGACATGAACTTTGGGCCTTCGACTTCGACGACTCCGGGGGATCAGTTTGTGGATCCGGCCTACTTAGATGACATTGACTTTGTTTAGATCATGATAGGATATGGCTTTTGTACCTGCACCTGTTTAGACTTCTTTTCCATTTTATGCACTATGTACTGAACTCATTTATTTATTTATGAACAGTTTTTTATCTTTATGAAATTCACTTGTTTTATTATTATTTGTACGATGCATGCTTTTTCATTTATGGATATAGAATGACCCCTGTACAGTCTTTTTGATACTATTTTTCCACAGATGTCGTCCTCAGATGCCGTGGTACGCTTGGATTCCATTCATCCCACAGGGTTGGTTAGCAGTCTCCTCCGCTGGTTGGACACTTTATTGCCGGCCGACAGGGTTATCGCAGATGGTCTTTTGGGCCATTCTTGGTCCTTATTAACCTTTCAGGTGCCAGCGGGCTTTGTGGATGGTATTCTGAGCTATTGGGCCCCTGCCCGTCAAGTGTTCAGGTTAGGGACAGTAGAGCTGACCCCCACCCTCGAGGAGTATGCTCGCTTCACCGGCTTGCCTTTGGATGGCCCTTGTGCTAGGGTTACAGTTGGTTCCATGCGCCGTCAATTCTTGACTTTCACCGGTTTGCGGAGGGCTATCTTATCACCGGTGATCACATCAGACTATATGGTTCCCCTTTAGTTCTTGATTGACCGATTTGGCTCACCCGACAGTTTTCGTCTTTTCTTCGGTGATTTTTCCGTGTCCGAGGAGCGCTGGGGTGCCTTGAGAGTAGACGTTCTGATGGCCTGTGTCGTCTCAGTTTTGTACTTGCCCGCAGGACCCGATCAGTTGGACATGCGGGTTGTCGCGGCCGTTCGAGCTCTTCAGGAGGATCACACCGTTCTTCCCATGATATTGGCGGATACCTACATGTCCGCCTCATATTGCCACTCTTTCCGAGGTAGAGTATTCAGAGGGAGCTCAACTTTGTTATACGTTTGGTTCATGAGTCATCTCAGTCCCATCGGCCATTTCCGTCGCCAAGGGTTTTGCTTCAGCCATAACATAGCCACGCAGTTTTCGTTTCGTCCCGTGAGCTGTACTGATGTGGCCTCCTGGACATCATTTTTTGTCGGTCATTGAGAACCCCTTTCATCTACTGGTCTATTCGGGTTATTGCTCCTTTATGAGCTTCTTGACTCACGTGCCTGACCTGGACTTCATTCCCATTGCTGGCTTGAGGGGCGTGACGACTTATCATCCCTTGGCGGTTACAGGGCAGTTTGATCAGACCCAGGATTTTCACCTTTTCACGGGTGCAGCCGCCTACCGATTCCTTATATCATCCCATACAGAGAGGAAACTGTTGCGGGTATACGATCTTTGGTCTCGCAGGATCTTTGCCGAATATAGCGAGGGTTGCCACCTCCAGACATTTGCTTACGTGCAGTGGCTGCGCGGAGACCTGGGTCCGGCTGTTTTGAGTCGGACTGGGGCCCTTGCTCACTGTAGAGTGATCTTTCCAGATGATACCACAAACCACTACATCTCAGCCGATTCTGCCCCAAGTCGGGTTACTGAGGACACCCGACTCCGCCTGGCCTTGATTACTACTGAGGCCGAGAGGGATGCCGCTCTTGTCGAGAGAGATGATGCCATTCTGGCTAAAGACGCTGCTATTGCTGACAGAGATGCCATTGTATTTCAGACCAGGGCAGTTATAGATGCTCATTCTGGGACTGTCAGCCGAGCCATGGCTTTACTGGATCGCATTGACATGATGGGGCAGCAAATTGCAGGGGATGCTGATGCTTCAGATCTATCCACCACTTTATCCATACTGCTTCAATTAGTTTCAGATTTGTAGGTCGTTTTATTTCCTGCATAGACTATGTTAGTTTCATCGGTTATTGAAAGAGAAATCTTGTAATAAAATGACTTATATATATAGACATGCATTTTAAATTTAGTCATTTTCCCGTTTCGTCGTATCATTGCCTTTCATTGGATCCTCATTTAATCCAGTTGACAACGATTTTGACATTTCGCCTTCTTTCTCTTCTCAAGTCTTGATGGAGATCTGACAGATACTGTCGTACCCCTGTCGATTTCATCGGATTGGGTCTTAGATCTTTGGTCAATTATTTGGTTGGAATCAGGGTTATGTCATTTGGGATGAAGCTGGTTTCGGGAAGGTCTAGGAGGGTTTTATCTGGCTGTTGGAAATTGGTTTTGTTTAGGGAAAAGATTATAGGGCTCGGACCGCGCCATGATGGCTGCCTACGTACCCCCACAAGTTGGGAGATCAGGTCCTACGTAGTTCGTTTCTCAAAGAAAAGGAAGAATTGATGATTCAAGCGTAGAACCGCTTTACTGAGTCGAAATTGAGGGGTTGTGGAAATACCTCACCATCCATTTCTTGCAACATGAGGGCTCCTCCAGATAGCACTTTCTTAATCACGAATGGTCCTTCCCAGTTCGGGGCGAACTTCCCCTTGGATTCGTCTTGACAAGGCATGACTCTTTTTAGCACCAAATCATTTTCCTTGAACTTCCGGGGTCTTATCCTTTTGTCATACGATCGAGAGATCCTTTGTTGATATAACTGACCATGCCAAACAGCAGCCACCCTCCTTTCATCAATTAGGGCCAATTGGTCGTATCGACTTTGCATCCAATCCTCCTCGCTTATCTGAGCATCGATCACTATTCTGAGGGACGTCATTTCAACCTCAACTAGCAGAACGGCCTCCATTCCATACACCAAAGCGTAAGGGGTTGCCCCTGTAGAAGTACGCGTTGACGTTCGGTATGCCAGCAGGGTGAGGGGTAACAAATCCGGCCATCCCTGATGATTAGCAGACATTTTTGCCATGATCTTTTTGATGTTCTTATTTGCAGCCTCCACTGCCCCATTCATCTTAGGACGGTAAATGACAGAATTGAGGTGCTTGATCTTAAACTGGTCGCACAATCCCTTCATGAGGGCGTTGTTCAAATTCTTGGCATTGTCGGAGACCAAGACCTCAGGTTGCCCGTATCGACAAATGATATTATTCCTGATAAAACTGACGATGACCTCTTGAGTTACCCTGGGGAAAGAAGCTGCTTCTACCCACTTGGTGAAGTAATCGATCATGACGAAAATGAATCGGTGCCCGTTGCTCGCTTTGGGCTCTATCGGTCCGATTACATCCATTCCCCACATTGAAAATGGCCACAGGGAAGTCATACAATGCAGTTCATTGGGAGGCGTATGGATCACATTACCGTGCGCCTGGCATTGGTAACACCGTTTGACATGATCATCGCAATCGGCTTTCAGTGTTAACCAATAATGCCCCGTTCTCAAGATCTTTTTGGCCAGCATCGGTCCACTCATGTGTGGCCCACACACTCCACCATGTATTTCGTTCATAATCCTTTGGGCCTGTGTCTCATCTACGCATTGTAACAGTCCCAACCCGGTATCCCTCTTGTAGAGTGAATCCCCACTCAGGTAAAATTTCATTGCCATATTTTGAATTCTCATCCTCTCAGCTCGGCTCGCTTGGTCGGGAATGGATCTATCCCTCAGGTACTCCCTTATGTCGTGATACCAAGGCTGCCTTGGCAGAACCACCTCGTCTGATAATACTGCCACATATTCCTCGTATGCCGGGGCATTCTGTACTGCTATCTCAATCTGTGGAACGTCCCTGTTCTTGATTACGTGGATTAAGGACGCCAGGGTTGCCAAGGCATCGGCAAAATCATTCCGTCCCCGGGAAATATGGCGAAAAGCGATATCTTCGACTCCTGCATCAATTGGATAACACAACGATGGTATGGAAGTAACCAGAGCTCCTTTGTGTTGTACACCCCGATCGCTTGTCTGATTACCAGTTCTGAATCCCCAAACACCGCCAGTCTCTTCACTCCCATATCGCGGGCAAAGCGGAGTCCCAATATACATCCCTCGTATTCAGCTGTGTTGTTCGAATTGCTGAAATACAGTTTAGTGGCCACAGGGTATTGTTCTCCGGTGATAGAGACCAGGACCGCTCCGGCTCCTGCCCCCTCGGCATTCATGGCACCATCAAAATACAGCTTCTAGAACTGCCCCTCGTCATCACATTTCGTGTGTGATACCCAAAATATATCTTCGCCCGGTAGAGGAGTTTCTAATGGCTCCAACCCTCCTGACGGGGTTTCTGCCAACTGATCTGCAATTCCCTGCCCTTTTATGGCTTTCTGAGTTACGTACACCATGTCGAATTGCTGTAAAATTAACTGTCATCTTGACAACCGACAGTTTAGCATGGGCCTTTCAAAAATATATTTCAGGGGATCCATTCTTGATATCAGGTACGTCGTATGCCCATGGAGGTAGTGCTGTAATCTCCCTGCAGCCCAGGCCAGAGCACAACAGGTCTTCTCGATGGGAGTGTAATTCTGTTCACATTGGCTAAATCTCTTGCTGAGGTAATAGATGGCCTGCTCTTTACCTGCCTCATTTTTCTGTCCCAGCATACATCCCATCACGATGGCATTGACCGATATATACATGAACAGAGGGATCCCGTCCTTGGGGGGTACCAGCACTGGTGCCTCTGTCAGTTGCTTTTTAATGGTCTGAAAAGTCTTCTGACATTGCTCATTCCATTCTTGGGAAGCACCTTTCCTTAACAATTTGAAAATTGGCTCGCATGTAGTCGTCAAGTGGGATATAAAATGGTTGATGAAGTTTATTCTCCCGAGGAATCCTCTTATCTCCTTCTCTGTGTGAGGTGCCGGCATATCCACAATAGCCTTAATCTTTGTTGGATCCAACTCAATGCCTCGATCACTAACCAGGAATCCCAAGAGCTTACCCGACTGCACTCCGAAAGCACACTTTGCTAGATTGAGTTTCAAATTATACTTTCTGAGGCGATCGAATAGCTTTTTAAGATGGATTATATGGTCAGATTATATCCTTGACTTCACGATAATGTCATCCACGTAGCTCTTTATGCATCATGTCGTGGAACAGGGCCATCATGGCTCTCTGATAAGTAGCCACCGCGTTTGTGAGACCAAAAGCCAATCGTCTATAGCAGAAGGTGCCCCAAGGGGTGATGAACACGGTCTTTTCCCGATCTTCTTCCGCCACCATTATTTGATGATACCCGGCAAAGCAATCCACAAAAGAGTACATCTCGTACTGGGCTGTGTTATCCACCAGGATGTGTATGAAAGGCACCGGGAAGTTATCCTTGAGACTGGCCTTATTTAGATCTCTATAATCTACACATACCCTCACCTTCCCTCCAGGTTTATCCACTAGGACTACATTGGACAACCATTCTGGGTAAGTGGACACCATAATGATTCCCGCCCTGAACTGCTTGATGATCTCTTCCTTCACTTTTAAGCTCCATTCCGGTTTCAACTTTCTTAATTTCTTCTTGACAGGCCTGAAACCCTCCTTGATGGGCAATCGGTGTACCACAATGTCGGTGGACAATCCGATCATATCCTCATGAGACCAGGCAAAGACATCCTCATATTGGTTTAACAACTCAGTCATTTCAGCCCTTTGCCTGGGGGTAAGGTCCGTCCCTATCTTGAGTTCTTTTGGCTTGTCCGGGGTTCCGATATCTATGGTGATGGTTTGGTCCAAGTTGGGTTTGGGTTTATCCTCGACCCATCCTTTGATCTCTTCAGGTGCGTCGTCGTAATCTGTCTCGTCTTGCTCAATGCCCATCAAATCGAAATCCAGCTCAATGTCAAAATCATAATCATCATTCAAATTTGAAAGACCGTTTGTTAGGCAAGGATTACTCAAATTGGTACACCTGACATGAAACAAAATATTTGTCATATATAAGTTATTTTCCACAACGATCACATTTTCAGATAACATGAAGAAACGACATAATTATGCAAAATACAAAACAACAACAAAAAAATAAACTTCTTCATCCTCCCATCCTCTGGGGTCTACCACCCTGATGTCGGGTTTTACCCTTGTTTGGATATCACTGGTTTCATAGTCCAGTTATCGACGGTCAGGTCAGATGAAATGCGCTGGATAAAAGGGGGCCTCACGTCGGACACTTCCCCGATGATTACGGCTACGTCGCCCGAATCCCTCTTCCTATCTTCTCCAGGAATAATTAGCCCCGCCCAATCGATGATAGGCACACCCTGTCGGGCTTCCGGTGGCGTGACAACATCCGTCCCCTCTCTATTGCTTGTTAATTGTCCGGGGATATAGCACTTGGTTTCAAACTCTTTCGCGACCTCCTGTAGGAAACTTTCCCTCTTGGCCGATTCATCCCTCGCGGGGGTTAATTCTTCATCCCTTGACTCAACCACCGGCTCGCTAGTCCCTTGTTCATTGTTGACCTTGGTCACCGATTTGCCAGCCAGTCGAATCGGGGCCATGCCCTGACGGTGTCTCCGTGTTGTGCCCTCATGATATCCCAACCTTGCTTTACCTATCTGATGAGGTAGTTGAATGGGCTTGGTGATTCCTTGGCTACTCTTCCCTAATCCTTGTCCAGGCTGGAATTTCATTTTCATCATTTCTTTTGCAACGAAGGTAAGTTCTGGAGAGACCCTAGGTTTCACGGCTGGGGCTCCCAGGCATCTGTAATGGGGAGTGCTGATTTCCAGCGCCTGAAAACTAGCAGGTGCTGCTGACTCGTCCACATTAATCACTGGTAGGCCATTCCTGGGAGGAGAAGGGTCATCACATTCTGCCAAGATCGTTACCAGAGTCTCATCGATGATTAATTTGATTTGTTGGTGTAGCGTGGAAGGAACTGCCCCGACCATGTGTATCCACGGCCTCCCCAATAACAGGTTATAACTGGCCGCAATATCTAGGACTTGGAAAGAGATATCAAAAGTACAGCGTCCTATTTCCACCGGCAATTCGATCTCTCCAATTGTATCCCTCCGGGAACCATCGAAGGCTCGCACCACTACATGACTGGCCCGTAGGCGCTTAGGATTGATGTTCATCTTCTGCAATGTACTGAGGGGACAGATATTCAACGTCGATCCCCCATCAATCAACACCCCATTCATGATATATCCTAAGGAGATTACCGCAATATGTAGCGGTTTTCGATGCCCCCTTCCCTCCTTGGGGATGTCATCATCTGCAAAGGATATTACATCACTCTCCAACAGATGGCCTACCAGATGGCCGAAACCTTCCTCACTAATTTCCTTGGGCACGTATGCCTCCTCCAGGACTTTCGCCATGGTTTTGCAGTGATCATTGGATGATAACACCAAGTCCATGATTGATGTCAAGGTCGACTCCTCATTTAAAATCTGGATCCCTCTTGTTTCCGGGTGATCCATCTTTTTCAAAAATTCTATGGCCTTTTCCTCGGAGATTTCTTCATTTTTCTTCTTTTGGCTCTCAAGGACACGCCCGGGAAGATATAAGGGATTCCCTCTTATCGTCGCAGAAGCACAACTGGCCGCTTCCTCTGACATCCCCCCATAATTCCATGGTATTGTCTTTAGACTGCTGATAGGGATTTGCGGTCTTGCTGTAAGGATGAGGGGTTTCGGAGCCGCCAACTTGACAGGTTCCTCCGAGGTATTTCTACTTACACCCATCAACCTAATGGGCGCTCCCCGTGCACTCCCGTGATCATTCATCATGTTGATCATTTCCTCAATTTTCTGCACATAGTTCAACCTTGACGGCCCCTCGGCTTCACTGGCCTCCGCCACATTGACCCCCCCTCCATCATGCCTTGGCAGGGGATTGGCCTTAACGTTCGGGGAGTCTGGCTGCTCCACCATAATTTCCCCACTATCAATCAAGTTCTGGATTCTGTGCTTCAACGTCCAATAGTCCTGCGTATCATGACCAGAGGAACTTGAGTGGTATGCGCATTGCTTGCTTGGGTCAAACCTTCTTCCCTTTGGGTCACTCGGGGGTGCCAAACCAACTATCTTCTTTTGGGCTGTCAGTACCGCTAAGACCCGTTCAAGAGGCTCTCCGAGCGGGGTAAATACTCGATTTTGCGAGGCCTCATATCTCCTTCGCCCTTCCGCCCTCTGATCAGCGAAGTTAGGCTGTCGGGATGGCCCTACTGTCTGCACCTGTACTGGAAGATGGTTTTCTGTCCTTCTAGGCGAGCCCTGAAGGATGAGGGAAACATCCTCCTCCTTTTTCTTTTGAACCCTACGGGAAGTGCTGCCATAATTTCCACTCTGTATTTGTTCTGCAGCCGTTTCCAGAGCCATGAAATCCCGAATCTTACCAGACTTCAGACCCATATCCACCATTTCTCCGTGTTTAATCATCTCGGCGAAAGGCCTACCAATCCCTGATATAACCCGCTCATAATAAGGGGCCTCTTGAATATCTATGAAGGTCATCACCATCTCCGACTCGCTCATCGGGGGATTCACCTGCGCGGCCATACCTCTCCATCGTTGTGCATAGTCCCTGAAGGATTCCCTGGGTTGCTTCTTAACTTTTGTCATTTGGTATCTATCAGGGGCCATTTGTGCCTGGAAGCTATACTGTGTTAAGAAGGTGTGGGCCAATTCCTCCCAATTGTGAATTCGGGCATTGTCAAGACGGGCATACCAGATTCTCGCCTCTCCCGTCAAACTCTTTTGAAAAAGTTGCATTCTTAGACCCTCGTCCTTTGCATAAGATCCCAACTCCCCAATGTAGATTTTCAGATGTGTATAAGGATCCCCCTTCCCATTGTACTTCTCAAATTCGGGGATTTTAAATTTCTCCGGATATCTGGTTCCGGGGAACACACAAAGATCTGAGTAGTTCACCCTGCCAAGGGACCCTATGCCCTTCATAGATTGGATAGTTTCCTCCATTTGTTTTATTTTCTTTCACAGGTCATCCGTATCTCCCTCTTCCGGGATAGTAATCACTGTTTTGTTAGGTACGGGAATGGCCTTTGGGACGACTGGCTCGCCCTTAGGTTGGGGTGGATCCTCTTTAGGTGGGTCCTGTCGAGGTATCAATTGTTCCCTTAGCATTATGGCCATTTCTAACATCTACTTCTTGAAATCATCAAATTCCTCCCTAGATATGGAGCCAGGATTATTAGGTGGGAGCTCAGCCATTTCAGATGTAGAGTTTTGGGCCCTTTTAGACTGCGAACGGGTTTGAGGAGCAATCCTACAGAAACAACGGTTCGAAGTTTAGCTCCTGGGCAAATGAAAGGATATAGATGCATGCTAAAGCTGTAACTTTTGTGTTTTGGGTTTTTTAATCTTTTTCTGCAAAACAGCATGTTAGTAGTCCCTTATTGCAATAATAATTGATAGACATGACTTATTATGCCTTCCCAGTTATTCCCTGCAAAACATGGAGGTCAGTACTTTCTTTTGTCAACAGGGGAGGCATATATGAATGGGATCATGACATTTTATACGCGTGAACGTAAAAGGGCATAAAGAGACTTTTCCTGCGTTGGGTTAATCTGAGGCTGACCTATCCTAGGGTTACTCTCACGGGCTTTTCGGCATGAAGGTCCCCAAATCTTCGCAATCTACTCGTTTGAGTCCTTTCGATTGGAGCGGATTTGGGTGGTGCGTTTCCTGAGCCATCTCCGGGGAGCAGCCCCTTCGAGTCCAGTAATAAGCAACCGACAGGTTCGCCTTAGGAGGAAGTACTCTCTCAACATACATTCACATTCATCGTCCTCACCGCATGCAAATGATTAAAAGTAAAGCAAATCCATTCAATCATTCATTTATTGGGCAAAACACACATTCATACAATAAGAGAAAAAAAATCAAAATATCGCACACACACACATTTTATGAATTTTAAAAGGATAGGATAGCATCAAGATTTGAACGCGACTTAAGCCCTCGAATTTCCCCAGCAGAGTCGCCAGCTGTCGACACCGATTTTTTCGTCTCTTTCGTCTTTTCCAATTTTAGCCTTTTAATCGAATGATTTTTGGAAAAGGTCGGCATTAATGTCGACGGGGTTTTGAAAGATCGTTTTTTATGATGAGCCAATTGACCAGAGTCGCCAGTTGGTATATTTGAAATGGATGTACCAACTCATCTGAGTTTCATTTTTTATAAATCGATGGCTCATATGTGACTCCGAATTAATTGGTCTGCGAACCGGGATTCAAAGAGTTCGGGGGCTTGCTTAAGCGAGGGGAAGGTGTTAGGCACCCCCAACTTCCGTGAAACACGGTTACCGCAATCTTGATGTTTTCCTATCCTTTAATCCATGAAATATGTGTGTGTGCGTGTGTGTGTGTGTGCCTAAGGAATGTTATGGTGAGTTTTGTATAAAAAAGGAATTCTTTTTGGTGTTTTATGAAAGAGACGTGTTTTATTTTGGGAGTGCTCTAGAATGTCTTTTGGCCTATTCGAGAAAGCTCTATTTCTTTATGAGAAAGGTTTGATTTTAATTGGCAAAAGCTATGAGATTTTTTATTAAGTGTTATTTTGGCAAAACACGAATTTGTTAAACCTTAGCCAAAATAGGAATCGAGATTTATACGTTGTTTTCATAAATGATGGGCAATTTCTAAGATCTCTTTCGCCCTATGTATCAAGGTTTAATAAAACGTTTATTTCTTTTTATAAAACCATTTTCATGACATTTGAAAAAAACAACTTCTCTTTAGCTTTATCGTAAAATAGGAATCGACTTTCATTAGCATTTCCAATTCTTAGCCTCGTGATGCTAATATCCTACTTTGATTAATTTTAGAAAAATCTTTATTGTTTTGGCTTTTGAAATCTTTTGTTTGGTGTTACAAATCAAATTAAATATCAAAACGCGTAGGGGGCTATTCACGGGCATGTAAGCCATCAAAATATCCCCGAATGCCAACAATCACATATTTCACTACTACGGGGCCTTAAACCCGATTCCCGCCTTAGCGTCGTTTTAAGGCCCAACGATTACATGTTACAAAAACGAGCACCTTGAATCTATTACATACATCAAAACGTCCATCATCGGATTTAGAGCACGGGGTCGCGTTCCTAGGCTCACACCCAAGATTTCTACATGCCCGCAAAATGAAGCCACAAGACTAACCAACACGGATTTGTCTAATACACCATGACATCCGAAAATGATAATCTAAATAATTTACACCCAATACATCACCATAAACAAGCTAGAAATTTCACCAATTGGATATCCTCGGGTTAGTAGGAAGAATTTTGTTCCGATGGAACCCTCACTAATAATCCCTAATCCATGATTGTTCAACAATATACATGAAAATTACATTTAATTTAACCAAATAACATGATATAAATTGCTATAACAAAGGGAAATTTCACCTTGCAAATGATCTCAAATGGATGTAAGCTTGTGTATTTGAATAGGATAAGAAGTATATTTGATACAATCAAAATCAAAAGAGTATAAATCCTCTTTTTTTTCTCTCTTTTCTTCATATTTTGTTGCAAAACTTAGCTATTTCTCCTCTCAATTTCTGTGCCTTTTGCTGCTGAATTCTCCTTCCTCTGAAATCTGCTGAACCTCTCCAACTCTCTGTATGCTGAAACGGAAATGAGCTGAAATAGGCTGGCCGCCTGCCTTCCACTCGCCTGGTTTCGAGTTCCGTGTTTCGAGTTCCGTGTTTTCAAAAGGCGCACTTATTGACCGCAGATCAATCCGCGGCTGGACAGTTTGACTTTCTCGATTTTCGTGCCATGCCTCGAATTTCGTGTCATAACGTCGGTTTTCACTGACAGGCTCGTAATTTACAGTCTGGAAATTTCCGGGAGACGTGCCACCTCATTCGGGGATGCCCGTTTCGGACGGCCCTATTGTCACGTCAGCTTTGGTCGCCAATCATCGCGGTGGTGTTGAACGTTCGCACTTGTGTCCATTCCTTCGCTCCCGCAAGCCGGTTCAATTGACGATTTTCCCCTCCCGTCACGGTTAGTATAGGGAACGCAAAATTTGGGTGTCTACAAGTTATTTGAGGGATTATACTTTGTGCACTGATTTTACGACTTAAGATTGGTTTAACCGCTTATATTGTTTACATGAGAAAATTGTGAAAAATTACAGAATGAAAAAAAATACAGATGTCTTGTGGTGGATTGAGAAGGAGCGTAAAATGCACTCACTCATAAACATAAGAAGCGGGAATGAGCGTAAAACGCGCCCGCTGGGAAGCAAATAAGTGAGATGGGACATAAAATGCACTCACATTGAAAGGGAAAAAATGTGAAAGGTGAAATGGATCATAAAATAAATTCACCTAAGAAAGTGGAAATTACAGGTTTTGGTGCTAAAAAGAATTGCAGGATATTCAGGTTTTGAGTTTTGAGTCAGTGTGCACAATTGTTGTTCCATGATATCTAAACTGGGTATTTGTGTTGATCATATGAGAGATATTTATGTGGATCTGTTTTGATTTGGATGATGTTCTGTGGGGAATGACAAAGTTGTTGTTGTAAGTTGGTTGATGAGGTGTTAATCATATTTTGTGATTAGTATTATTGTTCAGTAGTACTTTCATTGAGTTTAAGACCTTTGAATTCTTGGTTGGATGAGTCAGATAAGTTTTTCTGGATATGATCTGTGTTCTATTTACATGAGGACATGTAAAAGCTAAGTGTGGGGGAATTTGATAGGTGCATAATATTCGATTATTTTCATTCCTTTATATTTAGTTTAGTTACATGTTATCTGTTATATGAACTGATTTAAGGTATTTACTGATTTATAGAAGAATTATGGAGTTTAATGCTAAGTTTTATGTGTTTTGTAGAATTGCTTTATGATCAGCGTTACTACTCTACGATCATTGAGTGGGAGCTCTATGTTCGTCATGTTGGAGTGAAGTCTGGCAACTCTACGATTACGAGAAAATTCGACAGAGGTTGTTCGACGATTTCCAGGTTCACTCTACGATACCGAGTTTTACTCTACGATCTGCCACTCTACGTTTGTCTGTTGAGAGGCTCTACTCTACGATTATATGGGTTGACTTATGAGTTGACTTTTGGATTCCGATTCTGAGAAGGATTTGAGATGCTGGAGCTTAATAATTTAATTTCTAACATGATTTAGAGATAGAGTTACACATTAAAATGAAGTTAAATCTGATACAGAATCTAAGTCAGAGTTGATATGGAAGCTGATGCCGAACTGGAAAAGGAAACTAAAAGAGATTTGGGTTTGGAAACTTAATTCTAATTTGATAAGGAAGCTACTCAAAGTTAGATTTCAGAAGCTGAGAAGGATTTAGAAACTACCATATTTGCAGAGTGAAGACTTACGAATTAAAATAGAATTAGAATTCTTCTAGAGTTTCAAAGTATCTATAAATACCTTTAACATGTACTCAGTTGGGGGCATCCTGGACAATCTTGGATCATCATCCTAGATCATATTTAATTTATTGTTCTTTGTTTATCAATATGCTAGGCTAGTTTATTTTTATTCGGTTCTAACGGGATGTGGAACCTTATTTTCAGTTAATAGTATAATTAAGTTTCGTTATTGATTCTTTCTTATATAAGATTTATTCTGATAATTTATTTTAACTGTTTATATGCTATTTTATCTGATTGATTTAATGTGGCCAGTTAGATTAATCTGATGAATATCATCTGCTAGATTAAGGTATGATATTAAGCAAACGATGTTATATCTGATCACATGTAGTACTTAATAATATTTGATTGTGGACAAGCTTTTGGGTATTATTAAGATTATCAGAAGACAAGTTAAATAATCCCTGATAGTGTGATTGTTGCTTGGAACAACCTAATTCTCTAATTCTTAATGCTTCTGTCATATTATATCTGGACTGATAGTTCTGGGTTATATTACAGTTAGAGTCTAGTGGGGGCGATTGTCACATTAGATTTAAAACCTAAGGAGAATTTTGAATGATTGAGGGATTGCTAATCATCTAGGGTTGTTAATTTCATTGAAGGAAGAAATAATGTTAACTTGATTATGCTGTTGCTGTAAATTAGTGAAGATGAACTGAAGAACTGAAGCTTTAATTTATTTGTTTATTTTTATTATTTTAACTTTGTTTTCTTTAGTTAATCATAATTCAATACCCCCCAATTCTTTACTTATTATATTTTTAGTTTAAAAATATTAGAATAAATACAAAGTAATATCATTCTTCGTGGGATCGATCCTTACTTGCTACTGTGTTTATTATTTAAATTTGTAGAGTAAAAGTGAGGTTTATTTTTGGATTGCTTAACAACAGCTTCCCATGCGCGCAACGACTACCAAAATTTGCACAGTAGGAAGCGCGAGAGCAAATGGGCAACTTTAGGATGAGGCAAATTGTAGATTTAATTGGGCGAAATGGGCAAATTATAAATCAATTAAGCAAATGGGAGAACTGGGATGAAGAATTGCGAGGAAAAAAGATAATCCAGAGAGGGAAAAAATGAGTCGTTGTCGTCGAGGTTAGGGTTTAAAAAAGGGGACTCATTATCGACGGCATGCCCGTCGATATTACACCCATCAAGATTGAGTCAATAGCGATAGGGTGCCTGTGATAACCCAAATTTTTTCGCAAAATATTTTAATAAAATTAAAATAAGAATTTAATAAATAAAATTCTTATTATGAGACGTGTTGGGTTTGAATGTATAAATGTATATGTGTTATGTATATTTTGAAATATGTAATTTTGCGTGAAAGGTTAAATGTGCATATAAATGTGAAATATATACATATATTGGGAAAAATGTGATTTCATAGTTAATTAAACTATTAAAGAAAATAGATGAAATTAATTCACTATTTGAAAATTGGTGGAGTAAAATATTCATTTTAATTAATTGAATAAAGAAAGTTCTTTTCTTTTAATTAGTCAATGATGAGAATTATGTTACCATAATAAAATGTAACATATAATGGCATCATATTTAATATTATACTAGATGGATGTGAATTAAAAATATGAGATGAGAGATCAATATATAATATATAAATATTGGTGTCAAATTAGTAGATTAAGTTAATATTTAATTTGAGAAGAAATGTATAGGTTAAATAAATTGTTTTCAAACAATTTATAGAAGGAAAAATAAAATTTAATTTAATTGTACAATATTAAGTGTATAAATTAAATGAGTTGTTTAAAATAGTTAATGAAGGAGATACTAATCATTTAAATTAGTGATTCGTTACACTAAAAGTGTTTATTTTAATTATGAATTTAATTTCATAATTAGTATAATAATTTTTATACATATTATAAATGTATAATTATCCAATTTTGGTTAATAATTTATGGGAATAAATGTAATTATGATACATGAATATGTATATATTGAAAATATGTATAATGTAATATAAGGTATATGTTACGAAATAAGAATTAGACATGCTGATGATTTATTCTTGTTAAGTATGATGTGTTGAGTTTGTAAGTCAAAATAAAGGTAGATACTAAAGAGACTTTAAGTGTAAAGAGGCGACAGCATGCAGAGCACCAAAGGGCTACACGTGGGCAATTGCATGTATCCATCCTAATGTGGAGGACAACTATGAGTTCACAAAAATACAATTTGATCTAATAGAATCTCTATATACTCTCTCGGTATCAGATCATCATATCTACCCTCTTCCTATAGAGAACTAGTGATAAATTAAAGTAGGAAAGGAAGAGGCCTGAAATTTTTAAAAAAATTGGTGATCACCACCACAATATTTTCAGACTCCGGTGAACACATGCACGCCACTTTCGCTTCGAGATATGTCCGCACTTCTCTTTCCAGATTTAAGTTGCTAGAATAATCAAGGTAATTGTCACTTTTCTCATTCTATCAGGAGTTTAATTTGAATATATGCTTGAGTTTTTGCTGAATTGAGCTGTATTTTATGATCAAAAAGGGTTAAATTTTTGTGGGTAGTGCTTGGATTGAATTGATTTCGTTAGTTTGAGTTAACTATTAAGAAAAATGATTCAAGAGGTTTAAAAGTTGACTTATTTTGATAAGAGGAGAGGGGATGAGTTATTAACTGATTTGTGACGTAGAGTACAATTGAACTCAAATCAATAAAGTATTGTCCCAACTATTAAGGTTAGCTTTAAGAACCTACCGAACGTATTTAGAGCAAGTTCAAATCAATAAAGCATTGTCCCAACTATTAAGGTTTGGTGGAATTCGATTTATCAAGAGATATGCTTATTGACCATATATAGGTTGTTCCAAATTGGTATTTGAAGCTTTTGGCAGTGAAGACCAAAAATAAAAATAAATAAATAAAAATAAAATAAAATAAAATTTTTATTTTTATTTTTTTAAACGAAGCTGAGGATTAATTTATTATGACGTATGGTGATATATTTTGACGCTTAGTATTTAAATAAGTTTTAATACATTATTAACCTGTAAATTAGACTAATAATCTAACATGGTTAATAAATTAAGATTAAGAAATTAATCTTTAAAATACGAAAGTTTTAATCAAAGGTTGTGGAATGTATTAACGTTAAGCTATGTAATAGCCTTATGTATATTACACAAGTGCTACGCAAGATGGTAACGCTGTGAGTAGACGGAAACGAATAGAATTGATAACATTTCATCGCAAAGGCAAGTTTTTTAGATTTATTTGCTATGTGAAAACTTGTTAATGATTATGTGCAAACTAATCTATATAATATGATGTTTTTCTAAGTAAATTGATACATGTCTTTGTGTTATACTGCGATATATTCTTGTTGAGGTCAAAGTATGACCGAGGTGAATTAAGTTACGGAAACTCATGAATCAATGAGCGATACGTGTTATATGAGAAAAGTGTTAATTGCATATATTTGCAAATGAGATACAAGTAAAATTAAGCTTGATGGAACATGAACAATGTCTAACATGACAGTACATGGTATGTAGTATCGTAATTTATGATACATGATTTAAATGTAATGCATGAAGATTAAAAAGCATGATTTAGAATACAAGCTATAGAAATTATAAACCATGTATGAATCGTAAATTATGTGTTATGTGTTATCTGTTAAATTTGTTGAGCCGTCGTGCTCACTATTGCAAATATTTCATTTGTAGATTAGAGATTGAATTATTTGGTGATCATGCACTACTACAAAATAGTAAATAGATAACACTAAAACCACAACGTTTTTATAAAAAACGTTATGGTATATTTTTACACAACGTTTTTTTGACAAAACGTTGTAGATGTATATGAGAAAACGTTATGTATTTGAAAGGGCATTTTTTTGGGTTTAAGTAGATAACGTTTTTTTTAAAAAACGTTATCTATATAAAAAACACAGAGCTCAATTGAAACTTAAAATAAAAAGACATATCGTCTTTCCTTCAGTTTTGTTCTTTCTCTCTCTCTGCCGTCATGAGTTAGGGTTCTTTTTCCCTCATTGCTCGCCACTTTCGTTCCCTCTCGTCAGTTTCCTCTTTCTTTGGGTTTTTCTCTTCATTTTTCCTTCTCTCTCCAGTTTTCCTTCTCTCTATCTGCTCTTTGGCTGTGTTCGATTGGGTGTACGTTCGATCTGAGGCTGAAATCCGAAGAAAGCTATTTGGGTGTTTGACGATAAGCTGTGTTGGGGCTAGGTTTTCATCGTAAGTTCTTCATCTCTTTGGATTTGTTCTTGCATGTGTTTATTTTCAACTCATTTACAGTCTTTGTGTATTTAGGTTTTAATTTCTCCCTTGTTAATTTTCCCTAAAATTTAGGTTTTAATTAGAAATTTAACGATATTTGGAGCAAATTTGGGTTATAATATGAATGAGACCCATTTGTTCAATTTTAGATATCTGTGAGACCCATTTTGGGTTAATTTAGGTGTCTTTCTGCTTGTGTTTTTATTTTCTAGTTTGTGTGGTTTGGCGTCTGCTATTCAAGTATGTGCTACTGGTCAAGAACTTGTTGTGTGTCTTCTTCTCTAGTTTTCATGTGGTATTATTGAACTGGTTGTGTCCTTGTTACTGTGAGGAATAAAGCCTGTTGGTAAAGGGCAGGTGTATTTTGAATGGTTTTATTAATATGTTAGTTAAAAAAGTGGCTCGCCTTTCTTTCAGTTTGCGGTAGCTAATTAAATTGAATGGGCAGTGGGAGGTGAGTTTAGAATCTGATTTTCAATTTGCAAATATTAACAATGAACATTACAATGTTGAAAGTTCCCTGCAATGCTGCCAATGCAGGTAAGCATCTACAAACTACATTATTCAATTTTTTAAAAAAAAACAAAAAAAACTAGTCCTTCAATTAAGCGCTAAGCAAGTACATTACTTAAAATACTTAAAACTGATTGTAAAAGAAAAGTTTGGATAGAGTTACAGTTAAGTGCTGGCTAAGTATTCATCTTTAAATCTGTATTATTACATAAATATAAAAGTTTGGTTGAGCTAAGCTTCTACGTGTTATTGAAGACTAATTAAATCTATATTATTACATAAAGCATAATGATAATCTTCATTTTCATTTGAAAATCCTTTGTTTTTCCTTCTTGGGTCCGTTCTAATGTTTATTTCACAAAGAGTGAGTTAAGGGGTTTCTTATTCATGATTATTGAGTCTAGCCAATTGATAGGGGACATTGTGCTTATTTAGTGTTGGACTCTAGATGACATGTTTTGTTTTTTTTTTAAGATGGACAAGTTATGGATGTGTGCTGATAGAAGGTCACGAGAGTATGAACTAGGCGTTGATGAATTCTTGAGGTTTGCGGTAGACAACGCGAGAAATGTGAATCTTATCCATTGCCCTTGCGTAAAATGTGGAAACATTTTAAAATTTGGTGCCAAAATTATACGGGATCACTTGTATTTTAATGGTGTTGATAGTAGTTATCAAACTTGGATATGGCATGGAGAACCTAGTATGTTAGATGCAGATGAACCTTTTGTAGGCACTACTGAACAAGGCTATAGTGCTGAAACAGTAGATATGGAAGATAATGGTTTTGGGGATTTCTCAAATGATCCGTGTGAGTTTCTTAATGTGATTGGGGATGGAGATGAACCCTTGTACCCTGGTTGTAAATTTAGTAAGTTAGGTGCACTTGTTAGACTCTACAATTTAAAAGCAAAGCATGGGTTGAGTGATGTTGGTTTCACAGAGCACTTGATTTTTCTGACTGAACTTCTTCCAGAAGGTAACCAATTACCTTGCTCCTTGTACGAGGCAAAGAAGACTTTACATGCCTTAGGAATGGATTATGAGAAAATACATGCTTGCCCTAATCACTGTATCTTGTATAGAAAGGAATTTGACCGGGTAACTAATTGCCCAAAATGTTCTGTCTCAAGGTGGAAGATGGATAAGAATGAGCATGTAAGAGAAGGGGTGCCTGCGAAGGTGTTGTGGTACTTTCCTCCTATCCCGAGGTTTAAACGTATGTTTAAATCTAGCAGGACAGCTGAGAGTTTGACTTGGCATGCTAATAATAAAATGAGTGACGGTTATATGCGTCATCCATCAGATTCACCATCTTGGAAACTAGTGGATGATAAGTGGCCGGAGTTTGGTAAAGACCCTAGAAGCCTTAGACTTGCTCTTTCAGCTGATGGGATCAATCCTCATGCTTCTCTTAGTAGTAGATACAGTTGTTGGCCTGTTATAATGATTATTTATAATCTTCCGCCTTGGTTATGTATGAAAAGAAAGTGCATGATGTTGACTTTGTTGATCTCGGGTCCTAAACAAGCCGTTAATGATATAGATGTCTACTTGGAACCATTGATTGATGATTTGAAGTGTTTGTGGAAGGGGGTTCCAGGGGTGTATGATGCATTTAGAGGAGAATACTTCATGCTCAAAGCCCAATTAATGTGGACTATTAATGACTTTCCTGCCTATGGGAACTTATCTGGATGTGTTGTAAAAGGTTATAAAGCATGTCCTATATGTGGCGAGGATACACCTAGCCATAGGTTGACACATGGTAACAAAGTTTGTTACATTGGCCACCGAAGATTCTTGCCTCAAGATCATTCATTTCGGAAGCAACGAGTAACATTTAATGGAGAACAAGAATTTAGACCACCTCCTGTGTCACTAACGGGGGAGGAAGTATTTAGAAAGGTTGATGGTTTGACTCATGCTGTTGATGACAAGGATAACAGGCCTTGTTGGAAGAAGAAGTCAATCTTCTTTGAACTAGAGTATTGGAAGTTTCTTCATATTAGACATTGTCTTGATGTTATGCATATTGAGAAAAATGTATGCGAAAGCATTATTGGTACATTATTGGAGATTCCAGGGAAAAACAAAGATGGGGTTGCAGCTCGGTTAGACCTCTTAGAAATGGGGGTTAAGACTTATTTGCGGCCAGATTTTGGGGGGAAAAGGACACGTTTGCCTCCAAGTACATGGAATCTATCGAGGGCAGAGAAAAGAGTTGTATGTAATTCTTTGTATGGCATGAAAGTCCCAGAAGGTTACGCTTCTAATGTCAAAAGTCTTGTATCATTGCAAGACCTAAAACTCTATGGGCTTAAGTCTCATGATTGTCATACCTTAATGCAACAATTGCTCCCTGTTGCCTTACGTTCGGTGATGGAAAGACCTGTGAGGTATGCAATTATCAGATTGTGTTTTTTCTTTAATGAGATATGCGACAAAGTCATCGACATTTCAAAACTAGATAAAATGCAAGCTGATGTAGTGGTAACCTTGTGTTTGCTTGAGAAGTATTTTCCACCTTCATTCTTTGATATCATGATTCATGTCGTGGTGCATCTTGTTAGAGAAGTTCGATTATGTGGGCCAGTTTACTTTAGATGGATGTATCCATTTGAAAGATTCATGAAAGTATTAAAAGGGTATGTACGTAATCGTACTCGGCCTGAAGGTTGCATGGCTGAATGTTATATTGGTGAAGAAGCTTCAGAGTTTTGCGAGGAATATTTATCTGATGTTAGTACTATTGGGATCCCATCGAGGCGAAATATGGGTCGTACACAACCCTTATCTGGTGCTACCATAGAATCTACGGAGCGTGACATGTTAGACCAAGCACATCGTTGTGTGTTAGACAACACGGATGAAGTTGAACCATATATCAGGTAATTTAAACGTTTTTCTACATAAGATAGAAGAATTTTGTATGATAATTCAACGACTAAAATTTGATTGTCTTCTATTTCATGTAGTGAACATATGATACATCTGAAAGAAACTTATCCGAGATTCAAAAAAAGAACAAAGTGGCTACAAGATAAGCACAATCGCACATTCATTGATTGGTTTCGCAAAAGGGTAAAATTGTGTTTATCTTTGTAAATGTTTGCTGGATGCTCTTGTTTGTTTCTTGATTTATATTATTTTGGATTCAGGTTGCACATCAACTTACCCAAGCATCCAATGACATAACGGAGACTTTGCGGTGGCTTTCGGATGGCCCGTGTATGGAAGTACTCAAGTATAAAAGCTACATTGTCAATGGGCTGCACTTTAACACCAAGTCACGTGATGATGTGCGAGCTGTTCAAAATAGTGGAGTGCACCTAGTGGCAAAAACAATGCAGCTTTCTAGTGCAAAGGATAAAAATCCTGTTGTGGGAGACATGAGTTTCTATGGGGTGATTCAGGAAATATGGGAGCTAGATTATCATAAGTTTAGAGTACCTATTTTTAAGTGCGATTGGGTTGAGAACAATAATGGCATTAAAGTAGATGAACTTGGATTTACGTTGGCCAATCTTGGTAGGATAGGTTTTAGAAATGATCAATTTGTTATGGCTAACCTAGTCAAACAAGTCTTTTATGTTGAAGATCCTTTAGATTCTATGTGGTCAGTTGTATTATCAACCCCAAATAGGGATTATAATGATTGTGCCAGTGATGATGAGCTAGGGGACGTTGTAATTGACCACGAACCCTTTACAAGGGGTATGCCTGCAGTTGAGACATTTGCTGATGTTTTTCACGAGGACAACTCACAATACATGAGAGCTGACTGTGAGGATATTTGGATTGATAAGGAATAGGAACTCTTGTGGCAATTAATAGAACTCAATGAACTGAATGTTTAACTTCCAGCAGTTGTATTTATGAACTAAATTATTTTCCAACAGTTGTATTTATAACTCAATGTTTATTTGCCTTTAAATGTTACTTTTCACATGTATTTATATTTTTCAGCAGTTTAAATTTCCATTTTAGCAATTTAAAATGTTACTTTTCCAGCAGTTACGATGTGTTTATTTTCCAACAGTTGTATTTATCACTCAATGTTTATTTGCTAGCAAAATGCTACTTTTCACATTTATTTTTTTTAGCAGTTTAAGGTGTTACATTTCAGAATATTCTTCTAACTCAATGTTTATTTTTTGTGCAGAAAAAAATAGAAAGTTATGACATCCCCTCAAAAGAAGAAAGCTATTTCATCCCCTTCAAAGAAGAAAGCTATTCAACAGAAGAAAGCTAGATCATCCCCTTCAACCAAGAAAGCTATTTCCTCCCCTCAACAGAAGAATGCTAGTTCATCCCCTTCAACCAAGAAAGCTATTTCCTCCCCTCAAAAGAAGAAAGCTAGATCATCCCCTTCAACCAAGAAAGCTATTTCCTCCCCTCAAAAGAAGAAAGCTAGATCATCCCCAAAAACCAAGAACCAACTTGCCAAGGCTGGTCAGTCGCAGCAAGCTGCTTTAGAGACAGAAGACAGTCTGAAATATGAAGTTGAGACAATCTCCAGTACCGCAAAAAGAAAATGAGGCATTAACACAATGCAGCGAATAGTGAGGCGAAAAGTACAAGGTGTGAGAAAGGTTGTGGAGTATAATAAAAATGGGCAACCTCGTGGGAAGACAGCCAAGGAAATGCAGTCTTACATTGGGGTATTAGCACGCACGAAGGTCCGAATTGACATTAAAAAATGGAAAGCTGTGGAGTTAGATACAAAAAAGAAGATTTTGGAAGCTGTAGAGGTATGTGAAGTAGATTAAATTCCCTATGTAGTTTTATTTTTCTTGTGTTTGTAACATGTATTGATATTTGTGATCTGCTTGTGCATAGATGGCGTTTGTGATAGCTCCTCAAAGCCGGAACATGGTTTTAAGATCAGCAGCATGTAAATGGCGAGAGTTCAAGTCTAGACTGACCAATACCTATGTTTATCCTTTCGAAAATGAATCAGAAGTCTTATGTGACCCCCCTGAAGAGTATCCTTTCATTGAACCTGATGCTTGGAGAGCCTTTGTATCCCATAGGTTTACTGAAGAGTTTAGGGTACATTTTCCTCCATTTAATTGCAAATAAATCATTGCTTCTCAAATTACATAACCATTTTTCCCTTCATATTTTGCAGGCATTACATAAGAAACAACAATCAATACGTGCACAATATAAGTATAACCATCGCTTGTCACGCAAAGGATATGCTGGATTGGAGGATGAATTGGTTAGTAAAAATTGTGTAAGATAATTATTTGTCCATGCATGTTAAATTTTGTAAGATAATTTTGTAAGATAATTATTTGTCCATGCATGTTTTATATGAAACAGCTGGAAAAAAATGGCGGAAGGTGACATAGATCGAGCAACATTGTGGAGGAAAGGCCGCGAAGATAAGCATGGGAATATTCCAGATGAGGAGACAGCTGAGAAAGCAAAGGAAATAGTAAGAAACTCAATTGATGTTCTGAATTCTTTCTCTGTGGCAGTGATTTTTTTTATTGTTAATGTGAATTATTTGTTAATGCATTAGGATGAATTGAAGAAAAAGGTTGATGAAGGTTCGTTGACCGAAATCGGCAGCCATGATATTCTCACAATGGCACTGGGGACTTCAGAGCGTGCTGGACGAGTTAGAGGTGTGGGAGGTTATGTGACTCCAAGTTCGTACTTTCACCGACCAAGACGCCAAACCGAGTATATGAGCCAGAGTATTAAACAAACTGTCCAAACACTTCTTGAAGAAGAGCGAGCTAAGGGGCAAGCTGTGGCAGCAAAACTTGTAGCGGACGAGCGAGATTTTTGGGTGCAGAAGATTATGCAAATAGAGGCAAAACTGGATGGAAAGTGTACGGCCCCTGGTGAAAAAACTATTCCCCCAGGTCACTACTTGACTCCCCCTACCCTTAATGGTGGACCTTTTTCAGACAAAGCTAGTTGTTCAACTGTGGGTAAAATGGAAATTTTGATTGATGAGAAGGAGGATGTTGACAATGATGAGAACAAAGGCAATGCTAACAAAAAGATGCCACCATTAAAGGTACATGTCATTGATTTCATTAAGATAACATTCAGAAACATGTAAAATAATCTTGATTTCATTAATATATATTCTTGTGTTTGTATCTAGAAACATGGAAAATGCTTAGAGTTCGGTAAGACAAGTTCTGAATCGAATAACCTGCGCCCCATGCCAAGCTCATTAAAGGTGTTGTGTGGTTATGCCAAAAATACGCTCCAGTTGAAGGGAAACACCATAAAAATTGTGATCGAGGAGGAAGTTTTTGGGTTTGCTCGTCCTACCCATATTTTGTATGAAGACATTCTACAATTTAGTGCCATGTCAGAAATATCAGGCACTTGCATAGTGATGTACATGAGGTATAATTAAATAAATCTTATTTGGTACTGTGAAAGAAAAATGATTTAACGGTTCTCAATTATTAGGTACTTGTATGATGTGCTGAAGAAGACAAATATGTTGAGGATGATTACTTTTGTGGACCCTGCTCGGGTTGGGGCTAAAGGTTGTGGAAGTATTTCTCAAAAAACACGTTACATATCATCTCAGTTTTCAAGAGCACATCCTGGCACGTATTTCCTGATACCTTACAACTCCGGGTTAGTACTTATTATATTTAGTTCGATCTATAATGGTAAACTTCTTTACCTTCTTTATTAAAACTCCTCATTCTAAAAAACTTGTTGGTTTAACTATAAAAATGTGTTTGGGGATGATTTTTGTGTAGATGTCATTGGGTGTTGACCATTGTCAATCTAGACAATAATACTGTGTACTTCTTGGATTCCCTCAAGTACCGTAGAATCGATGAGGAGTGGAAACAAGTTGTGAACACGTATGTTATTCCAACTTACTTTGTTTTTAATGTAGTTCAATCGGAAAGTTTTATAACAAAATTTCATCTAATAAATCGTGTCTCTGGATGGATGTGCATGATGTTATATGTGTCACCCTCTTGCTCATGAAGTGCCATTAAAGCTGCTAATGGGCAAAACAATAATCAAATACGAAAATCACCACAATGGAGAATCTTGGTGGTATGTTAGATTATATATGTATATACATATATATACATTTTTTATTTTTATTGATTTATCATGACATAATTACTAATTGTGTTTTGGGAACTCCTGTACAACCAACACACACGGAGTGCGGGTATTTTGTGATGCGTTTTATGAAGGAGATAGTTGAGGATGGTAGTTTGGACTTTGTAGCCAAGGTTAGTTATTTTTTGCCAGCTTTATTGGTCATTTTTTTGGATATATAAATTTGGTTATAGATGGTATTTGGTTGGTCATGTACAATAAGCTTGAGAAACAGTATGGTGATGGTAGGAAGTATGTTAAAAGTCATTCCTGTGATTTTTAATCTTTTTAAGTATTATACAAGTGAAATATGATCAAGATTTTGAAATTGAAACTTTTAAGTTTATATAGTAGTAGAGCTTGTTGAATATGGTCAGCCATTTTGGTAAACAAATTTGTTTGGATGAATGTACGAAAAATGGAAATAAACTTTCTTTTGCTTGAATCTGCATTGAGGTTGATGTTCATACATCTATTAGGTTCATGATTGTTCTGCCTATGAGATTATCTGTTTGGTGTTATATACCTGTTTTGGCTTGGCCGATTCGTTTACTAGTGTTATAGCTGTCTTAGTTATTCTTGTTTGTTAGTTTGTTAACAACTTGTTCTGCTATGTTGGATATCTATTGTTGCTTTATCTGTTTTATCTCCTTTACTTGTTCAGACCATGATATGATGGTTGAACCGGTTTGGAGATGCAGTTATATGAGAGTGGTTTGCAGTTTTGGGTCGCTTGTGGTATTGTTTATGGGTTTGCTGTGGTTTGCTAACATTCCAATTTGTACATAGAGCTTTCCCTTGTTGCCTTTTGTTGTTGATTGATGCAGGCTGTTTGTTGACCAATTAGTCTATAGTGGGAGACTAAACTTTTTGTTCTTTTATTTCAGTGGGATAAGGCAAATGGATTAACGTTTACACAAGAACAAATTGACGAAGTACGGGATGAGTGGGCAACGTATGTTAGCAGATACATGTAGAGCTGGCTGGATATGTACAGGGCGTAGGCTTTTTTGAACATGTGTTGGTACTAGCTTAATTTTATGGATACTTTGGTTTATTTTGTGGATGCATGTAATCAAATTCACAATTCAATATATTTTTGGTGGATGTAGTAATTTAAAATTGTAAACGAACGGTATTATTGGGATGTATTGTTGATACATTTTGGCTTTAAATTAAATGAGAATTTAGACTTTTTTTGGCTATATAGCATGGCATTAGCAGATTGCAGGTGCACTGGTCATATAAGCGAACAACAACTTTTTTTCTTTTTAAAAATGTTGTGTATGCAGCACAGCTACAACGTTGTTACATGATTACAACATTTGCAAGTCAATATACAACATTTTAAACACGTCGTCTGTTATTGATTTCTATGGTTAAAAAACGTTATATAATTTTGTCTAAATAGATGACACATTATAAACGTTGTATAAATGTGTCTAAACGTTGTCTATTATATTAAACTACAACATTTTATATAAATTTGTCTAAATAGATGACACATTATAAACGTTGTATAAATGTGGATAAACGTTGTCTATTATATTAAACCACAACGTTTTCGAGCATCTACTGATTTATGGAAAACAAATCTACAACGTTTTTTCCTTAAAAACGTTGTATAAGGTGCCTAACTACAACGTTTTAAAACGTTGTATAAGGGTGTCAAATAGATGACACCCTTAACCACGACGTTTGGCTGACAGAATCTACAACATTTTTTCCGCGTCGTATATTTGCTATTTTGTAGTAGTGATGACGATAAGAATTGAAGCGCATATAGAATGCAAATAAAGTCGTTTCAATCAATATTGTATTATATAGTAAACGAGATGTAATAAACGTCAGAGATTTTGAGTAAAAGATATTCGTTTTGCGATTAAGTTGTAAACTTGATGTTATAATTATAAAGATCACGATTCTCGAACTGAAGAAAGTTTTAATTGACTAAGTTTTAAGATCTTTATGGATATAAAAAATGTTATAAAAAGGTTTAAAACATACACATTTTATCAATTATAATACTGATTGATGATGTAAAGTTAAAATGAGATTATATCACTACTACAAAATAGCAAATATACGACGCGGAAAAAATGTTGTAGATTCTGTCAGCCAAACGTCGTGGTTAAGGGTGTTATCTATTTGACACCCTTATACAACGTTTTAAAACGTTGTAGTTAGGCACCTTATACAACGTTTTTAAGGAAAAAACGTTGTAGATTTGTTTTCCATAAATCAGTAGATGCTCGAAAACGTTGTGGTTTAATATAATAGACAACGTTTATCCACATTTATACAACGTTTATAATGTGTCATCTATTTAGACAAATTTATATAAAATGTTGTAGTTTAATATAATAGACAACGTTTAGACACATTTATACAACGTTTATAATGTGTCATCTATTTAGACAAAATTATATAACGTTTTTTAACCATAGAAATCAATAACAGACGACGTGTTTAAAATGTTGTATATTGACTTGCAAATGTTGTAATCATGTAACAATGTTGTAGCTGTGCTGCATACACAACATTTTTAAAAAGAAAAAAAGTTGTTGTTCGCTTATATGACCAGTGCACCTGCAATCTGCTAATGCCATGCTATATAGCCAAAAAAAGTCTAAATTCTCATTTAATTTAAAGCCAAAATGTATCAACAATACATCCCAATAATACCGTTCGTTTACAATTTTAAATTACTACATCCACCAAAAATATATTGAATTGTGAATTTGATTACATGCATCCACAAAATAAACCAAAGTATCCATAAAATTAAGCTAGTACCAACACATGTTCAAAAAAGCCTACGCCCTGTACATATCCAGCCAGCTCTACATGTATCTGCTAACATACGTTGCCCACTCATCCCGTACTTCGTCAATTTGTTCTTGTGTAAACGTTAATCCACTTGCCTTATCCCACTGAAATAAAAGAACAAAAAGTTTAGTCTCCCACTATAGACTAATTGGTCAACAAACAGCCTGCATCAATCAACAACAAAAGGCAACAAGGGAAAGCTCTATGTACAAATTGGAATGTTAGCAAACCACAGCAAACCCATAAACAATACCACAAGCGACCCAAAACTGCAAACCACTCTCATATAACTGCATCTCCAAACCGGTTCAACCATCATATCATGGTCTGAACAAGTAAAGGAGATAAAACAGATAAAGCAACAATAGATATCCAACATAGCAGAACAAGTTGTTAACAAACTAACAAACAAGAATAACTAAGACAGCTATAACACTAGTAAACGAATCGGCCAAGCCAAAACAGGTATATAACACCAAACAGATAATCTCATAGGCAGAACAATCATGAACCTAATAGATGTATGAACATCAACCTCAATGCAGATTCAAGCAAAAGAAAGTTTATTTCCATTTTTCGTACATTCATCCAAACAAATTTGTTTACCAAAATGGCTGACCATATTCAACAAGCTCTACTACTATATAAACTTAAAAGTTTCAATTTCAAAATCTTGATCATATTTCACTTGTATAATACTTAAAAAGATTAAAAATCACAGGAATGACTTTTAACATACTTCCTACCATCACCATACTGTTTCTCAAGCTTATTGTACATGACCAACCAAATACCATCTATAACCAAATTTATATATCCAAAAAAATGACCAATAAAGCTGGCAAAAAATAACTAACCTTGGCTACAAAGTCCAAACTACCATCCTCAACTATCTCCTTCATAAAACGCATCACAAAATACCTGCACTCCGTGTGTGTTGGTTGTACAGGAGTTCCCAAAACACAATTAGTAATTATGTCATGATAAATCAATAAAAATAAAAAATGTATATATATGTATATACATATATAATCTAACATACCACCAAGATTCTCCATTGTGGTGATTTTCGTATTTGATTATTGTTTTGCCCATTAGCAGCTTTAATGGCACTTCATGAGCAAGAGGGTGACACATATAACATCATGCACATCCATCCAGAGACACGATTTATTAGATGAAATTTTGTTATAAAACTTTCCGATTGAACTACATTAAAAACAAAGTAAGTTGGAATAACATACGTGTTCACAACTTGTTTCCACTCCTCATCGATTCTACGGTACTTGAGGGAATCCAAGAAGTACACAGTATTATTGTCTAGATTGACAATGGTCAACACCCAATGACATCTACACAAAAATCATCCCCAAACACATTTTTATAGTTAAACCAACAAGTTTTTTAGAATGAGGAGTTTTAATAAAGAAGGTAAAGAAGTTTACCATTATAGATCGAACTAAATATAATAAGTACTAACCCGGAGTTGTAAGGTATCAGGAAATACGTGCCAGGATGTGCTCTTGAAAACTGAGATGATATGTAACGTGTTTTTTGAGAAATACTTCCACAACCTTTAGCCCCAACCCGAGCAGGGTCCACAAAAGTAATCATCCTCAACATATTTGTCTTCTTCAGCACATCATACAAGTACCTAATAATTGAGAACCGTTAAATCAGTTTTCTTTCACAGTACCAAATAAGATTTATTTAATTATACCTCATGTACATCACTATGCAAGTGCCTGATATTTCTGACATGGCACTAAATTGTAGAATGTCTTCATACAAAATATGGGTAGGACGAGCAAACCCAAAAACTTCCTCCTCGATCACAATTTTTATGGTGTTTCCCTTCAACTGGAGCGTATTTTTGGCATAACCACACAACACCTTTAATGAGCTTGGCATGGGGCGCAGGTTATTCGATTCAGAACTTGTCTTACCGAACTCTAAGCATTTTCCATGTTTCTAGATACAAACACAAGAATATATATTAATGAAATCAAGATTATTTTACATGTTTCTGATTGTTATCTTAATGAAATCAATGACATGTACCTTTAATGGTGGCATCTTTTTGTTAGCATTGCCTTTGTTCTCATCATTGTCAACATCCTCCTTCTCATCAATCAAAATTTCCATTTTACCCACAGTTGAACAACTAGCTTTGTCTGAAAAAGGTCCACCATTAAGGGTAGGGGGAGTCAAGTAGTGACCTGGGGGAATAGTTTTTTCACCAGGGGCCGTACACTTTCCATCCAGTTTTGCCTCTATTTGCATAATCTTCTGCACCCAAAAATCTCGCTCGTCCGCTACAAGTTTTGCTGCCACAGCTTGCCCCTTAGCTCGCTCTTCTTCAAGAAGTGTTTGGACAGTTTGTTTAATACTCTGGCTCATATACTCGGTTTGGCGTCTTGGTCGGTGAAAGTACGAACTTGGAGTCACATAACCTCCCACACCTCTAACTCGTCCAGCACGCTCTGAAGTCCCCAATGCCATTGTGAGAATATCATGGCTGCCGATTTCGGTCAACGAACCTTCATCAACCTTTTTCTTCAATTCATCCTAATGCATTAACAAATAATTCACATTAACAATAAAAAAAATCACTGCCACAGAGAAAGAATTCAAAACATCAATTGAGTTTCTTACTATTTCCTTTGCTTTCTCAGTTGTCTCCTCATCTGGAATATTCCCATGCTTATCTTCGCGGCCTTTCCTCCACAATGTTGCTCGATCTATATCACCTTCCGCCATTTTTTCCAGCTGTTTCATATAAACATGCATGGACAAATAATTATCTTACAAAATTATCTTACAAAATTTAACATGCATGGACAAATAATTATCTTACACAATTTTTACTAACCAATTCATCCTCCAATCCAGCATATCCTTTGCGTGACAAGCGATGGTTATACTTATATTGTGCACGTATTGATTGTTGTTTCTTATGTAATGCCTGCAAAATATGAAGGGAAAAGTGGTTATGTAATTTGAGAAGCAATGATTTATTTGCAATTAAATGGAGGAAAATGTACCCTAAACTCTTCAGTAAACCTATGGGATACAAAGGCTCTCCAAGCATCAGGTTCAATGAAAGGATACTCTTCAGGGGGGTCACATAAGACTTCTGATTCATTTTCGAAATGATAAACATAGGTATTGGTCAGTCTAGACTTGAACTCTCGCCATTTACATGCTGCTGATCTTAAAACCATGTTCCGGCTTTGAGGAGCTATCACAAATGCCATCTATGCACAAGCAGATCACAAATATCAATACATGTTACAAACACAAGAAAAATAAAACTACATAGGGAATTTAATCTACTTCACATACCTCTACAGCTTCCAAAATCTTCTTTTTTGTATCTAACTCCACAGCTTTCCATTTTTTAATGTCAATTCGGACCTTCGTGCGTGCTAATACCCCAATGTAAGACTGCATTTCCTTGGCTGTCTTCCCACGAGGTTGCCCATTTTTATTATACTCCACAACCTTTCTCACGCCTTGTACTTTTCGCCTCACTATTCGCTGCATTGTGTTAATGCCTCGTTTTCTTTTTGCGGTACTGGAGATTGTCTCAACTTCATATTTCAGACTGTCTTCTGTCTCTAAAGCAGCTTGCTGCGACTGACCAGCCTTGGCAAGTTGGTTCTTGGTTTTTGGGGATGATCTAGCATTCTTCTTTTGAGGGGAGGAAATAGCTTTCTTGGTTGAAGGGGATGATCTAGCTTTCTTCTTTTGAGGGGAGGAAATAGCTTTCTTGGTTGAAGGGGATGAACTAGCATTCTTCTGTTGAGGGGAGGAAATAGCTTTCTTGGTTGAAGGGGATGATCTAGCTTTCTTCTGTTGAATAGCTTTCTTCTTTGAAGGGGATGAAATAGCTTTCTTCTTTTGAGGGGATGTCATAACTTTCTATTTTTTTCTGCACAAAAAATAAACATTGAGTTAGAAGAATATTCTGAAATGTAACACCTTAAACTGCTAAAAAAAATAAATGTGAAAAGTAGCATTTTGCTAGCAAATAAACATTGAGTGATAAATACAACTGTTGGAAAATAAACACATCGTAACTGCTGGAAAAGTAACATTTTAAATTGCTAAAATGGAAATTTAAACTGCTGAAAAATATAAATACATGTGAAAAGTAACATTTAAAGGAAAATAAACATTGAGTTATAAATACAACTGTTGGAAAATAATTTAGTTCATAAATACAACTGCTGGAAGTTAAACATTCAGTTCATTGAGTTCTATTAATTGCCACAAGAGTTCCTATTCCTTATCAATCCAAATATCCTCACAGTCAGCTCTCATGTATTGTGAGTTGTCCTCGTGAAAAACATCAGCAAATATCTCAACTGCAGGCATACCCCTTGTAAAGGGTTCGTGGTCAATTACAACGTCCCCTAGCTCATCATCACTGGCACAATCATTATAATCCCTATTTGGGGTTGATAATACAACTGACCACATAGAATCTAAAGGATCTTCAACATAAAAGACTTGTTTGACTAGGTTAGCCATAACAAATTGATCATTTCTAAAACCTATCCTACCAAGATTGGCCAACGTAAATCCAAGTTCATCTACTTTAATGCCATTATTGTTCTCAACCCAATCGCACTTAAAAATAGGTACTCTAAACTTATGATAATCTAGCTCCCATATTTCCTGAATCACCCCATAGAAACTCATGTCTCCCACAACAGGATTTTTATCCTTTGCACTAGAAAGCTGCATTGTTTTTGCCACTAGGTGCACTCCACTATTTTGAACAGCTCGCACATCATCACGTGACTTGGTGTTAAAGTGCAGCCCATTGACAATGTAGCTTTTATACTTGAGTACTTCCATACACGGGCCATCCGAAAGCCACCGCAAAGTCTCCGTTATGTCATTGGATGCTTGGGTAAGTTGATGTGCAACCTGAATCCAAAATAATATAAATCAAGAAACAAACAAGAGCATCCAGCAAACATTTACAAAGATAAACACAATTTTACCCTTTTGCGAAACCAATCAATGAATGTGCGATTGTGCTTATCTTGTAGCCACTTTGTTCTTTTTTTGAATCTCGGATAAGTTTCTTTCAGATGTATCATATGTTCACTACATGAAATAGAAGACAATCAAATTTTAGTCGTTGAATTATCATACAAAATTCTTCTATCTTATGTAGAAAAACGTTTAAATTACCTGATATATGGTTCAACTTCATCCGTGTTGTCTAACACACAACGATGTGCTTGGTCTAACATGTCACGCTCCATAGATTCTATGGTAGCACCAGATAAGGGTTGTGTACGACCCATATTTCGCCTCGATGGGATCCCAATAGTACTAACATCAGATAAATATTCCTCGCAAAACTCTGAAGCTTCTTCACCAATATAACATTCAGCCATGTAACCTTCAGGCCGAGTACGATTACGTACATACCCTTTTAATACTTTCATGAATCTTTCAAATGGATACATCCATCTAAAGTAAACTGGCCCACATAATCGAACTTCTCTAACAAGATGCACCACGACATGAATCATGATATCAAAGAATGAAGGTGGAAAATACTTCTCAAGCAAACACAAGGTTACCACTACATCAGCTTGCATTTTATCTAGTTTTGAAATGTCGATGACTTTGTCGCATATCTCATTAAAGAAAAAACACAATCTGATAATTGCATACCTCACAGGTCTTTCCATCACCGAACGTAAGGCAACAGGGAGCAATTGTTGCATTAAGGTATGACAATCATGAGACTTAAGCCCATAGAGTTTTAGGTCTTGCAATGATACAAGACTTTTGGACATTAGAAGCGTAACCTTCTGGGACTTTCATGCCATACAAAGAATTACATACAACTCTTTTCTCTGCCCTCGATAGATTCCATGTACTTGGAGGCAAACGTGTCCTTTTCCCCCCAAAATCTGGCCGCAAATAAGTCTTAACCCCCATTTCTAAGAGGTCTAACCGAGCTGCAACCCCATCTTTGTTTTTCCCTGGAATCTCCAATAATGTACCAATAATGCTTTCGCATACATTTTTCTCAATATGCATAACATCAAGACAATGTCTAATATGAAGAAACTTCCAATACTCTAGTTCAAAGAAGATTGACTTCTTCTTCCAACAAGGCCTGTTATCCTTGTCATCAACAGCATGAGTCAAACCATCAACCTTTCTAAATACTTCCTCCCCCGTTAGTGACACAGGAGGTGGTCTAAATTCTTGTTCTCCATTAAATGTTACTCGTTGCTTCCGAAATGAATGATCTTGAGGCAAGAATCTTCGGTGGCCAATGTAACAAACTTTGTTACCATGTGTCAACCTATGGCTAGGTGTATCCTCGCCACATATAGGACATGCTTTATAACCTTTTACAACACATCCAGATAAGTTCCCATAGGCAGGAAAGTCATTAATAGTCCACATTAATTGGGCTTTGAGCATGAAGTATTCTCCTCTAAATGCATCATACACCCCTGGAATCCCCTTCCACAAACACTTCAAATCATCAATCAATGGTTCCAAGTAGACATCTATATCATTACCGGCTTGTTTAGGACCCGAGATCAACAAAGTCAACATCATGCACTTTCTTTTCATACATAACCAAGGCGGAAGATTATAAATAATCATTATAACAGGCCAACAACTGTATCTACTACTAAGAGAAGCATGAGGATTGATCCCATCAGCTGAAAGAGCAAGTCTAAGGCTTCTAGGGTCTTTACCAAACTCCGGCCACTTATCATCCACTAGTTTCCAAGATGGTGAATCTGATGGATGACGCATATAACCGTCACTCATTTTATTATTAGCATGCCAAGTCAAACTCTCAGCTGTCCTGCTAGATTTAAACATACGTTTAAACCTCGGAATAGGAGGAAAGTACCACAACACCTTCGCAGGCACCCCTTCTCTTACATGCTCATTCTTATCCATCTTCCACCTTGAGACAGAACATTTTGGGCAATTAGTTACCCGGTCAAATTCCTTTCTATACAAGATACAGTGATTAGGGCAAGCATGTATTTTCTCATAATCCATTCCTAAGGCATGTAAAGTCTTCTTTGCCTCGTACAAGGAGCAAGGTAATTGGTTACCTTCTGGAAGAAGTTCAGTCAGAAAAATCAAGTGCTCTGTGAAACCAACATCACTGAACCCATGCTTTGCTTTTAAATTATAGAGTCTAACAAGTGCACCTAACTTACTAAATTTACAACCAGGGTATAAGGGTTCATCTCCATCCCCAATCACATTAAGAAACTCACACGGATCATTTGAGAAATCCCCAAAACCATTATCTTCCATATCTACTGTTTCAGCACTATAGCCTTGTTCAGTAGTGCCTACAAAAGGTTCATCTGCATCTAACATACTAGGTTCTCCATGCCATATCCAAGTTTGATAACTACTATCAACACCATTAAAATACAAGTGATCCCGTATAATTTTGGCACCAAATTTTAAAATGTTTCCACATTTTACGCAAGGGCAATGGATAAGATTCACATTTCTCGCGTTGTCTACCGCAAACCTCAAGAATTCATCAACGCCTAGTTCATACTCTCGTGACCTTCTATCAGCACACATCCATGACTTGTCCATCTTAAAAAAAAAACAAAACATGTCATCTAGAGTCCAACACTAAATATAAAACACTAAATAAGCACAATGTCCCCTATCAATTGGCTAGACTCAATAATCATGAATAAGAAACCCCTTAACTCACTCTTTGTGAAATAAACATTAGAACGGACCCAAGAAGGAAAAACAAAGGATTTTCAAATGAAAATGAAGATTATCATTATGCTTTATGTAATAATATAGATTTAATTAGTCTTCAATAACACGTAGAAGCTTAGCTCAACCAAACTTTTATATTTATGTAATAATACAGATTTAAAGATGAATACTTAGCCAGCACTTAACTGTAACTCTATCCAAACTTTTCTTTTACAATCAGTTTTAAGTATTTTAAGTAATGTACTTGCTTAGCGCTTAATTGAAGGACTAGTTTTTTTTGTTTTTTTTAAAAAAATTGAATAATGTAGTTTGTAGATGCTTACCTGCATTGGCAGCATTGCAGGGAACTTTCAACATTGTAATGTTCATTGTTAATATTTGCAAATTGAAAATCAGATTCTAAACTCACCTCCCACTGCCCATCCAATTTAATTAGCTACCGCAAACTGAAAGAAAGGCGAGCCACTTTTTCAACTAACATATTAATAAAACCATTCAAAATACACCTGCCCTTTACCAACAGGCTTTATTCCTCACAGTAACAAGGACACAACCAGTTCAATAATACCACATGAAAACTAGAGAAGAAGACACACAACAAGTTCTTGACCAGTAGCACATACTTGAATAGCAGACGCCAAACCACACAAACTAGAAAATAAAAACACAAGCAGAAAGACACCTAAATTAACCCAAAATGGGTCTCACAGATATCTAAAATTGAACAAATGGGTCTCATTCATATTATAACCCAAATTTGCTCCAAATATCGTTAAATTTCTAATTAAAACCTAAATTTTAGGGAAAATTAACAAGGGAGAAATTAAAACCTAAATACACAAAGACTGTAAATGAGTTGAAAATAAACACATGCAAGAATAAATCCAAAGAGATGAAGAACTTACGATGAAAACCTAGCCCCAGCACAGCTTATCGTCAAACACCCAAATAGCTTTCTTCGGATTTCAGCCTCAGATCGAACGTACACCCAATCGAACACAGCCAAAGAGCAGATAGAGAGAAGGAAAACTGGAGAGAGAAGGAAAAATGAAGAGAAAAACCCAAAGAAAGAGGAAACTGACGAGAGGGAACGAATGTGGCGAGCAATGAGGGAAAAAGAACCCTAACTCACGACGGCAGAGAGAGAGAAAGAACAAAACTGAAGGAAAGACGATATGTCTTTTTATTTTAAGTTTCAATTGAGCTCCGTGTTTTTTATATAGATAACGTTTTTAAAAAAAAACGTTATCTACTTAAACCCAAAAAAATGCCCTTTCAAATACATAACGTTTTCTCATATACATCTACAACGTTTTGTCAAAAAAACGTTGTGTAAAAATATACCATAACGTTTTTTATAAAAACGTTGTGGTTTTAGTGTTATCTATTTACTATTTTGTAGTAGTGTATATTAACGCACAAGATTGGGTTTGAATGTTTAACAGAAGAATTTAAAGTCTATGTTGCGGTGTTATATTATTTTAATGTTGCACTAATATTTACAAGATGATGTATTCTATACTCTGATTTAGAATGACGTGTACGATTAAAGGTTAGAAAACCTGGGAGTAGATTACGATGTATTGTAATATTTTAGAGATTATATTTACATTGTATAGATTTGTATTAAATAAATAGTATCGTGACGAACCGGACCTGAGGTTAAGTGGACTAGGTTTCGGGGTCGTTATAGTGCCTGTCGCCCGTAACATCCTGTCCATCGTTAATGACTTTTCCCTTCACCGCCAAAATTTCGTACCAAATTTTAACGCATTGCCGAACTTGGGAAAGGGGATTACGGACGACACTCATTAGCAACGGCTCCCCCGTCAGCAATGAGGTTATTATTGATGGGTACTTTGCCGTCGACAATGCCCCCGTTGCCAATGACCATTATTTTTATAGTGACTTCTTAAAACATAAGAATGTTGTTTTTGTGACTTTCAAACAATGGAAGACTTTTGTGACGCTCCCAAATCCGTGTATCACCAAACACAAGATATGGTGCTCACGATACATCTGACACCATCATCTTTCTAGAAAAACTCCATAAATTAATAATAATAATAAAAAAAAATATACACCAACATCCAAATAATCCCAGGTTTACATAACCTTAAATAATCTTAAACTTAGCGTTTATCGCTACTTTACATTAATGTGAAAATCTAAATCTATTACATAAATAATCTTTCAATTCTTCATCTTAGCCTTTCCCTTGTCCTTTCCCAAGCTCTCCGCCTTCTCACCTTTAACTGAAATGTTAAAGCAAGAATGAGCACAAATTGCCCACCAAGTAAATAAAATAATATGTTGATGAACATCAAAAGTAGAACATCTGTTTTGACATTTCTCCATGAACGAAAGAATAATCAAGAAGTAATATCGAATGGCAAAGATAAGAGTTCTAGAATTTTCAACTGCATACTAAGGGGTATAAGAACCCTGAACATTATTTTTAATTCATCGAAAACCATCAGAAGTTTCGACAATCAAATAGACTATAATATCCTAGATATTTTAAAATTTTGAAATAAAAATTTAATAAATAAAATTATTATTAAGAGATAAAGTAGATTTGGATACATATGTATATATGTATTTCATATAATGTGAAGTACGTGATTTTGCGTAATGGACTAAATGTGTATATATAGATGTGAAATATATACATATATTGGGAAAAATAGATTTAATATTTAATTAAATCATTAAAAAAAGTGGATGAAATTAATTAATTAATATTAATCGATTGAGATTAAATTAAAATTATATTATTAAATAATATAATTTGAATATTGAGCCTTGGATGGCGATAAAATTATTATGAACTAAATTTTCATATATGAGTTAATTAATTCGCTTAGTTAAAATTAGTGACTTAATGTATGTACTTTATTCTAATAAAATGAAGTTTATATGGATAATATTTTGTATAAGTGTGATGAGTGTAGACACCCAAATTTTGCACTTCGTATACTAACCCTGACAGGAGGGCAAATTCGTCCATTAAGCTGGCCTACGAGAGCGAAGGATGGGCGCAAGTACGAACACTCGACGCCACCGTGACGATTTGCGAGTCAAAACCAACATAACAACAAGGCCGTCCGAAATGAGCATTCCCGAATAATGTGGCACGTCTCCCAGTAATTCCCGGACTGCAAAATACAAGCCTGTCGGCAAAAACCGACGTCACGACATGAGAATCGAGGCATAGCACGAAAATCAAGAAAGTCAAGCCAGCCAGCCGCGGATTGATCTGCGGCCAATCAGTGCGCCTTTTGAAAACACGGAACTCGAAACACGGAAATTGAAAACCAGCTGAGTGGATGGGGGGCGGCCAGCCGCAGATCCATCTGCGGCTGGCTCTGGCCAGCCTATTTCAGCTCATTCCTTCATTTAGCATCGGGAGAGGCAGCGGCGGAAGAAGAAAAAAAGAGAGGAAGAACAACAGCAAAACAGCAGCGAAAAAGGAGAGAAAAGAGAGAAAATAGTGAGGAATTATATCTCTTTTGTGAGATTGTATCACATATATTTTCTACTCTAATTAATATACGAGTTTGTACGCATCGTGGTGTCATTTGCAAGGTGAAAAAGCCCTCTTTTATAACATTTTTGTTATATCATTTGGTTAAGCTTTTGGTCATTTGGGTTGCATTAAATGTAGTTTTTTTGTATATTATTGAGAATACACGGATTAGGGGTTATTAGTGAGGGTTCCAACGGAACAAAATTCTTCTTAATGGCCCGATGATATCCATTTGGTGATTTTTTAGCTTGTTTAATTGTTGTAATATCCATTTCGTGGGTGTGTAGAAATTGTGAATGTGAGCCTAGGAACGCGACCCCGTGGTGCAAATCCGATGATGGACAATTTTGGTGTATGTAATAGGATCGATTATCCTTGATTGTAAACATGTAATTGTCAGGCCTTAAAACGATACCAAGTTGAAAATCGGGTTTAAGTCCCCGTAATAGTGAAATATGTGATTGTGGGCATTTGGGGTTATTTTGATGGCTCATATGCCCATGAATAGCCCCAACGCATTTTAATGCTTAATTTGATTCAGGACACACAAAATTGATTTCAAAGCTAAAACAATAAAGATTTTCATAAAATCAATCAAATTAGGTTATTAGCATCACGAGGATAAGAAATTGGAAGTGCTAATGAATGTCGATTCCCACTTAACGAGAAGGTTAAAGAAAATCGTTTTCAAACATCACAAGAAATGGTTTTGTGAAATAAATGACGTTTTATTAAACCGTTGTGCATAGGGTTAAAGGGATTCTAGAAATTGCCCACCACTTTATTTACGAGGGCAATGTATAGGTCTCGATTCCTATTTTGACGAAGGTTTAAAAACTCTTGTTTCGCCAAAACGACACCTAAATGAAAACCTTGCAGTTTTGACAATTCAAATCAAACCTTTCTAATAAAGAATAAAGCTTTCTCGTATAAATCGAAGGATATTCTAAAGCACTCTCAAAACACGACTTTCCATAAAAAACCCCAAATGATTCTTTCATACAAACTCACCACAATATTCATATAGGCACACACACACGCACACATACACATTTTATGAATTTAAAGGATAGGAAAAGCATCAAGATTGCGGTAACCGTGTTTCACGGAAGTCGGGGGGTGCCTAACACCTTCCCCTCGCTTAAGCAAGCCCCCGAACTCTATGAATCTCGGTTTGCAGACCAATTAACTCGGAGTCACACATGAGCCAGCGATTTACGAAAACGAAACTCGGATGAGTTGGTACATCCATTTCAAATATACTAACTGGCGACTCTGGTTAAATGGCTCATCATAAAAAACGATCTTTCAAAACCTCGTCGACATTCATGCCGACCTTTTCCAAAAGAATCATCTAATAAGGCTAAAATTGGAAAGGATAAACATCGCAAACGGAAGCGACATTCCCGGCGTCGACAGTTGGCGACTCTGCTGGGGACATTAGAGGGCTTAAGCCGCGTTCAAATCTTGATGCTGTCCTATCCTTTAAAATTTATGAATGTGTATGTGCGTGCGACATTTTGACCTGTTTTACTTGTTGTTGTGTGAATGTGTGTTTTTGTCCAATGAATGAATGATTGAATGGAATTGCTTTACTTCAAAGTAATCATATGCATACGGTGAGGACAATGAATGTGAATGTATATTGAGAGTGTACCTCCTCTTGAGGCGAACCCGTCGGTTGCTTATTACTGGACTCGAAGGGGCTGCTCCCCGGAGATGGCTCAGGAAACGCACCACCCAGATCTGCTCCAATCGAAAGGATTCAGACGAGTAGATTGCGAAGATTTGGGGACCTTCATGCCGAAAAGCCCGCGAGAGTAACCCTAGGGTAGGTCAACAAAAGGGAAGCTTCTTCATGACCTTTTATCGTTCAGTCAAATAAATAAATGTCATGTAAATGGCATACAACTGTCATACCATCATCATCGTAATAAATATGTCCTGTATCATGTGATTACATCACCTGCACATATAAAGAGAATACTGACATGGTTTTGCAGGAAGGCAATCCATACCACGTACCAAGGTTTTCTAAAACTTCTAAATACTATCCTGTCATCAAACACTGACCTTGTTTTGCAGGATAAGATTAGAGAAAAAATAATAATAATAATAATAATCATGCATCAGTGTTGACATGCATCTGCCAACTTGTAACTGGCACAGTACTAAACTACGACCCTTGTTTGTTTTGCGAGATTGCCCCTAGGACCTAACTAAGAGGCTGTAAAGTCCATACTCCATCCATCCAAATGGCAGAAGCTGGTAGCCATGAAATACACTGGTTTCCCTGATTCACACATCACGGTACGAGACAAGCTTTAAGGGGGAAATTGCGGTACAGACTTGTCCGCCCTATGAGGATCAGATCGGAGAGATCTCCCATAGTGACGCCCCTCCTAAATGGGCTTGGTATCAAAACATTAAAGAGTTTCTTCGAGACAGGTCCTCTCCTGAAAATGCAGATCTGACCGAGGAAAGAGAATCCAAAGATGGGCAGTGAAATTCTTCCTAAGCGGAGACGATTTGCATAAATGGGACCTAGGTACGAGACTGCTAAGATATCTGGAAGCCGAAGAAGCCCACAGATTAATGAACGAAGTACATGGCGATGTGTGCGGAGCCCATATGAGCAGAACATTTTGGCAAAGAAAATCATGTGAACGGGTCACTACTGGCTAACCATGAAAACTGACTGCGATACTCATGTCAGGAAATACCATAAATGCCAGATCCATGCCAATGCGATCCATGCACCTCCTAATGAGCTCCATTGCTTGACCTCACCGTGGCCAGTTGGACCGTGCAGCAGGTGATATCCAGGAAGGGGTAAATCCAGGAGTATGGCAGTGAATCCCGACCAGTAGATGATCAATAGGTTTTAAAATTCTGAGTTTTATTTTAAATCCCTGCACGCTCATGTCATTTTGTCATGTTATCCAAAAAGAAGATCTTGTGCTGAAATGTTTTATATATGACAAGCATTTTTGTTTTATATCAGGTAACCCGATTTGAGGCATTCTAGCCTGACAAGAAATAGGCCAAATTTGAAGGAGGATCACGATTTTGGTATAAAGCTAGATTTCGATCTGATGGGGATTGAGCAGGACGAGACAGATATCGACAATACGCCTGACGAGATCAAAGGATGGGTCGAAGATAAACTTAAACCCGACATCAGAACCCCTAACAATCACAAAGAACCCGGAGTAGGGGAAAATTCGACCACAAAAAAAAAAGAAAAAAAGAAAAAAAGAAAAAAAAATCTCAAAAATCAAAAATCCCCCAAACCTTTCAACAAGTCAAAGGACCGAATCTTTTATCAGCCCAGCGAGATACCGATGCAACTAGTACGAGGGAGATCACAAGAAAAACAACTTAACACTGGGGCATTTATCAACTACCCAGGAAATGATGACGTGCAAATTGGCACCCATGCAACAATCCCATCAACATGCACCATCATCATCAAATGCTACCTCATGTCAATTCAATATTCAACGATACGATCATCTGGCATTTGTCAAGCATAGTTTTCCCGGGATACGATGACCCGCGTGAAAGGGGATTTTTATTTGACTTGATAGGAATCGGATTAATTATGACAAGCAACCGTGGAGCACGATCGTGAGTATGATTAGACGAAGAAAGCTATTCAACCTTCTGATCGGGTACAAAGCCTTAATTCAAAGCAACGTTTGCGACAGAATCAACCTCATGTGCCAGTCTTCACTTTGCATTTGCACGAACTTTCAGTTATGGGGTATAAAACTATGACAACGTTGATGGCAATTAACACGTAGTCAGACAGTCAGTAATTATCAAGCTAATATCAAGAAGTCAGACGATAAATAATTATCAAGCTAATGTCTCGAATCGAGGCCTGGGTTATTCGAGTAATTAAGCTCGAGGGGTGTCTCTACACCTGGTGCCCTAAAGCCATCTGTTTTGGGAGTCGCTGGCCCAACACTCGTTACATGGGTAATGCAGAGCCTAAGAAAACGAGCATTACAGTAGAGGAGGCCCGAGCAGATTCGAATCGTGGCATGGGCTACTCGAGTAATTAAGCCTAAGGGGTGTCTCTGCATCTGGTGCCCTAAAGATGTCTGGTTTGGGAGTCACCGACCTAACACTCACTACATGGGTAACTCAAGCCTAAGAAAACGAATCTTGCGCAAGGTCAAGCAAAGAATGAATGGTGCAGACCACCAGCTTGTCTCGAATTGTGGCCTTTGTTACTCGAGTAAATAAACCCGAAGGGGTGTCTGTACACCTAATGCCCCAAAACCGTCTGGTTTGGGAGTCATTGGTCCAAAACTCGTTAAATGGGTAACTTTGAATAGCCTAAGAAAACGAGACAAGTGAAGTGGGCTAGCTAATAAAGAGAAAAGATAATACAAAAAACTCTTGGCCTTAAACAAGAAGTCATGGAAGAAAAACCCCTACTGAATGCTGCATCGCATAGTGCATTTGTCATATGACGTCAATCCTGCTAAGAACGTTGTCGAGAATGGAGACAAAATACCTTTGACGAGGGAAGGTAGTTCTTTTGAATTCGACCTTACTCACGTACAATGACCACGAATGCTTGAAGGTGTTCTTACGATTTCATAACTCGTTAAATTACGAAGGATTAAAAATAACTTCCAATCTAGTACATTCACGGTTCACAACTCGCTAGATTGTGCGAGCAACAGATATTCAATTTCGTGTGTTTTAATATCTTTGTGTTGAACTAACTCTAACGGCTCGAGCCTTCAAGTTTTGGCATTTGTTAGTCGTCTGATATGCAGGATCTTGCAGAGCTGTGGATAACTCAGCACGGTTAACATCACGAGTTTTCGATAGAAATTCTTGGCAACAACACGCGCCAGGGCAGGGGTAGTTAAGAATCGTGAAATGGAAGGAAGCTGAGGCTGCACAGAACTTCTCGGCATTAGGCCTCTCCCCAATCCTGACTATCACTGCCTCGACATCTAAACGATCCACGTGCATGAGCATATACAAGGATGATATAATGCGGGACAACAGCATATCGACCAGCAGAAATGATCAAAAGGCCAAGGAGCCCAACATAGCTGTCGATCATCACAGAGAGCGAAACAGACTCCTTCAACTCGATGAAATGAAGACGACCAAGAACAGGCAGAGTACCAAACTAATGTTGAAGTATAGAAACTACACTTCACGACGAGGCGTGATCCAATCAAATGTTGGCAAACAATGACGACGGTCGAATCGTATCATTTGACTGAACAGGGGTCATTTCTATCCAAACATATGTTGTGCACATGCATCTGTCCATAACATATCTGCCAGATCATGCATAACATCTTTTGCATGCATACATGTATGATCAAAATGAAAATCTTCAGGGGAAAGTACAAGCACGTCGCTTTCAACCTCACAAATGATTAGACTGTGATGGCTTTTGCGGCATGGTACGTGGACGATGTTGGTGGGAGATCTAAGACAGAAGCCGATCACACATCCCACTTCAAGAAATCACTCAAATCAAATCAAGTGACCCTTGGGAAGGTCTGGTATCCCAACAATCAATGACCCTGGGAAGGGCTGGTATCCAAGCGAGAAGTGACCCTTGGGAAGGGCTGGTATCCAAACAATCAATGACCTTGGGAATGGGCTGGTATCCAAGCGAGAAGTGACCCCTGGGAAGGGCTGGTATCCAAACAATCAATGACCCTGGGAAGGGCTGGTATCCAAGAGAGAAGTGATCCCTGGGAAGGGCTGGTATCCCAACAATCAATGACCCTGGGAAGGGCTGGTATCCAAGCGAGAAGTGACCTTGGGAAGGCATCCAAGCAAACCACAACAAGGTGGTGAGTGAACCTGGGAAGGCATCCAAGCAAATCACAACAAGGTGGTGAGCACCCTAGGAAGGCATCCAAGCGAATCACAACAAGGTGGTGAGCACCCTGGGAAGGCATCCAAGCGAATCACAACAAGGTGGTGAGTGAACCTGGGAAGGCATCCAAGCAAATCACAACAAGGTGGTGAGCACCCTGGGAAGGCATCCAAGCGAATCACAACAAGGTGGTGAGCACCCTGGGAAGGCATCCAAGCGAATCACAACAAGGTGGTGAGTGAACCTGGGAAGGCATCCAAGCAAATCACAACAAGGTGGTGAGCACCCTTGGAAGGCATCCAAGCAAACCACAACAAGGTGGTGAGTGAACCTGGGAAGGCATCCAAGCAAATCACAATAAGGTGGTGTGAGAACCTGGGAAGGCATCCAAGCGAACCACAACAAGGTGGTGAACAACCCCTGGGAAGGGCCGATATCCAAAAAAGTGAGCGATCCCTGGGAAGGGCTGAGATCCAAGCAAACCACGACAAATGATGACATCAGTAGAACAATATCAAAAGACTTTACATGGGTCATTTTTCATCAATTTACATTTTAAATGTTGTGTCACATGCATTGAATAGATGATAATTCTGTACGTGATCCATGCAGGTTAGGTGTCAAGGTCCTAGCCTATCAGAGTCAAAAGCGATGGCTGCCAAGAACGATGTACGAGGACGAACTCCAAGGATGCCTTTTAAGCTAGTCAGGAGAATAACTTCCTTTGATGACAATGCGATGGAATAAGGTGATTACGAGATGGGTGACCGGATACGAGACCCGGCCCCGACTAGACGATCATCCGGATACGAGACCCGGTGATCAAGAGATGGGTGACCGGATACGAGACCCGACCCCGACAAGACGATCGACCGGATACGAGACCCGGCGATTACGAGATGGGTGACCGGATACGAGACCCGGCCCCGACAAGACGATCGACCGGATACGAGAGCCGGCGATTACGAGATGGGTGACCGGATACGAGACCCGGCCCCGATAAGACGATCGACCAGATACGAGACCCGGCGATTACGAGATGGGTGACCGGATACGAGACCCGGCCCCAATAAGACAATCAACCGGTAACGAGACCCGGGGATTACCAGATGGGTGACCAGATACGATACCCGGCCCCGACAAGACGATCGACCGGATACGAGACCCGGCGATTACGAGATGGGTGACCGGATACGAGATATGTAACGAATGCAATTTTTGTGATTGAATAAAAAATATTTATTGAGTTATATAAGTTAAATAAATAATTTATTAAGTTTTTGTGAAGTGGGTATATGTTGAGTTTAATATGTTAAATGTTAATTTAAGTGTGATTTGTTATGTTATTCTAATTTAATTTAATAATTAAATTAGATGATGAAAAGGTTTATTTGAATAAATGATTTATTTGAATAAGAGAATTTATTTGGTATTATTGTTATTTGTTAAATGAAATTATTATTTGAGTTGGTAAGGTTTAATTGAATTTATTTAATAATAAGTTCAATTAAATTAGAAGTGTGACATTTTAAACTATATCTTATATTGGTTTATTAAAATAAATGAGAAAGTGTTTAATTCAGTTTTACCAAACAAGGCCTTATGATCTTTGTTTGGGAATAATGGGTTATTTTATTTGTGTTTTACCAAACAAGGCCTTAAGACCTTTAGTTAGAATAATAGATTATTTTATTTGTAATTGCCAAACATAGCCTTATGGCTTTTGAAATTTTAAACTGATGGATTAAATTTAGATTATACGTTATTATATTAATTATCAGTTTTTATTTTTATCAGTTTTATTTTTAAAGTGCGTCAGTTGTAAGAAAAAGAAAAGAAAGAAAAGAAAGAACAGAGTTCAAAGAGAAAAGAGGATATACAGAGAAGAAGAGGGAGTTAGAGAGAAAATTGAGAATTGAGAATTGAGAATTGAGAGGTTTGTGAATTGAGAAAGAGAAGGAAGGGAGGTGCTTAGCTAAGAATTATATATAGCTTGAAGGTATAATTCTTTTAGTTTTGTTCTTTATTGTATTCTTATTATTTTACTTCTCTGTATATGATTTTTACTTCACTGTATATGAATTTATATGCCAAATACATGAATTACTTGGTTATAATTGTTAGTAAGCATGTATTAGAGATTATGTGGTGATTATAAACTAATTTGAAGAATTAATTCATGAAAACATGCTTAAGAATTGAGTTCTTAGTTTTACAGAGCTTTATTTCATGTATGACATATTTGTATGAAAATTGATGATTCAATTTGGTTATTAATCGATAATTTAATAATAGTTTATGATTATATGATGAAAAACAAGAATAATGCAAGAAAAATGGTTTTAATTGGTTGAAAAATGAATTTACAGAGTTTAATTTCATGAGAATGGTTAAGACTTGAATATTTGGTTTTAACAGTGAATTTTTGGTTTTAAATTGGTTGATTATGTGTTTTATAATGCTTAGATTGATTAGAAACATGTTGGGTAAATATTTTGTATCATATATGATGTCTGGGTATGTTTAATTTGTTTACTGGATGGTAGAATTCGGAAAATTTGGCCAAATTTGGCCTAAGTTTTCACTTGTTCGCGACTGTAGGAGATGACTGTCGAGTCTCTCGCCCCGGCGAGAGAAATGAACTGTAAATTCTCGCCCCGGCGAGAAATTTACAAAGGGAATCCTCGCCCCGGCGAGAAAATTTAAAAGGGAATTCTTGCCCCGGCGAGAATCACTGCTGTAAAATTTTTATTATTTTGTTTTCCTTTCTTGGAAGTTATGATGTATAATTAAATTTATATTAAAGTATTAAGTGATTAATGAAATTCCTAGATAATTGAAACTTGTTGATTATGGTTTGCTAAATGAGATGTTATAATAAAAAGGATAAGAGCAAGCTTAAAGTGTATATTATTTTGTAACTAATTATGTTACCATTTTATAATTAAATGTATAGGTTGTTTAAGGATCGTGAGATATTTAATTTGTAATCTACGCTTGAGGCAAGTTCCTTATCTCAACTTATTACTTTATGTTGAGCAAGTTTTCCTATCATAAACTTGTTATTTCATTTAAAGCAAGTTTACTATCATTGAGCAAGAATATTTACCTTAGCTTATTGTTAATCAAGCAAGGTTACTATCATGATTACGTACTTAAGCTTTATTCCAATCATTGTCTGTTGTTCAAACTTCGAGTATAGTTTCTATTGAACAAACTCTATTGATGAATTAGACTAGCAAACCCTTATTGATTCAGCTAGTCCTTAGTTGATGAGCGTTTCAAAGACTTAGAATGTTTTCTATACTTGTTCCAAGCCAATTTCCTTTTTGGTATGGATTCAAACGATAAACTGAGATGAACAACCCTGATATAGGGGATTACTTACGCGACAACGTTAAAATTTTTGTGCACAATACATTGTACGAAGGGTTGATCCCCCTGAGTACGAGATGTTGGTGGTCCATAGTGTATATGACTGTTAAAGGTTACAGTAGAAATACTTGTTAACCTAGGACATAGTTCGAGGTCTTGTGACCCTCAGATATAATTTCTAAATCTTGAAATCTATTTTTCCTTGAAATCAAGTATTCTAACGAGTTTTTAGACTTTGATCATTTATTGACTGAGATCCAGAAATCTATTATTCCTCAGTTGAAATCCATTTCATTTAAATGTTATTGTTATCGTACTTGTGAGCAATTGTTTGCTCACTCTTGCATTAAACATTGCAGCTGAGCCAGAAAAGTCGGGCGAGCCGTCCACAAGCAAAGGCAAAGGCAAGATGCATAAATAGCTAAAGACCTGCTATTTACTTGATGATTATTTGTAACAAGACTTGTTCTAATTTATGTTTTATTCCTTATTGATGTATTAAGGTTTAAATAACCTAGGATTTGATTGTTTAAGAGTTTGGAGATGTAACCCATTTTGGGAAGATGTTTCTTTAAGTTTATTTAATTGTTATTTTATTGGGTAGTTAGTTTTGAATGTATGTTATAGTGAACACCAAATCAGTGGGAATTAAGTACCTGGATTTGGGGGTGTCACAAGATCCGGCCCCGACAAGACAATCAACCAGCAACGAGACCCGGTGATTACGAGATGGGTGACCGGATACGAGACCCGGCCCCGATAAGACGATCGACCGGATACGAGACTCGGCGATTACGAGATGGGTGACCGGATACGATACCCGGCCCCGACAAGACGATCGACCGGATACGAGACCCGGTGAATACGAGATGGGTGACCGGATACGATACCCGGCCCCGACAAGACGATCGACCGGATACGAGACCCGGCGATTACGAGACGAGCTACCGGATACGAGACCCGGCCCCGACAAGACAGTCGACCGGAGACGAGACCCGGCGATTACAAGACGAGCGACCGTATACGACCGGAGACGAGACCCGGTGGTTACGAGACGAGCGACCGGATACGAGACCCGGCACTCACAGGACAATCGACCAGAGACGAGACCCGGCGGTTACGAGACGAACGACCGGATACGAGACCCGGCACTCACAGGACAATCGACCGGAGACGAGACCCGGCGGTTACGAGACGAGCGACCGGATACGAGACCCGGCACTCACAGGACAATCGACCAGAGACGAGACCCGGCGATTACGAGACGAGCGACCGGATACGAGACCCAGCACTCACAGGACAATCGACCGGAGACGAGACCTGGCGATTACGAGATGAGCGACCGGATACGAGACCCGGCACTCACAAGACAATCGACCGGAGACGAGACCCGGCGATTACGAGATGAACGACCTGATACGAGACCCGGCACTCACAGGACAATCGACCGGAGACGAAACCCGGCGATTACGAGACGAGCGACCGGATACGATACCCGGCACTCACAGGACAATCGACCGGAGACGAGACCCGACGATTACGAGACAAGCGACCGGATACGAGACCCGGCACTCACAGGACAATCGACCGGAGACGAGACCCGGCGATTATGAGACGAGCGACCGAATACGAGACCCAGCACTCACAGAACAATCGACCACAGACGAGACCCGACGATTACGAGACGAGCGACCGGATACGAGACCCGGCACTCACAGGACAATCGACCGGATACAAGACCCGGCGATTACGAGACGAGCGACCGGATACGAGACCCGGCACTCACAAGACGATCAACCGGATACGAGACACGGTGATCACGAGACGAGCGACCGGATACGAGACCCGGCGCCGACAAGACAATCGACCAGAGACTAGACCCGACGATTACGAGACGAGCGACCAGATACGAGACCCGGCGCGGACGAGACGATCAACCGGATACGAGACCCGATGATCACGAGACGAGTGACCGCATACGAGACCCGGCGCAGACAAGATAATCATCCGGATACAAGACCCGGTGATTACGAACCAGGCAACCGGATACGAGATCCGGTGCAAACGAGACGACTGATCGGATACGAGACCCGACGGTTGTGAGACGACGACGATTATAGCAGCGATTGAGGTAAAATTTTGAGATCAATGCTCACAATAAATTTACGGTTGCATGATGCATTGACACCTTTACGAATGTTTTGCATGCCTTACATCTTGCGTTGCATCATAAGCTGCATGTATTGCATCATGTATGTCTGTCATTCTTGTGCACTGTCATTCATGCATCGGGTGTCTATTTCTTTATCCTGTTCATTTCATTTAACATTTCATAAACATGATAAAGAGGGGCAGCTGTAGACACCCAAATTTTGCACTTCGTATACTAACCCTGATAGGAGGGCAAATTCGTCCATTGAGCCGGCCTACGAGAGCGAAGGATGGGCGCAAGTACGAACACTCGACGCCACCGCGACGATTTTCGAGTCAAAACCAACATAACAACAAGGCCGTCCGAAAATGAGCATTCCCGAATAATGTGGCACGTCTCCCATTAATTCCCGGACTACAAAATACAAGCCTGTCGGTAAAAACTGACGTCACGACATGAGAATCGAGGCATAGCACGAAAATCGAGAAAGTCAAGCCAACCAGCCGCGGATTGATCTGCGGCCAATTAGTGCGCCTTTTGAAAACACGGAACTCGAAACACGGAAATCGAAAACCAGCTGAGTGGATGGGGGGCGGCCAGCCAGCCGCAGATCAATCTGCGGCCAGCCAGCCATAGATCAATCTGCGGCCAGCCACAGATCCATCTGCGGCCAGCCGCAGATCCATCTGCAGCTGGCTCTGGCCAGCCTATTTCAGCTCATTCCTTCATTCAGCATCGAGAGAGGCAGCGATGGAAGAAGAAAAAAAAAGAGGAAGAACAGCAGCAAAACAACAGCGAAAAAGGAGAGAAAAGAGAGAAAATAGTGAGGAATTATATCTCTTTTGTGAGATTGTATCACATATATTTTCTACTCTAATTAATATACGAGTTTGTACGCATCGTGGTGTCATTTGCAAGGTGAAAAAAACCCTCTTTTATAGCATTTTTGTTATATCATTTGGTTAAGCTTTTGGTCATTTGGGTTGCATTAAATGTAATTTTTTGTATATTATTGAGAATACACGGATTAGGGATTATTAGTGAGGGTTTCAACGGAACAAAATTCTTTCTAATGGCCCGATGATATCCATTTGGTGATTTTTTAGCTTGTTTAATTGTTGTAATATCCATTTCGTGGGTGTGCAGAAATTATGAATGTGAGCCTAGGAACGCGACCCCGTGGTCCAAATCCGATGATGGACAATTTTGGTGTATGTAATAGGATCGATTATCCTTGATTGTAAACATGTAATCGTCAGGCCTTAAAACGATACCAAGTTGAAAATCGGGTTTAAGGCCCCGTAATAGTGAAATACGTGATTGTGGGCGTTTGGGGTTATTTTGATGGCTCATATGCCCATGAATAGCCCCAACGCATTTTAATGCTTAATTTGATTCAGGACACACAAAATTGATTTCAAAGCTAAAACGATAAAGATTTTCATAAAATCAATCAAATTAGGTTATTAGCATCACGAGGATAAGAAATTAGAAGTGCTAATGAATGTCGATTCCCACTTAACGAGAAGGTTAAAGAAAATCGTTTTCAAACATCACAAGAAATGGTTTTGTGAAATAAATGACGTTTTATTAAACCGTTGTGCATAGGGTTAAAGGGATTCTAGAAATTGCCCGCCACTTTATTTACGAGGGCAATGTATAGGTCTCGATTCCTATTTTGACGAAGGTTTAAAAACTCTTGTTTTGCCAAAACGATACCTAAATAAAAACCTTGCAGTTTTGACAATTCAAATCAAACCTTTCTAATAAAGAATAAAGCTTTTTCGTATAAATCGAAGGATATTCTAAAGCACTCTCAAAACACGACTTTCCATAAAAACCCCAAATGATTCTTTCATACAAACTCACCACAATATTCGTATAGGCACACACACACACGCGCACACATACACATTTTATGAATTTAAAGTATAGGAAAAGCATCAAGATTGCGGTAACCGTGTTTCACGGAAGTCGGGGGGTGCCTAACACCTTCCCCTCGCTTAAGCAAGCCCCCAAACTCTATGAATCTCGATTTGCAGACCAATTAACTCGGAGTCACACATGAGCCAGCGATTTACGAAAACGAAACTCGGATGAGTTGGTACATCCATTTCAAATATACCAACTGGCGACTCTGGTTAAATGGCTCATCATAAAAAACGATCTTTCAAAACCCCGTCGACATTCATGTCGACCTTTTCCAAAAGAATCATCTAATAAGGCTAAAATTGGAAAGGATAAACATCCCAAACGGAAGCGACATTCCCGGCGTCGACAATGAGTAAATAAATATATGTTAGTATGTGTGTTATGTATTTGGTAGTAAGAGATTAATCTAGGTTGCAAGCCCAATGTATAAAATAGTTGTGGAGAATTAAGTTGACCCAACTTTTGGTCTAACTTTATATGAGAAAGTCCAAAGAATTATAATGTCAAGCCTAATTTTAAAGAATTAAGATGACCCAAGTTATTTAATTAAAAACTTGTGATAAGTCCAATGAAGGAGCCCAATGAGTGTAATATCCCAGATATTTCGAAATTTTAAAATAAGAATTTAATAAATAAAATTCTTATTAAGGGATGAAGTAGATTTGGACATATATGTATATATGTGTTTCATATAATGTGAAGTATGTGATTTTGTGTAATAGATTAAATGTGTATATATAGATGTGAAATATATACATATATTGGGTAAAATTAATTAATTAATTAATATTAATTGATTGAGATTAAATTGAAATTATATTATGAAATAATATAATTTGAATATTGAGCCTTAGACGATGATAGGATTATTATGAACTAAATTTTCATATATGAGTTAATTAATTCACTTAGTTAAAATTAGTGAATTAATGTATGTACTTTGTTCTAATAAAATGAAGTTTATATGGATAATATTTTGTGTAAGTATGATGAGTAAATAAATATATGTGATATATATTTATTTGCTAGTATGTGTGTTATGTATTTGCTAGTAAGAAATTAATCTAGGTTGCAAGCCCAATGTATAAAATAGTTGTGGAGAATTTAGTTGGCCCAAATATTGGTTTAACTTTATATGAGACAAGTCCAAAGAATTATAGTGTCAAGCCCAAATTTTATAGAATTAAGATGACCCAAGTTATTTAATTAAAAACTTGTGACAAGTCCAATGAAGAAGCACAATGAGAATTTAATTTAGTAGCCCAAAATAATGGGACATGTGTTAGTAACTATGGTTAGGAACTAACCATGTTTGAGTTAAATGTAGAAAATTGTGAGAAATGATTATATTATCCAAGAGAAAGTGATTAATGACTCATGTGTCCTAAGAAGGAAATTGCTAGGAAGTTTCCTAGTAATTGGAGAATGACTATTTTGTCCCAAAAGAAAAGTATTAATCACCATGGTATCCTTGAAGGAAATTTCTAAAAAATTTCCTAATAATAAAGGAAAGACTATTTTGTCCTTAGAGAAAATTATTAAAGACCATTATGTCCTAAGAGGAAATTGCTAGGAAGTTTCCTAGTAATGGGGGAATGACAATTTTATCCTTGAAGAAAATTGCTTATGACCATTGTGTCCTAGGAGAAAATTTTTAGGAAATTTCCTTGAGATGTTTTAAAGACCATTATACCCTTCCCTAGCAATGGTTGATGACCATTTTGCCCTTGATGTTTCTTATATAATTGAGCCTAATAACACAAATTTTCAGCATTCTTCTCTCATTATACTCCCTCCCGTAGCCTTAGTTTCAGAAAAGAAAGAGAGAGAAAGAGAGAAGAGAATAATAAAGGAAGCCATGGAAGGAGAAGAGAAAACAAGCTACTAGTTGAGGTATATCAAAACCCTTGGTTAATACCTTGATGTTTATGTATAAATTTATGTTTTTATAAGATTTATGGAGTAAGATCATGAGTAAACTTACAAATATTATTTTAGCCATGGATTAGCAAGAATCCAACAAAAGAATTCAAGGAAAGAAAAGAAATGAAAGAAGAACAACAACAATTTTTAAGCTCAAGAGACCTAAATTTCAGTCCACTTTGGACTTTTACCATTTGAAATATATAACTTTTTTTTTGTGATCCATCAAAGAGTGGTGTTAGACCTATGAGTTATCTAATGAACCCAAGTGGAATCACTTAAAAAGATTAAACGGATCAACCGTGGTGTAATTTTTAGTAAAACAGTTCCTGCTGCAAAAATCTGGAAAACCCTTAAAAGTTTCCTGGCCAGTTTATTTCGTGGGTTGTTTCGGCCAATTTTGTTACTCTAAATATTCTGGTCTTTTGTGGTATGTTAGTATATCAAGTTACTAGATGCTGTCCAAAGATGAGAATTTTTCGATGTCCTGAGAGGGAGTTATGACTTTTATAAGAAAATACAATTTTAAAAGTAAACTGCTATAACGCAGCGAATACAACCCAGAAAATTATAAAAATTTAACTGGGATCAGTATATAGTAACATGAGTCTACCATATAAATTTCATAATTTTTGAACAAACAGATAATTTATGATAAATGTAGCCATTTTGGACGGTTTTAGCCTATTTAAAAATAGGAAACGAAATTGAAAAATTGTAGGGAACTTATTTTGTAACTAAAATACCATATACTGATATTCCCCAGAAGATATAAAAATAATAAGTTTTTTTGGTATTTTTCATATCTTTAATCAAGTTATGAATAAATGAGAAAATTAAGTTATATTAAGTTGTAAAAGTTGTTAATGTAATTTTATTGATTAATAACCCTTAATATGATATGATCAGATTATATAAGGGTAATTTGGACATTTTTCAATTAAATATTATGTGTATGACCAAATATGTATGTTAATTAAATTAAATAGTAAAGGATAAACAATTAAATTAAATTGTTCATGAGTCTAATAAATGATTAAAATATTATTAAATAATTAATAATATTAGATTAAATTATTATTATATGATTAAAATATTATTAAATGATTAATAATATTTGTAATGATTAAGACATTAATAAATGATATTAAGTGATCAAAATATTATTAAACGGTTAATAATATTTGAAAGTAAATTAAAATATTATTGAATGATTAATAATATTAGAAAGTGAATAAAATATTATTAAAGGATTAATAATATGAAGAAGTAATTTTGAATATTATTAAATGATTAATAATATTAAAGTGTGATTAGAATATTATTAAATGATTAATAATATTTCTAAGTGGCTAAGATATCATTAAAATATTATTAAATGATTAATAATATTAGACGAGAGTTTTAAGATGTTGATTAAGTGATTGAAATATAATCAAAGGACGATAGTAATATTGATGGTTTAAGGTGTTATCTAACATTTGATTATGTGGCTAAATGTTAGATGATTTATTTATAAAAGTAGTAGTATTATGTGGTATAATATGATATGTTGATTGAAAGATCAATTTTATAAATGATAGGTCTTTCATAAGAGATTAAATTAGATTGTGTAGTAGTAATCGATGAACGAGGCAAGTTCCTAACCTTAAACTTCTTATGTTATTGCAATTTTCCTAACTCAAACTTGAGTTAATATTTTCAAGCATGTTAGTGGTTTAATTATTGGCAATTATTCCACATCAATGAAAGTTATTGTTTAATCGCACTTAGTACAAGTTGCATATGTTTACCTAGTATGAAAGACTGGTCACCTTGATTACCAAATTTGTTCATGGTCATTGTTGGCCACTCAGCGTTATTGATTCAGTTATTCATTTATTGAAATTTGATTATCGTTCTTTTACAATTATTATATATTGTTGAAAATTCGAAAGCCTATTCTTTTTCAATCATGATATATCTTTCTTGTATTTAAACTTGCTGAGCAAAGTAGTTGCTCACTCTTGCTATATCATGATAATAATTCAGTTAAGCTTAAGTGCTTCAGGAAGGACAAAGACAAGAGGAAAAGTTCAAGAGTAACTTAATATGCGTTAACTATTATGATATCTTATGAAAATAATTATGTAAACCTTGTAAGTTATTAAAGGAATGTATCAAGATAAAGGTTGTAGACCTTAGAAAATGTTGTAGAATACTCTGATATAAACAATGTATGTTTATATTTTCCGCATTAGTTATAGAACAGGTATGAAGATGTGTATCGTGACGTAACAGTTCCGAGGTTCAAGGAACCCGGATTTGGGGGCGTGACAGGTTGGTATCAGAGCTGATAGGTTATAAACCTTAGGTAGGAGTACCTTAGACTATAATCGTAGAAATGATGATAAGGATGATGAGAAATAAACTCGAATAGAGTTTTAGTGATAAAAGATGAATTTAGAAAATTCATTATTAAGTAAAGAAGAAGATAATTCAAGAAGATTCAAAGAAGAATCTTAAAGAGTTATAAAGATAAGAATTCAGAGTTACCCAACTCTGATAATAAAGATGACAAGTAATAATGAATAGATATAGTTTGTAAGTCTAAAAGCATAAAGAAAATCATAATATAACATGATTAAAGTGAAAGATAAGAATATTGCAAAACAAAACGATCATGAGATAGAACAGAATCGTAATATAATACGATTATAAGAAAGATCACAACGTGATCTGATTAAGATATGGAATGATAGATGACCAATCGAATGATTGAAAACTTTATAGCATAATTGTTGTACGAAAAAGGTACTAGAGGATAGTACGAAGATAAAACTCAGAAGGAATTATAAATAATGGGATACAAATTAAAAGTTTGTGTTGAGCAAGGAGCAAGATAAGATTAGGATTATGTGGGTTTTAAATTGAGGACTCATGTTAGTGGTTGAGGTGTACGATTCCTTGTATGGGCGGGGAATTTGTGCTTGGTTTGAAAACCAATTAGCTTCTTATATCGATATAGTGGTTGAGTTGAACAATTTCTTGTATGGGCAAGAGATTTGTCCTTGGTCTAACAACCGCTTAGCTTCCTATATTGATTAGTGGCCGAGTTGACCAATTCCTTGTATGGGCAGGGGATTGTGTTTGGTTCGACAACCACTTAGCTTCCTATATTGATAATCATTGGAACCTAGTGTCGCGTTGTTCGCTATATGTATGTTGAGAAGGTGATTCTTTTCTCATGTGTATAACGGATAGGTAGAGGATGTAAGATTAGGAGCGAGTTCTTAAAACTCATACTTATGGTAAGTTCGTGACTCATAATCATATGGTACGTTTTTGAACCCCTCAGCGAATGGATGTCTTTGGTCTGACTAGGATAAGTTCCTAAACTCATATGATTGTGGTAAGTTCCTGAACTCATAATGTGTGGTATGTTTGATGAACTATACTAGGGTATAGAAAAGTTGTGCATGAAGAAGTGAGAACTTTTTTTAGTATAGTAAGCTTTAAGGATGATAGAAATAGATAGAATTATTAAGCAATGAATCATTGGAGAAATTGAAGTTGATGGTGGAGGCATAGGTATTCCAAATCTTCTAGCTATGCTAGATCCTAAATCGTGCTTATATTCGCACTTATACGCCTTTGAAAAGTCTTATCATTTGTATGTCTATGCTACTTGGTTCAGCTAGACAAAAATTATTTTAACATCAAAATGTATTTTAAAATCGTCAACGCACCATTGCAAAGCATGGTGTTGAGATGATAAATGACGACATTCTAACACGCTGTTACAACAGTGCAACATTATGTCGTCCTATAAATGAATTTTAGTTATATGAACCGTTTTATGAAATATGTCTATGCTAATTGTGTTGGCTGGATAAAGCTTGTTTTGAAAACTTCAAAATGTATTTAATCATCACTTACCATTAAAGTCGTGGCGTAGAGATGATAAAATGACGGAATCCTAACAAACTGATTGCAACAGTGCAGTATTATGACGTCCTAAAAAAAATGAATTTCAGTTACATTAAATACCTAAAATGATTTTCAGTTCGTAATATACGAACAGTTTATTGATGCTAGTCTAGGCCAATTGTTTCGGCTAGACGGATGTTAGAATGATTTATCGAATGTTTTTGAGCCACTATGAAAAACCCTGATAAAAAGGGGTAATTTTGTCGGGAAAATCCGACCATGCGTGCGGATGTATAGAATATTTTGCAGTCTTTGTGATTGTTAAAATTTCTAGAGGTTTATAGTGAAAATATCTGTTAAATCTCGAGATGGGCTCACGGTCTTTATGACCACTCAGCATTATTTGAAAAAGTTTTTAAAGGAATTTCCTTTATTTCCTATTTGTTCAAGCTGCTTCACAATTATTGAACAATTGTTGAAGACTCCTGAAAAATATTTCACTATTTTGGAAGTTGAAAGTTTAGAAGATGTGAACTTCTTAGAGAAGAATGATTATAGAATGTGACGAATAAAGAGAAATCTTTAAAGAAGGAAAGAGTTTAGTTGTTATTAAAGTGAGAATATAAAGGTTGATTTGAAAACCTAGTTTGGTGAATAAGATGATTGATTTGAAAACCTAGTTATGATCAATAGAATGAGCAGCAAAAAAAATTAGTATGCTATAATTTCGAGGACGAAATTCATAGAAGAATGGGTGAATGTGATAACCCAAAAATTTATGAGACTTATAAATAAGATCTCGAATAATTAAATAAAGGTTAAAGAATATAACCTAGATTTAAAAATAGAGGAGTAGAATGCATAGAGATGACTATGCCTTAATTTTGAGGACGAAATTCTTAAAAGAAGGGGTGAATGTAATATCTCAGATATTTCGAAAATTTAAAATAAGAATTTAATAAATAAAATTCTTATTAAGGGATGAAGTAGAGTTGGACATATATGTATATATGTGTTTCATATAATGTGGAGTATGTGATTTTGTATAATAGATTAAATGTGTATATATAGATGTGAAATATATACATATATTGGGTAAAATTAATTAATTAATTAATATTAATTGATTGAGATTAAATTAAAATTATATTATGAAATAATATAATTTGAATATTGAGCCTTAGACGATGATAGAATTATTATGAACTTAATTTTCATATATGAGTTAATTAATTCACTTAGTTAAAATTAGTGAATTAATGGATGTACTTTGTTCTAATAAAATGAAGTTTATATGGATAATATTTTGTGTAAGTGTGATGAGTAAATAAATATATGTGATATATATTTATTTGCTAGTATGTGTGTGATCTAGGTTGCAAGCCCAATGTAGAAAATAGTTGTGGAGAATTTAGTTGGCCCAAATTTTGGTCTAACTTTATATGAGAAAAATTCAAAGAATTATAGTGTCAAGCCCAAATTTTATAGAATTAAGATGGCCCAAGTTATTTAATTAAAAACTTGTGACAAGTCCAATGAAGAAGCCTAATGAAAATTTAATTTAGTAGCCCAAAATAATTGGACATGTGTTAGTAACTATGGTTAGGAACTAACCATATTTGAGTTAAATGTAGGAAATTGTGAGAAATGATTATATTATCCAAGAGAAAGTGATTAATGACTCATGTGTCCTAAGAAGGAAATTGCTAGGAAGTTTCCTAGTAATTAGAGAATGACTATTTTGTCCCAAAAGAAAAGTATTAATGACCATGGTATCCTTGAAGAAAATTTCTAGGAAATTTCCTAATAATGAAGGAAAGACTATTTTGTCCTTAGAGAAAATTATTAAAGACCATTATGTCCTAAGAGGAAATTGCTAGGAAGTTTCCTAGTAATGGGGGAATGACAATTTTATCCTTGAAGAAAATTGCTTATGACCAGTGTGTCCTAGGAGAAAATTTTTAGGAAATTTCTTTGAGATGTTTTAAAGACCATTATGCCCTTCCCTAGCAATGGTTGATGACCATTTTGCCCTTGATGTTTCTTATATAATTGAGCCTAATAACACAAATTTTCAGCATTCTTTTCTCATTATACTCCCTCCCGTAGCCTTAGTTTCAGAAAAGAAAGAGAGAGAAAGAGAGAAGAGAATAATAAAGGAAGTCATGGAAGGAGAAGAGAAAACAAGCTACTAGTTGAGGTATATCAAAACCCTCGGTTAATACCTTGATGTTTATGTATAAATTTATGTTTTTATAAGATTTATGGAGTAAGATCATGAGTAAACTTACAAATATTATTTTAGCCATGGATTAGCAAGAATCCAACAAAAGAATTCAAGGAAAGAAAAGAAATGAAAGAAGAACAAAAACAGTTTTTATGCTCAAGAGACCTAAATTTCAGTCCACTTTGGACTTTTACCATTTGAAATCTATAACTTGTTTTTGTGATCCGTCAAAGAGTAGTGTTAGATCTATGAGTTATCTGATGAACCCAAGTGGAATCACTTAAAAAGATTAACGGATCAACCGTGGTGTAATTTTTAGTAAAACAGTTCCTGCTGCAAAAATCTGGAAAACCCTTAAAAGTTTCCTGGCCAATTTATTTCGTGGGTTGTTTCGGCCACTTTTTTTACTCTAAAAATTCTGGTCTTTTGTGGTATGTTAGTATATCAAGTTACTAGATGCTGTCCAAAGATGAGAATTTTTCGATGTCCTAAGAGGGAGTTCTGACTTTTATAAGAAAATATAATTTTAAAAGTAAACTGCTATAACGCAGCGAATACAACCCAAAAAATTGTGAAAATTTAAATGGGATTAGTATATGGTAACATGAGTCTACCATATAAATTTCATAATTTTTTAACAAACAGATAATTTATGATAAATGTAGCCATTTTGGACGGTTTTAGCCTATTTAAAAATAGGAAACGAAATTGAAAAATTGTAGGAAAATTATTTTGTAACTAAAATACCATATACTGATATTCCCCAGAAGATATAAAAATAATAAGTTGTTTTGATATTTTTCATATCTTTAATCAAGTTATGAATAAATGAGAAAATTAAGTTATATTAAGTTGTAAAAGTTGTTAATGTAATTTTATTGATTAATAACCCTTAATATGATATGATCAGATTATATAAGGGTAATTTGGACATTTTTCAATTAAATATTATGTGTATGACCAAATATGTATGTTAATTAAATTAAATAGTAAAGGATAAACAATTAAATTAAATTGTTCATGAGTCTAATAAATGATTAAAATATTATTAAATAATTAATAATATTAGATTAAATTATTATTATATGATTAAAATATTATTAAATGATTAATAATATTTGTAATGATTAAGACATTAATAAATGATATTAAGTGATCAAAATATTATTAAAGGGTTAATAATATTTGAAAGTAAATTAAAATATTATTGAATGATTAATAATATTAGAAAGTGAATAAAATATTATTAAAGGATTAATAATATGAAGAAGTAATTTTGAATATTATTAAATGATTAATAATATTAAAGTGTGATTAGAATATTATTAAATGATTAATAATATTTCTAAGTGGCTAAGATATCATTAAAATATTATTAAATAATTAATAATATTAGACAAGAGTTTTAAGATGTTGATTAAGTGATTGAAATATTATCAAAGGACGATAATAATATTGATGGTTTAAGGTGTTATCTAACATTTGATTATGTGGCTAAATGTTAGATGATTTATTTATAGAAGTAGTGGTATTATGTGGTATGATATGATATGCTGATTGAAAGATCAATCTTATAAATGATAGGTCTTTCATAAGAGATTAAATTAGATTGTGTAGCAGTAATCGACGAACGAGGCAAGTTCCTAACCTTAAACTTCTTACGTTATTGCAATTTTCCTAACTCAAACTTAAGTTAATATTTTCAAGCATGCTAGTGGTTTAATTATTGGCAATTATTCCACATCAATGAAAGTTATTATTTAATCGCACTTAGTGCAAGTTGCATATGTTTACCTGGTATGAAAGACTGGTCACCTTGATTACCAAATTTGTTCATGGTCATTGTTGGCCACTCAGCATTATTGATTCAGTTATTCATTTATTGAAATTTGATTATCGTTCTTTCACAATTATTATATATTGTTGAAAATTCGAAAGCCTATTCTTTTTCAATCATGATATATCTTTCTTGTATTTAAACTTGCTGAGCAACTGAGCAAAGTAGTTGCTCACTCTTGCTATATCATGATAATAATTCAGTTAAGCTCAAGTGCTTCAGAAAGGACAAAGACAAGAGGAAAAGTTCAAGAGTAACTTAATATGCGTTAACTATTATGATATCTTATGAAAATGATTATGTAAACCTTGTAAGTTATTAAATGAATGTATCAAGATAAAGGTTGTAGACCTTGGAAAATGTTGTAGAATACTCTGATATAAAAAATGTATGTTTATATTTTCCGCATTAGTTATAGAACAGGTATGAAGATGTGTATCGTGACGTAACAGTTCCGAGGTTCAAGGAACCCGGATTTGGTGGCGTGACAATGAGAATTTAATTTAGTAGCCCAAAATAATGGGACATGTATTAGTTGAATAACTATGGTTAGGAACTAATCATGTTTGAGTTAAATGTAGGAAATTGTGAGATATGATTATATTATCCAAGAAAAAGTGATTAATGACTTATGTGTCCTAAGAAAGAAATTGCTAGGAAGTTTCCTTATAATTGGGGAATGACTAGTTTGTCCTAAAAGAAAAGTATTAACGACCATGGTATCCTTGAAGGAAATTTCTAAGAAGTTTCGTAATAGTTGTGACACCCCCAAATTCAGGTACCAATACCTCGAATTTGGTGCTCACGATAAAATACATCCATATACCTCTAAACAACATAAATTAACTAATGCGGAATAAATAAACATATGTTGTTCATTACAAAAGGTTTACTACGGTCCCAAGGTCTATAACCTTAAATAAATACATCGCAGAATACAATAATAATACAAAATGATTCCACGATTTCATAACATGATATTACATATAATTATTCCTTAAGCTTTCCTTTGCCTTTGTCCGCTTTGGAACTCCCCGGCTTAACTGCAATAGGTTCATGATATAGCAAGGGTGAGCAACTACTTTGCTCAGCAAGTTTAAAATAAATAAGGAAGATATATCATGAATGAATGAGAACAATAATCGCATAGTCCAACAATTTAAGAACATTGAAGAAATAGCTGACAATATAATCCAAGTTCAAATAAAATAATAAATATTAGTTATTTACTGCTGAGTGGTCCACAAAAAACCATGAATTATTTGGCCAAAGGATCAGTCATTCAACTAACCCTTTTAAACGCCTGGCCCGTCAGTAGTACTCGAGGGGATCAGCCTCTCGTACCCTATGTATATGCATAACATTTAACTCTGACTGCATTGGACAACCGACACATTAAAATCCCCTACATAAGGGTTGCTCTCTCAGTCCAAAAATCCGCACTAACAATTGGTTTGGATAACTTTTAAAATAATAACATGTACATGTCTAGCCGAAACAAAAGGCATAGACTATTTCCTTAAACAGTTCATGAATGAAGAACTTAAAATTTCACAATCCAATAATAGATAATAAATTCCAATGCACAAGGTGCGAATATCAAGAATTATCTTTGATGTGGAGTAATTTACGATAATTAGTCCACTAATATGTTTTGAAAGTAATAACTCCATTTGAGTCATGAAACTTGTAACAATATAGAATATGTAATGTCCAGGGAATTTTTAAAACATTGTATCAGATTTATTTTGATAAATAAAATTCACTTTATATAATTCTATGAATTTTAATTGGATCCACGTGAGAATTATTATTTAACTATAATTATACGGTCCAATAATTTTCTTGCATTAAAAAGGGGCTCATTAGTAGTGTGATTTAAATTTGTGAGTAACCCTAAGATTTAATTTGCAAGAGATTTGAAAGAAAACTTAATTAATAAATTCGTTTCACTATTATTGGATTAAATAAATCGAATGAGGTATTATTGGAAACAAATATCTTAAATATGTAATTAGTGGAATTAATCATTTAATAAGGGTGTTAAGTTAATGGACTCATTTTCCTTTTATTTTATTTGGGCCAAAATTTCCTTTTATTCCTATTGGGCTAGGTTTATTTTTTTTTTCTCTTAATTCCCTGTTGGGCCGAACCTAAATTGGATGAGCCCAATTTATTTGCTAGTCGGGTCAACCCACTTGCCTTGAGCCGGTTGGATCCACCTCAGATGGGGGCAACGGATAAACTGATTGAGAGAACCAATTTGGGGGAAATTCAGCCTAACACTCAGATAACCAAACCAAGAACGGGAACCAAATCCCAAACCCTTGACCACTCGCAACCAGTGAAGGAGAAGGGGGAAAATCAACCCTCAATCGCCTCTATCAATCGAGCCAAACCCAAGCCCTCAATCAGTCCATCAGTCGAGCAAAAGACGGGAAGGAGAAGACGCCGGCAAGGGATTACAGAACCATCGGACGAACGGAGGAGGCATCGAGCGACCGAGAGTTTAATCGGCGGTCCAAAGGTCCCAGGTTTTCAGTGATTGGACCGGTGGAGGTACAACGCTCGAGGATTGAAGTCGTCAAGTTCACAGGTGGCGATGGGATTGATCGGCGGCCACTATCCTCCTACCGTCGGTTAATAACTCAGGCGCTAGGGTATTATCCGAACCATTTGGGTAAAGCCTTATCTATAAATTGCACCTCAAACCCCTAAAACAAAACTGCCGAATCTTTGGTTGTGAGTTCCCAATTTAAAAACAATTAGGGTTTGAAATTTCTTAAGGAGTAAATGTCTGATTTTGTCAACTACTTTGGGAAAAGGAGGAGAATAGCAGCCAGGACACAAATCCGAACCGATTCGACCTCAAGGTATCACCGAGATTTCCACCAAGCTACTGCGTTAGTTCGATTGGTTTGTTTAGTTACCTTATTTTTCTTCCTTTCTGCGTTTGGGGCATTTTGTTCCTTGTAGTGGGTTGAATTTGCTCTGTTGTATTGATGGGTTGTGTTGTCCCCTGGTTTTGGGTAGCATAAACTCTGTATTAGGTTGTATATTTGGAGAATTTAGATTGGATGTGGTTGTGTTGCTGTGTAAATCTCCTTCATTCTATCAGCCGAATTTTGTTGCTATTAGGTTCTGTGTAGTTGCAAATCTGTGCTGGGTTATAATACTGTAATTAGAGTATTGTGTTTTGTATTTGGATAATTGTACTGTGTTAACTCTTGACTGGGAACTGTCGAACCTAGAAAAGTTATAGCAATTGAAGGTATTAAGCTTATACAATACAATTGTTTTGGATTTGTATTATGCTAAATCTGTGTTGGGTTATTCCGATTGAGAATCTAGGTCCTTTTTTTTTTTTTTTTTTTTGAATAGTGTATGTTGCTCTTGTTGAGTTGCATCGAACTGTCAAGTATTAGGATTTGCCCACCATGTGATTGTAGAAATGCCATTGAGAACCAACTTGATAGTTTTACCTTACGTGGCTCAGTGGTTGCTAAGGCTCGCGTTAGGCAATTGCTAGGGCTATAAGTTCCAGCATTTTGTTCTGATGGCGACTGGATGAGGTTATACTATTGTAATGCTGCCATAAGGTGAACACTAACACTGTTATTTTGTAATACCACAATGATACGCTAACCAACTAATACTTACTTCATTATTTTTTTTATATTAAATAATAATTAAAGTAAAATTAATAAATTAATTATTTGTTTTTTAAAAAAAAAAATAAAGATAATAAATATTTAATTATTATTTAGTGATAATAATAATTAAATATGAATAAAGTTAATAAAATAATTATTTATTATTTATTAATAAATAATAAATAAAGATAATAAATATTTAATTATTATTTAATAATAATAATTAAATATGAATAAAGCTAATGAAATAATTATTTATTATTTATTAATAAATAATAAATAAAGATAATAAATATTTAATTATTATTTAATAATAATTAAGTATGAATAAAAGTTATTAATATATAAGGATACTAAATGGTAATTATTATGTAATGAATAATATTTAATTAAAATCCATAAAGTAATTATTTATTATTACTTAATTATTAATTAATATTAAATAATAGTTAAGTATGAATGAAGTTAATAAAGTAATTAGTTACTATAAATAAAGATAATGAATATTCCATTATTAGTAATAATAATAAAGTGTAAGTAAAGACAATAAGTATTTGATAATTTATTTATTGTTTGACATTAAATAAAGGTCACAAATATCTAATTATTATCTAATTTATATTGTTAATAAATTAGGTATAAATAAGTTAATAATGATTGAGTATGGGTGAGATTAATAAGTTAATTATCTGTAGTTCTTAATAAATAAAGAATAAGATTAATAATTACTAAATTACCCCTAAGGTAAATAGTAATTAAGCGCAATAAAATTAAATGAGTAATCAACTATTATTTAGATATTATTGAATCATGCTTATTGGCTCATATTTAGATATAATAAGGGTAATGATCTGAACATTCGAAGAATAGTAATCATGATTAGCTAACAATTATTTTAATAGTTAAAGGTCATTAAGTTGATTTCCGTTAAGCTAATGATTAGACAGAAATTAAATATATATGGTGAATTGTTTGTCTTTTAAATAAATAGCATAAGTGAGTGTATCGATATACAGTTATGCAATGCTAATGGATGAACCGACTTTATCAACTGATAGGTTATCCAAGGTCAATTAATTAAAGCTAAGATTTAATAGTAGCTGAGCAAACAGGCAAGTCCTCTATCTCGAACTTTGATTATTGCAAGTTCTTCCTTACTCAACTTTTTACCTTGAGTAATACTTCTAAAACCTTATGCAGTATTTTAATTCATGCAAAAAGGTATATATTATTGCAAGTATTCTTTAAGCTTGAATTTTATTTACAAGCATGCTTTAAGTGGTCTAATTACTTTCAAAATTATTCCACATCTGTATATTATTGACATTTGTGCATTTGAATTCGTATATTAAATTCAGAAATCTGCAAACCATTCATGGTTAAGTCTGAACCCTTGTTCGGTCAGACAATTATGTGAAATTTTATAAAAGCTATCCGAACCAATCAATGGTAAGGATTCTTAGACTGTATGAACACCCCTTTATTTATAGGGGAGTACCCCACGTACCGTATATAAGGTACAAATAGCAGAATTGAATGTTATGCATATACATAGGGTACGCGAGGCTGATCCCCTCAAGTACGTTATTCTGTAGCCAGTAACCAGAGGGTCAACCAGCTATTGACTCCTCTGGAAGTTATCGTTCAAAGTCTATTTGACTATCAATTGTTCTAAAAGCATTTATTGTTTCTTGCTTCTGATTTATTCTATTGTTGAAATCCCTTTTTATCATCCCTTCATCATGATATATCTTTATTGTTGTACTTTAAACTTGCTGGGCAAACTCGTTGCTCATTCTTGCTATATCATGACTTTATTGCAGCGAAACCCGAGACTTCAGGGAAGAACAAAGGAAAAGAAAAGATGAAACAATAGATTCCTTGTAGCAGACTTTATAATCATGTGTAATTTAATTACTGTTCATGTAATTTAAACCCTAATAGTTACTTAGGGTATGGGTTGATGTACTTGATTAAGGTTAATTGTATTCTGGGACTAGTAACACCTTATATGAACAACTTATGTTTATTATATTCCGCACTTTTAGATATCATATGTTGTAAAGGTGAAGATTGTGTTGGATCGTGATGACCAGATCCGGGTATTTGGAGACCCGAATTTGGGGGCGTCACAGAATACTTGGTCAAACAATAACTTGAATGACGTTTAAGAAACTTGCACAATATACAACACTTGCACGAGATAGAAAACCTGCTCAATTATAATAAATAAATCAAATTAGGATAGGAAACTTGCCCAACACAAGGGTTAGACAAGCGTTAGGAGACTTGCATTCAATATGCAGAAAGAATGAAGTTAGGGAACTTGCAATAATATAAAATGATTGCTCAATCAATAAATAACTCGCAAAATAAACAAAAGTTGTACGGTTGAGAAAAAAACTGCCCAATATTAAATTGAGCTAGGGTAAGGAAACTTTCCTGGTGTGTCTACTACAATATTACAACACACGCTCCTTAATATCCTACACAATTAAGTACATATCCATATAACAATTAGTCACATACCGGATATCAAATAATGTCTTATACTACTCTATAATGTCTCATTCATACTAGAAACAAAATATTAAACAAGGTTATGCCCACTAGTCACGGCGTTATGACGCTTGTTCGTCTATACGCCCAACTTGCCTATTCGAATGCCCAAGCGACACGCAATTGTGTACGCCTAACACGCCCATTCGATTTATCTAATACTTATTGGTTAATGCTAAGTATCATAATAAATCATAACATTCATGTTTTAGAACTTAGAACAATATTTTACATTGTCGGGAGCATTACATGTGCTTACGCGCATGCCCGACGCCCTCCGATTGCCCCTAATTTCATATCAGTCCTATAAATGGCCAATTTTGACCATGCTACAGACCTCAAATTGAAAGACTTAAAGAATGCAAGTTGTAGGTCTACTCGTTCTCGTTCCGAATCATCTTGAATCACCTCAATCCGAGTTTGTATGAGAACGTTATGCCCATTTTACTAAAGGACGTCGAAGTTGTTTGCACAGTCTCTTGTCCAGCGCCGTAGGCACTCAAAATGGCCTATGACCAGCGCCTACAGCGCTCTCTTGCAGTAGCTGGACTCATGGCCAGCGCCTACCCAGCGCCGTCGGCGCTAGGCCTGAGTCCCCAACCCGTTTTGCTTCCCGGAATGCTCTGTTTTGGTGTTCTAGACCTATCTTGCTTCCAATCACCATAACTCCCTCAATACACGTTCAAATCAGTCCGTTCCAGACTCTATGGACTCCTAAGACATAGGGCTACAACATATCAAAAATTTAGAGCTATCCATTAACATTAACATGTTGAAATCCTTGACCAAAGTATCAAATCACGTTTTATTTTCGTGTTCTTGGTGTTCTTGGTGTTCTTCACTAAAATCGTCACCAAATCTTCGTTTTAACACCTTTTTACTCGATTCCAGTTGGGTTAACTTTGTAACCCATGGAATTACAATACCATAACAACAAATAAATTAAACACACACGAAAATATAGCTACAAAGTCCTCTAAAATGGTTCGAATGTCCAAAGTCCATGTTTTATCCATTGTTCTTCATGTTCTTCATCCTCCTTAAGCATACGTACGGATTTCTTGCGTTTTTGTTCCACTTTGATGTTATTAATAGCTTACAAGGTGTCTTGGTAACAATATAAACCAAACACAACCAACAATCATAGCAAAAATCTCAAGAAAACTCAAAACCCAACCAAGAAAGCTTCAAAGCTCAACAATGGAGGAAATGATCTTGGAGAAGATGGTTACCTCTTGATTCTTGTTCTTGTAGGTTGTGAGGGTTTGCTAGAGCCCTTGTTCGTCTTCCTCTTACTCCCGTGCTCCTTCTTCTTCTTCTCTTCTACCGTAGCTTCTTCCTCCTCTCTTTTTTCCGGCGACTCTTCCCTTTTTCCGGCGACCTCTTCCTTCTTCCTTCAAGCTTTTGGCAGCTCTCTCTCTCTCTCTAAACTCTGCAGTTCTCTCTGTCTAGTTGCTGATGGACTAACTAGGAATGGAATGCAAAGGAAGTGAAGTGGGAGGAAATGAAATGGAAGAGAAGTGGGGAGGAATTTAGGGAATAAAATGGGTTTGTGGCTCAAGGAGGCCACAATTCAAACTTGTCGGCAAGCTCATTTCTCTCTCCTCATTTCCTAGCAATTTGATTGGTTTAAATTAGGGAAGTGGGTTCCCTCTTGGAATAACATGCAAAAATAATGTAAAAATACACCAAAAATATATCTGAAAACTCTCACTTTTGTACCCAAATTGCTCAATAACTCCACCCATAATTAAAATGGGTTTAACCATAAATATTGGGATGGGTAAAAGTAATTATTTTGGAATTTGTCCAAATATTCGAAACACCCATTTAATGCATTTCGGATACGGATAAAATCACGTATCAGCTCAAACAAAATTTTTCGACACTTGGAAAAATTATTCATACGCATACACGTATTTATGAAATTTATGAAAGTCGAAAAAGACACAAAAATTTTATGGCATGAATAGTGCCTCGGAAAACGTGCCCCGTGAATAGTGATTTAGCGACGCTACGCGAAATCAATTATTCAGTTAAACAAACTATGACGCGTAAAAATTCATACATTCACATGATCTAGATTGTCACACAACCTTTAAACACGTAACACAAATATAATATTAATAAAATATAAAATATTCATTAATATTCAAAAATTCGAATTACAAGGAAATTTTAGAATTCTCGGTCATTACATCCTCCCCTCCCCCTATAAGAATTCTGTCCCCAGAATTACAGTGTAGGTACGGAAAACTTAACGGGTTCACTCAAAAAGATGCGGATAATTCTTCCTCATCTTCTCTTCTAGCTCCCACGTAGCTTCTTCAGCTGCGTGGTTCCTCCAAAGTACTTTGACTGAATGGATGACTTTATTTCTTAACGTCTGCTCTTTCCTATCTAATATCTGGACAGGAATCTCTTCATATGACAAGTCTCGCTCAACTTGAATTGGTTCATAGGATATCACATGCTTGTAGTCGGGTTTATATGGCCGCAACACAGAAACGTGAAACACATTGTGGATGTGCTCAAGTTCAGGAGGTAGAGCTACCTCGTACGCCACTTCACCTACCCTCTTTAAAACTTCAAATGGTCCTACGAACCTGGGACTCAATTTCCCCTTCTTTCCAAATCTGATCTTCCCCTTCCAAGGAGATACCTTCAAAAACACAAAGCTGCCAACTTCAAAGTCTCGTTTCTGATGATCCAAATCGGCGTATTTCTTCTGTCTATCTTGAGCTGCTACCAATCTAGCTCTTATCACTTTGACAACATCCACGGTATGCTACACCAATTCAGGTCCCAATAGTCTCCGTTCACCGACTTCGTCCCAACACAGAGGTGTTCGACACTTTCTTCCGTATAATGTTCGTAAGGCGGCATGCCAATACTTGCATGATAACTGTTATTATAGGCAAACTCCACCAATGGTAGGTGATCGTCCCAATTGCCTTTAAAATCCATCACACATGCTCTAAGCATGTCCTCAAGCATCTGAATCGTTCGTTCACTTTGCCCATCCGTTTGAGGATGATACGCCGTACTCAATCTCAACTGAGTTCCTAATCTTTCTTGTAAGCTCTTCCAGAAATTCGATGTGAAGCGCGGATCTCTGTTAGATACAATAGATACCCGTACTCCATGTCATGACACAATCTCTTTCACATATAACTTTGCTAGCTGCTCCAGCTTGTACCTTATCTTGATCGGTAGAAAATGTGCAGATTTAGTTAAACGATCCACGATCACCCAGATCGCGTTGTAACCCTTCTGAGTTGGTGGAAGCCCCGTTACAAAATCCATAGTGATATGCTCCCACTTCCACTCCGGAATCTCCAGTGGTTGTAGCAGTCCACCCGATTTCTGATGTTCCGCTTTTACCCTCTAACATGTCAAACATCGCCCAACACATTCCACGACCTCCCTCTTCATGTTCAACCACTAGAAGTGTTGGCGCAAATCCTGATACATCTTGGTATTACCAGGGTGTATCGAATACTTTGTAGAATGAGAGAATGACAATTTTATCCTTAAAGAAAATTGCTTATGACCATTGTGTCCTAGGAGGAAATTTCTAGAAAAATTACTTGAGATGTTTTAAAGACCATTATGCCCTTTCCTAGCAATGGTTGATGACTCTTTTGCCCTTGATGTTTGGTAAATGATTAAGCTTAATTAGACAATTTTTTAACACTTCATCCTTCATTCTTCACACTCTCACCCAACCAAATAGAGAGAGAAGAAAAGGGAGAAAGCTACCAATAATGGAGAAAAAAGAGGAAGAAGAAAGCTTAGGAAGAAGCCATGGAAGAAGATCCATGGAAGGAAAGAAAGAAAAAAATAAAGAACACAAGGTATAACTCATAACTTTACCCACTTTATTGTAATTTAACTTAGATCTAGTGTTGGGTTGTTGTGATTGAACTAGATAATGATAGATCTACATGATTTATAATTATTCATGGTTGGATTTAGAGGTTTGATAGGTTATTAAACTTAGATTTGAGAAATAATTTCTTAAAACTCTAAAACCGTCACTTTCCTCTTTGATCCTTAGATCCGCATAATGGGTATTGATGAAAAATTGTATAGATTTAATATGTTGTAATATTATGAGTTAAGAATTCATAGAACTTGAAATCATTTGATTTGGTTGTGTAAAACTCAAAATATGAAAATCGAAAGGAGATAAGCGAAGGTTATTTTCCTCAAATTAAATGATCTAGTGAGCTGCTGCCCAAAAATGAAAAATTTAGGGCTAGCTAGATTGCCCTAAAAATTCTGAACTTTTGGTATATTATTATACACTTAATAATCTTTCCATAGACTCTGGAACGGACTAATTCTGACTTCGGAGCAAAGAGTTATGACCAATCTAGTTTATCGTGCAAAACTGTCCAACGAATTTTGGTCAGCCCCCTTACGTGCGATTCCTGTATTTATGTGTTGGGAATTGGAAATATTTCCGTAGGAAAAAGTTGTAGATACGGAATTAGCTTCGCGTGGCCACTGAAATCACGAAAAAATTGTAAATAACAAAGAAGTTATGACTGTTTAAGCGAGCTAGGGTCTGTCAGCCAGTTTTCTCGCGAAACAGTTTTAATTTAGTCATTCTTTGAGATGTGCAGCCTCGTGTGTTTGGAATTTGAAAAAACTTAAAACTGTAAAGTTGTTGAGATTGAGCCATTTTATGGAACGAATCATCTTCGAAATAAATTATTTATTAAAGCTGTCCAGAAAATAAAATTTTCTAGACTAGTTGATGAAATTTCAGAATCAGTTTTAAATGGTTAAGGGTCTGACTTTAAGGCCTAGATGAGGTTGTAGTACACTGAGTAAGATTTTAATTTGATATAAGAAGGAACAAAAAAGAGTCATGTAACGAAGGAGTTACGTTAAAAACGAAAACAACGTTTTGTTAAAGAAATTGTGAAAATGGATTTTATAATTTTATTTGAAGTAAAATTTTGGAAAATGATATATTTTGTTATGTGATGACATACATTGACATGTTGGGGATCATAGTGGATCCGGTGTATAAGGATGGATAAATATTGATGTTATGTGCTTATATGTAGTTCATAACATGTAAATTGTTAATGAATGCATACAACATGCTCGATAAAATGCCTAAGAGAATTTGTATATCTAAACATTGAGACTTAAAAGTATCCAAGTAATGGTATTAAGTGCTTGGAGTAATATATAATTGAAGAATATTTTAAGTATATTAATATTATTTAATTATAATATTAATATATAAGTGAGCATTATTTTAAGTATATTAGTATTATTTAATTATAATATTAATATATAAGTGAGGATTATTTTAAGTATATTAATATTATTTAATTATAATATTAATATATAAGTGAGGATTATTTTTAAGTATATTAATATTATTTAATTATAATATTAATATGTTAGTGATGATTATTTTAACTGTATTAATATTTATAATTATAATATTAATATACAAATAAGGAGTATTATGGTTATATTAATAATATTTAAGCATAATATTCAACGTGCTTAATTGATGAATATTATTTCATTAAATTAGGTTGTCAATCGAAGGAAGAAAACGAAATATTTGATGCGAATAATATAGGCGATGATCTACGGACTGAGGCAAGTTTTTCAGGACTTGCTCTTATGTGTAAAATGTCATTATATGTTAATGCGTTGTTACATTATAACATAATGTGCTATGAACCGTTCAATTTGAACTTTATACTGTGCAATAAAAAACACGATGATATGTGATTTACGTGTTAATATGTTTACATGTATAACTGTCATACATGGAAATATTGTGAAACATGCATGATAGATGATTTATGTGTTATGTGTAACTGTTAAACTTGCGGGCAACGTAGTTGCTCACCCAAGTTTACAAATAGATTTTTTTTGCAGCTAGCGAACAAGGACCTGGATGGTCAGAAGAAGATGACTGCAGGAAAGGCATTTAAACGAGAAACTAAAGTCTATGTTGCGATATTATATTATTTTAATATTGCACTATTATTTATAAGTTGATGTATTCTATATTCTGATTTAGAATGATGCGTACGATTAAAGGTTAGAAAACCTGGGAGTAGATTAAGATGTATTGTAATATTATAGAGATTACATTTATGTTGTAAGAATTGTATTGTTTATGTAGTATCGTGACGAACCGAACCCGGGGTCAAGGTGACCCGGATTTGGGGTCGTTACAGGCTGGTATCAGAGCTGATAGGTTATAAACCTTAGGTAGAAGTACCTTAGGCTATAACCGTAGAAATGATGATAAGGATGATAAGGAATAAACTCAAATAGAGTTTAAGTGCTAAGAGATGAATTTAGAAAATTTATTATTTATATTAGAAAAAGATAAAGAAGATTCAAAGAAGAATCTTAAAGAGTTATAAAGATAAAAATCTCGAGTTACCCGACTCTAATAATTAAGATGATGGGTAATGATGCATAGTCAAAGTCTATAAGACTAAAAGTATAAAAGAAATCATATTATAACATGAGTAAAGGGAAAGATAAGAAGATCGCAAAACAAAACGATCATGAGATAGAAAAGAATCGTAATATAATACGATTAGAAGAAAGATCACAACGTGATCTAATTAAGACATGGAATGATAGATGATCAATCAAATGATTGAAAACTTTATAGCAAAATTGCTGTACGAAAAAGGTACTAGAGGATAGTACGAAGATAAAACTTAGAAGGAGTTATAAATGATGGGATACGAATTAAAAGTTTATGTTGAGCAAGGAGCAAGATAAGATTAGGATTATGTGGGTTTTAAATTAAGGACTCATGTTAGTGGTTGAGTTGTACGATTCCTTGTATGGGCGGGAAATTTGTGCTTGGTTTGAGAACCACTTAGCTTCCTATATCGATATAGTGGTTGAGTTGAACAATTTCTTATATGGGCAAAAGATTTGTCCTTGGTCTAACAACCGCTTAGCTTCCTATATTGATTAGTGGCCGAGTTGATCAATTCCTTGTATGAGTAGGGGATTGTGTTTGGTTCGACAACCACTTAGCTTCCTATATTGATAATCATTGGAACCTGATGTCGCGCTATTCGCTATATGTATGTTGAGAAGGTGATTCTTTTCTCATGTGTATAACGAATAGGTAGATGATGTAAGATTAGGTGCAAGTTCTTAAAACTCACGCTTATGGTAAGTTTGTGACTCATAATCATATGGTATATTTTTGAACCCCTAAGCATATGGACAGTCCCTGATTAGTTCTTGGACTACGTATTGCTAGGACAAGTTCCTAAACTCGTATTATTGTGGCAAGTTCCTAAACTTATAATGTGTGGTAAGTTCGATGAACAATGTTTGTGGTATATCATTACAGACCATAAAAGATGGTTATAAATTAAAGTGTGATTTAAGAGTTCTAAGTGATGGGTGAACATTTGTAGAATCAGAAGTGAATAGAGATTTTAAGTAAAGTTGAGATGATAAATTGAAGATGATTGAGGATTCTAGGTATTCCCAATCTTCTAGCTATGTTAGATCATAAATCGTGCTTATATTCACACTTATACGCCTTTGAAAAGTCTTGTCATTTGTATGTCTACGCTACTTTGCTCAGCTAGACAAATTATTTTAACATCAAAATGTATTTTAAAATCGTCAACGCACCATTACAAAGTGTGGTGCTGAGATGATAAATGGCGGCATCCTAACACACTGTTATAACAGTGCAGCATTATGTCGTCCTATAAATGAATTTTAGTTATATGAACCGTTTTATGAAGTATGTTCATGCTAGTTGTGTTGGCTGGACAAAGCTTGTTTTGAAAACTTTAAAATGAATTTAATCATCACTTACCGTTAAAGTCGTGGTGTGGAGATGATAAAAATGACGGAATCCTAACACACTGATTGCAACAGTGCAACATTATCACGTCTTTAAAATGATTTTTAGTTACATGAACTGTTAAGAAAATTCCTGTTGCACATAGAGTTACTATGGTGAGACTCAGAAATCCATGTTTCAGTACAAGTTCTGTAAACATAACAATACTTTTGAAATTACAAGTTCTTGACATTCAAGAATTATTTTATGAAATGAGTCGATGCCATTTGTTTCGGCGAGACAAATGTTATGATAATTTAATGAAATATTTTCTGGAATGTTTTTAAGCTGAGATGAACAACCCTAATAATGGGTAATTTTTTTTATGTCGGGAAGAATGCGACTGAGCGCGCATAAAGTGTAGTAAGTGTTGTGCACGACACCGGGTACAATAGGTTGATCCCCTAACGTACCAATTTGATGGGATGTTTTACAGTCTTTATGATTGTTAAAATATTCCTGAGATTTTTTAGTGGAATAACTGTTAAACCTCGTAGCAGTTCATGGTCTTAATTATGACCACTCAGCAGGATGTGAAAAGTTTTTAAAGAAATTTTATTTTCTATTTGATGATTTGAGAAGTTTTTAAGGAATATTTTATTTCCTGTTTGTTCAAGCTGTTTCGCAATTATTGAACAATTGTTGAAGATTCCTGAAAAATATTTCACTATTTTGAAAGTTGAAAGTTTAGAAGATGTGAACTTCTTAGAGAAGAATGACCGTAGAATGTGACGAATAAAGAGAAATCTTTAAATAAGGAAAGAGTTTAGTAGTTATTAAAGTGAGAATGTAAAGGTTGATTTGAAAACCTAGTTTGGTGAATAAGATAGTTGATTTGAAAACCTAGTTTTGGTCAATAGAATGAGTTGCAAAAAAATTAGTATGCTATAATTTCGAGGACGAAATTCTTAGAAGAAGGGGTGAATGTGATAACCCAAAAAAAATTTATGAAACTTGTAAATAAGATGTTGAATAAATAAATAGAGGAGTAGAAGGAATAGAGATGACTATGCCTTAATTTCGTGGACGAAATTCTTAGAAGAATGGGCGAATGTAATATCCTAGATATTTTAAAATTTTAAAATAAGAATTTAATAAATAAAATTCTTATTAAGAGATAAAGTAGATTTGGATACATATGTATATATATGTATTTCATATAATGTGAAGTACGTGATTTTGCGTAATGGACTAAATGTGTATATATAGATGTGAAATATATACATATATTGGGAAAATAGATTTAATATTTAATTAAATCATTAAAAAAAGTGGATGGAATTAATTAAATAATATTAATCGATTGCGATTAAATTGAAATTATATTATTAAATAATATAATTTGAATATTGAGCCTTGGACGGCGATAAAATTATTATGAACTAAATTTTCATATATGAGTTAATTAATTCGCTTAGTTAAAATTAGTGAATTAATGTATGTACTTTATTCTAATAAAATGAAGTTTATATGGATAATATTTTGTATAAGTGTGATGAGTAAATAAATATATGTTAGTATGTGTGTTATGTATTTGGTAGTAAGAGATTAATCTAGGTTGCAAGCCCAATGTATAAAATAGTTGTGGAGAATTAAGTTGACCTAACTTTTGGTCTAACTTTATATGAGAAAGTCCAAAGAATTATAATGTCAAGCCCAATTTTAAAGAATTAAGATGACCCAAGTTATTTAATTAAAAACTTGTGATAAGTCCAATGAAGGAGCCCAATGAGAATTTAATTTAGTAGCCCAAAATAATGGGACATGTATTAGTAGAATAACTATGGTTAGGAACTAATCATGTTTGAGTTAAATATAGGAGATTGTGAGAAATGATTATATTATCCAAGAAAAAGTGATTAATGACTCATGTGTCCTAACAAGGAAATTGCTAGGAAGTTTCCTTATAATTGGGGAATGACTAGTTTGTCCTAAAAGAAAAGTATTAATGACCATGGTATCCTTGAAGGAAATTTCTAAGAAGTTTCCTAATAGTGAGGGAAATACTGTTTTGTCCTTAGAGAAGATTATTAAAGACCATTGTGTCCTAAGAGGAAATTGCTAGGAAGTTTCCTAGTAATGGGAGAATGACAATTTTATCCTTAAAGAAAATTGCTTATGACCATTGTGTCCTAGGAGGAAATTTCTAGGAAATTTCCTTGAGATATTTTAAAGACCATTATGCCCTTTTCCTAGCAATGGTTGATGACCCTTTTGCCCTTGATGTTTGTTAAATGATTAAGCTTAATTAGACAATTTTTTAACACTTCATCCTTCATTCTTCACACTCTCACCCAACCAAATAGAGAGAGAAGAAAAGGGAGAAGGCTACCAATAATGGAGAAAAAGGAGGAAGAAGAAAGCTTAGGAAGAAGCCATGGAAGAAGATCCATGGAAGGAAAGAACGAAAAAAAAAAATAATGCAAGGTATAACTCATAACTTTACCCACTTTATTGTAATTTAACTTAGATCTAGTGTTGGGTTGTTGTGATTGAACTAGATAATGATAGATCTACATGATTTATAATTATTCATGGTTGGATTTAGAGGTTTGATGGGTTATTAAACTTAGATTTGAGAAATAATTTCTTAAAACTCTAAAACCGTCACTTTCCTCTTTGATCCTTAGATCCGCATAATGGGTATTGATGAAAAATTGTATATATTTAATATGTTGTAATATTATGAGTTACGAATTCATAGAACTTGAAATCATTTGATTTGGTTGTGTAAAACTCAAAATATGAAAATCGAAAGGAGAGAAGTGAAGGTGATTTTCCTCAAATTAAATGATTTAAAGACCTGCTGCCCAAAAATAAAAAATTCGGGGCTAGCTAGATTGCCCTAAAAATTCTGGGCTTTTGAAATTTATTATACACTGAATAAGCTTTCCATTGAATTCAGAACGGACTAATTCCGACTTCGGAGCAAAGACTTATGACCAATCTAGTTTGTCGTGCAAAACTATCCAGCGAATTTTGGTTAGCCCCCTTACGTGCGATTCCTGTATTGATGTGGAAAAATTTCAGTAGAACAAAGTTGTAGATACGGAAGTTAGCTTCGCGTGGCCACTGGAATCACCCAAAAATTGTAAATAACGAAGAAGTTATGACTGTTTAAGCGAGCTAGGGTCTGTCAGCCAGTTTTCTCGCGAAACAGTTTTAATTTAGTCATTCATTGAGATGTGCATCCTCGTGTGTTTGGAATTTGAAGAAACTTAAAACTGTAAAGTTGTAGATATTGAAGTTTTCTAGCTGGACACGCGAGATTGAGCCATTTTATGGAACGGATCATGTTCGAAATAAATTATTTATTAAAGCTGTCCAGAAAATAAAATTTTATAGACTAGTTGATATAATTTCAGAATCTGTTTTAAATGGTTAAGGGTCTGACTTTAAGGCCTAGATGAGGTTGTAGTACACTGAGTGAGGTTTAATTTGATATAAGAAGGAACAAAAAAGAGTCATGTAACGAAGGAGTTACGTTAAAAACGAAAACAACGTTTTGTTAAAGAAATTGTGAAAATGGATTTTATAATTTTATTTGAAGTAAAATTTTGGAAAATGATATATGTTGTTATGTGATGACATACATTGACATGTTGGGGATCATAGTGGATCCGGTGTATAAGGATGGATAAATATTGATGTTATGTGCTTATATGTAGTTCATAACATGTAAATTGTTAATGAATGCATACAACATGCTCGATAAAATGCCTAAGAGAATTTGTATATCTAAACATTGAGACTTAAAAGTATCCAAGTAATAGTATTAAGTCCTTGGAGGAATATATAATTGAAGAATATTTTAAGTATATTAATATTATTTAATTATAATATTAATATATAAGTGAGGATTATTTTAACTGTATTAATATTATATAATTATAATATTAATATACAAATAAGGAGTATTGTGGTTATATTAATAATATTTAAGCATAATATTTAACGTGCTTAATTGATGAATATTATTTCATTAAATTAGGTTGTCAATCGAAGGAAGGAAACGAAATATTCGATACGAATAATATAGGCGATGATCTACGGACTGAGGCAAGTTTTTTCAGAGCTTGCTTTTATGTGTAAAATGTCATTATATGTTAATGCGTTGTTACATTATAACATAATGTGCTATGAACCGTTCAATTTGAACTTTATACTGTGCAATGAAAAACACGATGATATGTAATTTACGTGTTAATATGTTTACATGTATAACTGTCATACATGGAAATATTGTGAAGCATGCATGATAGATGATTTATGTGTTATGTGTAACTGTTAAACTTGCGGACAACGTAGTTGCTCACCCTCGCCACAAACAGATTTTTTTGCAGATAGGGAACAAGGACTTGGATGGTCGGAAGAAGATGACTGCAGGAAAGACATTTAAACAAGAAACTAAAGTCTATGTTGCGATATTATATTATTTTAATATTACACTATTATTTACAAGTTGATGTATTCTATACTTTAATTTAGAATGATGCGTACGATTAAAGGTTAGAAAACCTGGGAGTAGATTAAGATGTATTGTAATATTATAGAGATTACATTTATGTTAAGAATTATATTTTTATGTAGTATCGTGACGAACCGAACCCGGGGTCAAGGTGACCCGAATTTAGGGTCGTTACATAGACTGTAAAAATATTCTCTGCAAGTACTCCAGGTGATCAGCTTTTCGTACCCTACATTGTGCACAAGTAGAAAGTTTAATCGCATAAGCGTAAATGAGACTATATGCCCGTCATCAGTTTTACCCCGTTAATCGGGTTGTTCATCTTAGTATTCATACGGAACCGCACCAAAATAATTTGAATTGGTAGAATTTAATTAACTACAATGAATTTGAATAATTCAAATGATAATCGTTCCGCATCATTAGTATCTAGCCGGAACAAAAGGCCAGAAGGCAATCTAAAGAAACAGTTCATAATCAAATAAAATCATTAGTAACTAGCCGGAACTAGGAGTGAGCAAAAAACAGGTAAAACCGAATAACCGAACAAAACCGAATTTTTTTAACCGAATTATTTCGGTTATTCGGTTTTTTTGCTAAATTCGGTTATATCCGATTTTTTATTCGGTATTCGGTTTCGGGTTCAATTATGAAAATCGCTCTATTCGGATACCCGAATAACCGAACTTATTAATTTAAAAAAAATAATTTCAGACTTTAGACTAAAGATTACTCATTACTCACTACTCAAACAAGGTTTCCCGAGAGATGGCTAGAGAGAGAAGCTCCTCCTTCTCTCTAGCTTTCTTCTCCTCATTTTTGATCTGAATATGATTTAAACTTATGTCTGCTATACTGGGTTCCATCAACTTCCATCCTCTTCCAACAAGTCACGATCCATGGATCTTTTAACAAAGCTCCTCGTTCTTAAGATGAAGATTTCGTTTTGCAAACTTTTAAATCTGATATGGGTTTGAATGGTGATGGACTGATGGTAAAAATGTGGAGAAGATGAACAGTAGTCATGCATTTGTTGATGAGTGTAGGTCTGATAGTGGGTCCCCCATGTTCCCCACTATGTCAAATTTCCAGCCTTCAGTTTGCATAAGTCAAATAACATTGCTTCATGCTCTCGGGTCACGTGCTAGTGGAAGTTGGTTTTACACCAATATGTGCAGCAAATGGGGAAAAAAGGATGAACATGATGTTTGCCTTGGGTCCCGTACTTTTTAGAAAATCAATACTTCAAATTTCAATACTCTCTTTTGTTCAGGTATAAGTTAAAAAAGAAATCGTACTCTATTCATGAAAATTGGTGATTATAGTTTATAATTTCGGTTATATACCGAAATAACCGAATAGTATTTTCGGTATTTCGATATTCGGTTATTCGGTTATTTGATATTTCGGTTATTTATTCGGATAGTCTAAATAGTGCAGTTTTAGTTTTCGGTTATAACCGAATTAGCTTATTCGGTTCGGTTATAACCGAATGCTCACTCCTAGCCGGAACAAAAGGCCAAAAGGCAATCTAAAGAAACAGTTCATAGTCAAATAAAACTTATACGCAATTGAAACTGAGTTATCATCGATTGAATTTGAACATGATATGAACTCGAATGAGATATAACTTGCAAATGAGGACTTTGTAACCAAATTTCACAAATTAGGAAAATTACTTTCGTAGAAACAAAATGAATTAAGATAGAATACTTGCCTTTTGCGTAGTTTACGATTATTGCTTAACTTTACTGCAAATATCCTCTATATATATATATATATATATTCATATATAGATATTCATTAGCCACTTATTCACATTAACAGATTCTCAAATTCTATTCACTCAATACATACCTAATGCAACTGTTTCATGTTTATAGGTATGAATTACAAACATACATTTAACCAAATATACATTTAAAGAAAATCATCATATATCACAAATTATTGCTTTTGTTTTTACTCCAAAAGTTTCGTTTATAAATCCCGTTTAAACCTTTTGAAACCTTGGTTCTATATAACCATTACATACTTAGACAGTACAAACATCCCAATTGGCACATAGCAAAGCTTATAGGGGTGCAATATATATGTTCCAAGCGTCAGTTTACAAACAGAACCTCTTGGCAACTCTGCAGCACGGCGCGACCGCGCTGCATTTATGCTTGGGAGTGGCGCGACCGCGCTACTCCCATTCAGGCCCAGAACTGAGTCTTTCAATACACAACTCTCTTTCTAGTATGTTAGGGTCTTAGTATACAACCTATAACAAATATACACATTATTCTGAAGATTTAAAACTAAATTAGGTCCATGCATTCGACATTTAATATATCATTTTGAAATTTCTTTTCAAAACCATCTTAATAGCTCTTTTCCTTAAAGACTAACCATGATCATATTTGACTTTCATATTATTGCTACATAGGTTTTGATACACACGCTCAAATGTTAATAAAATATATTTACGTCGTTTCTTCAATTCAAAAATAGCTTTTCCTAAACAAAATATCTATCAAATCATAGTTTACAAATCAACTTTGTGATAACATACTCATGATACATCTTAATACATGTTTAAGGATTCTTCATGTTTATTATACAAGGTTAAGTTGGGTTCTAAGGGTTGAGCAAATAAATAAAAACATCAGTTCAGTTCTGTTGCAGGCGCGGCCGCGCCCTGTTTAGCCTTGGTACTAGCGCGGTCGCGCAAGTACGCAGACATAGGTGATGCAGGTTGTTGCTGCTGCGAACCAAACTACTAAAAACCTATGCAATCGCAATTTGGACACATGTAGATATTCTAAACACAACCAAAACAACATAACTTATATACTTAACTATTGTAACAGCACCAACAACTCTGTTAGCAAACTTAGAACCTCTAAAATCAAAATTCTTATTTTTAAATAATTTAATCACATTTAAGAAATTTAATCAATATGAAACATGTTTAGCATTTCTTGACTGAATTCAAAGCACACATGGCATGATTAAACTCAGATTTTTCATCCTTTAATAATATAAAATCATCAGTTAACAACAGCATAGCAACACATAACCCAATCAGAACATTTATCTCAATGAATAAGCATTTTCTCATCATTTCTTATATATATAATGAAAGTTCATAGATTTACCTCTAAGATGATTGTAACGAATGCAATTTTTGTGATTGAATAAAAATATTTATTGAGTTATATAAATATTTTTATTAATTTATTGAGTTAAATAAATAATTTATTAAGTTTTTGTGAAGTGGGTATATGTTAAGTTTAATAATGTTAAATGTTATTTGAATGTGATTTGTTATGTTTATTCTAATTTAATTTAATAATTAAATTAAATGATGAAAAGGTTTATTTGAATAAATGATTTATTTGAATAAGAGAATTTATTTGGTATTATTGTTATTTGTTAAATGAAATTATTATTTGAGTTGGTAAGGTTTAATTGAATTTATTTAATAATAAGTTCAATTAAATTAGAAGTGTGATATTCTAAACTATATGTTATATTGGTTTATTAAAATAAATGAGAAAGTGTTTAATTCAGTTTTACCAAACAAGGCCCTATGATCTTTGTTTGGAAATAATGGGTTATTTTATTTGTGTTTTACCAAACAAGGCCTTAAGACCTTTAGTTAGAATAATGGGTTATTTTATTTTGTATTTGCCAAACAAGCCTTATGGCTTTTGAATTTTTATAACTGATGATTTAATTAGATTATATGTTCCATCAGTTTTTATTTTTATTCATCAGGTTTATATTTTATCTTTATACTACGTCAGTTGTAAAAAGAAAAGAAAGAAGAGAAAGAACAGAGTTTAGAGAAGGAAGAATATACAGAGAAGAAGAGAGAATTAGAGAGAAAAATTGAGAGTTTGAGAGCTTTGAGAATTGTGAGTGAGAAGGAAAAGAATTGCTAAGCTAAGAATCATATATAGCTTGAAGGTATAATTCTTTTAGTTTTGTTCTCCATTATATTCTTATTATTTTACTTCTCTGTATATGAATTTATATGCTAAATACATGAATTACTTGGTTATATTTGTTAGTAAGCATGTAGTAGAGATTATGTGATGATTATAAACTAGTTTGAAGAATTAATTCATGAAAATATGCTTTAGAATTGAGTTCTTAGTTTTACAGAGCTTTATTTCATGTATGGCATATTTGTATAAAAATTGATGCTCTAATTAGTTATTAATCGGTAAATTGATAATTGTTTATGATTATTTGATGAAAAACAAGAATAATGCAAGAAAAATGGTTTAAATTGGTTGAAAAATGAATTTACAGAGTTTAATTTCAGGAGAATGGTTAAAACTTGAGTATTTGGTTTTAACAGTGAATTTTTGGTTTTAAATTGATTAATTATGGGTTTTATAATGCATATATTGATTAGAAACATGTTGGGTAATTATTTTATATCATATTTGATGTCTGGGTATGTTTAATTTGTATTCTGGATGATAGAATTCGAAAAATTTGGCCAAATTTGGCCTAAGTTTTCACTAGTTCGCGAGCTGGGGAAGACTACTACCGAGTCTCTCGCCCTGACGAGAGAAATGTGCTTATTTTCTTCGCCCCGGCGAGCCTCTCGCCCCGGCGAGATTTTGTTAAGCTTTTTCTCGCCCCGGCGAGAATCACTGCTGTAAAAAAAAATTAAATTAAATTAATTATTATTATTATTATTATTGTTTTGTTTTCTTTTCTTGGAAGTTATGATGTTTAATTAAACTTATATTAATGTGATTAAAGTATGGTCAAGATGGTTGCTAAACTAGTACTTTTTGACTATGGTTTGCTAAATGAGATGTTATAATAAAAGGATAAGAGCAAGCTTAAAGTGTATATTATTTTGTAACTAATTATGTTACCATTTTATAATTAAATGTATAGGTTGTTAAGGATCGTGAGATATTTAATTGTAATCTACGCTTGAGGCAAGTTCTTTTACTCAATTTATCATTTTTATATTGAGCAAGTTGTTCTTTTCTTTTAACTTGTTAATTTATTCAAAACAAGTTTATTTATATTGGGCAAGCTTATTGACCTTAGCTTATTGATATTCAAGCAAGGTTATTACCATGATTATATAGCTGAGCTTTATTTCAATCATTGTTTGTTATTCAAACTTTGGGTATGGTTTCTATTGAACAACCTCTTTTGATGAATTAGACTAGCAAACCCTTATTGATTCAGCTAGTCCTTAGTTGATGAGCAATTTCAAAGACTTAGAATATTTTCTATACTTTTTCCAAGCCAAGTTCCTTTTGGTACGGATTCAGACGATAAACTGAGATGAACAACCCTATTATAGGGGATTACTTACGCGACAGCGTTAAAATGTTTGTGCACAATACATTGTACAAAGGGCTGATCCCCCTGAGTACGAGATGTTGGTCCATAGTCTATATGACTGTTAAAAGTTACAGTAGAAATACTTGTTAACCTAGGACATAGTTCGATGTCTTGTGACCCTCAGATATAATTTCTAAATCTTGAAATCTATTTTTCCTTGGAATCAAGCATTCTAACGAGCTTTTAGACTTTGATCATTTAATGACTGAGATTCAGAAAATTATTATTCCTCAGTTGAAATCTATCTCATTTAAATATTATTGTTATCGTACTTGTGAGCAATTGTTTGCTCACTCTTGCATTAAACATTGCAGCTAAACCCGAAAAGTAGGACGAGCCGTCCACGAGTAAAGGCAAGGGCAAGATGCCAAAGTAGTGAGAGATTTATTATTCACTTGATGATTATTTGTATCAAGACTTGTTTTAAATTATGTTTTATTTTCCGCATTGATGTATTAAGGTTTAGATAACCTGGGATTTGATTGTTTAAGCAATTGGAGATGTAACCCATTTTGGGAAGATTTTTCTTTAAGTTTATTTAATTGTTATTTTTTTTTGGGTAGTTAGTTTTGAATGTATGTTATAGTGAACACCAAATTAGTGGGAATTAAGTACCTGGATTTGGGGGTGTCACAGGTTGGTATCAGAGCTGTAGGTTATGAACCTTTAGGTGGGGAAAACCTTAGGGTAGTAGCCTTTTAGAAGATAGAGAATATAGTGGTGATAAACTCTTATCGAGTTCTAAGGAATGAATTATGAAAATTCATAAAAGACAATAAAACGATTATGTGTTATGTGCTTATTTGATAACAAACTTATATGCTCGCGAGTATTATCGATTAGTAATTAAAAACTTAAAATTTTGTTGTCAGGATGACTGATAGAGGAGAGCCCAGCCAGACTAGGGAGGAGGAGCCCCGAGATATTCACGTAGTTCATGAGCAGCTAGTGCAGAGGGAGCCATCTCCATTGATTACAGTTACAGGTCACGAGTATGAGCCTGAGACTGATCCTGAGGAGGACCCTGAGGAGGATCCTGAGGAGGACCTTGAAGAGATACCACTATTTACTTTGGGTGTTCAGATGTACGAGCAGGTGTATGATCGCAACATAGAGTTGCAGGACAGAGTGGAGGAGTTAGAGGGGCAGCTGGCTGAGCGACAGACTGCTTTGGAGCAGAAGAACGGTGAGATTGAGGAGCTAGATATACGTCTTGGAGACGTGGAGTGGAAGCTGGTTCATGTAGAGAGTGAAAAGGAGGAGTTAGAGGAACAGGCTGTAGAACGTCATGCCACTTTAGAGCAGAAGGATGCTGAGATCCAAGACCTTTCATCACGTCTTGCAGAGGCTGAGCAGAGGCTAGCACAGTCTGAGTATCGACGAGGACAGCTGATAGCCAGGAATGAAGTTGTACGAGATGAGTTGAAAGAGGAGTCAGCGAAGCGGGCGAGAGCTGAGACAGCTTGGCTGAGAGAGGCTGATCGCGCAGATCGTGTTGAGTGTGAGATGCGGTCAAAGAAGGCCAAGATTGATGAGATGGAGTATATTTTTCATACTACCATAGATAGAGCTCAAGATCGAGCTAATCGTCATCCAGATGTGATGGATCGTAGGATTATGACACGTATTATGGTGCAGGAACGCCAGGAAGCTGTGCGTCGTGGGATGTCATCATAGATTGTGATTAGTTATGTTATTATGAAACCATGAAGTGAATAAATTGTAAATCCCAGTTTCTATATAATGGGATAGAATAATGATGTAATCTTGAAACTTTGTGATTTCAGGATAGATGATGTAAATAATTACGATGTTATCCATATTATGTTTTGAAGCAGTTAATGAATAAAATGCGAAAGTTTATCAGATGTACTGTGTGTTAAGTGTTGTTTATAAATGTTTAAGTTACGACTTAAATGTTTAAGTAATTGAATAACAATCTAATAACGCGAATTTTTTTAACAGTAAGATGCCGCCAAGAAGACAACCAACACGTCAACAGACCCCTGAGGGATCTACTAACAACGAAGAAGCCAACGCTAATCCCATGCAGTAGCTGGTAAATTTGTTAACGGGAGCCTTTGCAAATCAACCACAAGCTCAGGCTGCAACCTTTAAAGACTTCAAGGCTGTCGAACCTCCGGAATATCACGGGTCTATGAATCCGATAGAGGCTCAAACATGGGTCATGGAGATGGAGAAGGTGTTTGATGTCGCTAGGGTCAATGAGGATCAAAATACGGCATTTGCAACCTTTATGCTGAAATCAGAAGCTAGCTACTGGTGGCAAGCAAATAAGACTCGAGGCGGCCAAGGGATGATTCCGTGGGAGCGATTTAAGGAGATGTTTTTCGAGACCTACTTTCCGGCAAGTGCTCAAAATCAAATGGAGGTGCAGTTTCTGGAATTGAAGCAAGGTACCATGACGGTACCTGAATATGCTGCAAAGTTTAATGAGCTGGTGCGGTTTGCGCCATATCAGTTCAACACGGATGAGCGGAAGGCTAGGAGATTTGAACAGGGACTGAAGCCCTGGTTATATAGTAGAGTTTCGTTGTTTCAACTGAACTCATTTGCGGTAGTGCTGGAAAAGGCGATTATCGCTGAAGGAGGCAGTGATGCTCTGTCCAAGTATAATCAGGAGCAGAGGAAGAAGAAGAATGATAGTGAAAACAAGGCAAGTGGTAGCCATGGGGGCAGTAGCCAGAAAAGGAAATGGAATGATAGTAACTCTGCGAGAAATCAGCAGGGTAATCAGAAGAAGAAGATGGAGGTGTGCAGTAACTGTGGAAAGAGCCATATGGGTGCTTGTTTGAAGGGTAAGATGGTATGCTTCAACTGTGGACAAGAGGGTCATATTTCACCAAATTGCCCTAATCCGAAGAAAGGAGCATGTTTCATCTGCGGGTCGAAGGATCACTTTGCCCGAGAGTGCCCTAAGAAAACAACTACAGGAGGAGCTGGTGCAGGAAAAGGGAACAGCGGTGGAGGCAATCTGACTATCACCGGACCGACACAGCCCAACCGACCTACCGCTCGAACTTTCAACATGACGGTGCAGGATGCTGTGCAGTCAAAGGATGTAGTGTCAGGTATCATTCCAGTGAATAATGTTAATGCTTATGTATTGTTTGACTCGGGTGCTACTTGCTCATTTATATCCGATGATTTTACTAAGAAATTAGAGTTACCTCGGGAAGAATTAGATTACCCCATGAATATAGAAATTGCGAATAGGGAGGTGATTCCTGTTAAGTTTGTCCACAAGAACTGTTAGGTAGATATTAAGGGTCATGTGATGAGAGTAAACTTGATCCCAATTCGTCTTGGGGAGTTTGATGTTATTTTGGGTATGGATTGGTTGTTCAACTATGGAGCAGTTATTGACTGCCAAAAGAAGTGTGTAAACCTTATGACTCCGTCGAAGGTTATATTTTATGGCAGCAAGTCGCCTAGACAAACGAGTTGTCTGACGATGATGCAGGCCAGAAAGATGTTGAGACAAGGATGTGTAGGATATCTAGCCTACATAGTTGATACCCGAAAGGTGGGTGCAAAACTAGAGGAGATACCAGTAGTTAGGGACTTTGCAGACGTGTTTCCTGATGATTTTCCAGGATTACCGCCAGATAGGGAAATCGAGTTTGTAATTGATTTAGCACCGGGAACGGCCACTATATCGAAAGCCACATATAGAATGGCTCCGGTAGAAATAAAGGAGTTAATGGTGCAACTGCAAGAGCTATTAGATAAGAAGTATATTCAACCGAGCGTTTCGCCGTGGGGAGCGCCGGTATTGTTTGTTAAGAAGAAGGATGGGTCCATGCGTCTTTGCATTGATTATATAGAGTTGAACAAGGTCACGATTAAAAACAAGTATCCGTTGCCAAGAATCGATGACCTGTTTGACCAACTGAAGGGAGCAAGATATTTTTCAAAGATAGATCTGCGAAGTGGGTACCATCAATTGAAGGTGAGAAAGGAGGACATACCAAAGACGGCGTTTCGAACCAGATATGGTCACTATGAGTTTTTGGTTATGTCATTTGGTTTAACGAATGCGCCTGCAGCATTCATGGACTTAATGAATAGGGTGTTCAAACCATTTCTGGATAAATTTGTGGTGGTATTCATAGACGACATTCTGGTTTACTCCAAAACTAAAGAAGAGCACGTGGAACATTTAAGGGTGACATTGGAGGCGTTAAGGAAAGAGAAATTGTATGCAAAATTTTCGAAATGCGAATTTTGGTTGGAGCGTGTTCAATTCCTTGGGCATGTTATCGATAAAGACGGGATTTCGGTGGATCCAGCGAAAGTGGAAGCTGTTATGAACTGGGATCAGCCTAAGACACCGTCAGAAGTAAGGAGTTTCTTGGGTTTGGCTGGTTACTACAGACATTTTATTCAAGATTTCTCCAGGATCGCCACTCCGTTGACGAATTTAACAAGGAAATCAGTGAAGTTTGTTTGGACGGAGAAGTGCGAAGAGAGTTTCCAAGAACTAAGGAAAAGACTAAGTTCGGCACCTGTGTTGTCTTTACCAGATGATACAGGAAATTTTGTGGTGTACAGTGACGCATCACATAAAGGACTTGGTTGTGTGTTGATGCAGAATGGTAAAGTTATTGCATATGCATCGTGCCAACTAAAAGACTATGAAAAAGGGTATCCGACCCATGATTTGGAGTTAGCAGCCGTGGTGTTTGCTTTGAAAATCTGGAGGCACTATCTCTATGGGGAGAAGTGTGAAATATATACAGACCATAAAAGTCTGAAGTATATTTTTACACAGAAGGATTTGAATATGCGGCAGAGGAGATGGATAGAATTGATCAAAGACTATGATTGTGAAATTCTATACCATCCTGGAAAGGCTAATGTGGTTGCCGACGCTTTGAGTAGAAAAGGTCGAGAGAAACTATTTTTGTTAACCGCTCAGGAGAAGCTCGTAGCAGATATGGCTAAATTGGAGTTAGAGGTGAAGAATCTGGCAGAGCCTAATGAAAAATTGTTCCAGATAGAAACTCAACCAACTCTGGTGGACAAAGTCAAGAAAGCGCAACTCAAGGATGAGGAGTATATTAATATACGGAAAAGAGTGCTTGAAGGTGAAGAGCTTAAATATAAAATCGATACCGAAGGATTGTTGAGATTTGAAGGCAGAATCTGGGTACCTTCAGTATTGGCAATCAGAGAGGAGATTTTGAACGAAGCTCACAGTTCGCAATTTTTGATTCATCCGGGAAGTACAAAGATGTACCAGGATCTTCGCCAACATTTTTGGTGGCCAAACATGAAAAAAGAGGTTGCTGAGTGTGTTGCAAAGTGTCTCACTTGTCAAAGAGTCAAAGCGGAGCATCAACGACCAAGTGGTTTGTTACAGCCCTTGGAGATACCAGAATGGAAGTGGGAGCATATAACGATGGATTTCGTAGTAGGGCTTCCAACTACTCAGAAGGGTTATGACGCGATATGGGTCATAGTTGACAGATTGACGAAGTCAGCGCATTTCTTGCCGATCAAAATCAGATTTACTTTGGATCAGCTGGCGAAACTATATGTCAAAGAGATTATCTCAAGGCACGGAGTTCCAGTATCAATAGTGTCAGACAGAGATCCACGTTTCACCTCGAAATTTTGGAAGAGTCTGCAAACTTGTTTGGGAACGCAGTTGAGAATGAGTACAGCCTACCATCCTGAAAACGATGGCCAAAGCGAAAGAACAATTCAAACGTTGGAGGATATGCTTCGAGCATGCGTTATGGATTTTAAAGGCAACTGGGATGATCATTTACCTCTGGTCGAGTTTGCTTACAACAATAGTCATCACGCTAGTATCGGCATGCCGCCCTACGAAGCATTGTACGGAAGGAAATGCAGAACTCCATTATGTTGGGATGAGGTTGGTGAACGACGACTATTGGGACCCGAGCTGGTACAACAAACTGTTGAAATTGTCAAAGTGATAAGAGCCAAACTGATAGCCGCTCAAGACAGATAAAAGAAGTATGCTGGTATTATTGTTATTTGTTAAATGAAATTATTATTTGAAAAGGTTTATTTGAATAAATGATTTATTTGAATAAGAGAATTTATTTGGTATTATTGTTATTTGTTAAATGAAATTATTATTTGAGTTGGTAAGGTTTAATTGAATTTATTTAATAATAAGTTCAATTAAATTAGAAGTGTGATATTCTAAACTATATGTTATATTGGTTTATTAAAATAAATGAGAAAGTGTTTAATTCAGTTTTACCAAACAAGGCCCTATGATCTTTGTTTGGAAATAATGAGTTATTTTATTTGTGTTTTACCAAACAAGGCCTTAAGACCTTTAGTTAGAATAATGGGTTATTTTATTTTGTATTTGCCAAACAAGCCTTATGGCTTTTGAATTTTTATAACTGATGATTTAATTAGATTATACGTTCCATCAGTTTTTATTTTTATTCATCAGGTTTATATTTTATCTTTATACTACGTCAGTTGTAAAAAGAAAAGAAAGAAGAGAAAGAACAGAGTTTAGAGAAGGAAGAATATACAGAGAAGAAGAGAGAATTAGAGAGAGAAATTGAGAGTTTGAGAGCTTTGAGAATTGTGAGTGAGAAGGAAAAGAATTGCTAAGCTAAGAATCATATATAGCTTGAAGGTATAATTCTTTTAGTTTTGTTCTCCATTATATTCTTATTATTTTACTTCTCTGTATATGAGTTTTATTTTACTGTATATGAATTTATATGGTAAATACATGAATTACTTGGTTATATTTGTTAGTAAGCATGTATTAGAGGTTATGTGATGATTATAAACTAGTTTGAAGAATTAATTCATGAAAATATGCTTTAGAATTGAGTTCTTAGTTTTACAGAGCTTTATTTCATGTATGGCATATTTGTATGAAAATTGATGCTCTAATTGGTTATTAATCGGTAAATTGATAATTGTTTATGATTATTTGATGAAAAACAAGAATAATGCAAGAAGAATGGTTTAAATTGGTTGAAAAATGAATTTACAGAGTTTAATTTCATGAGAATGGTTAAAACTTGAGTATTTGGTTTTAACAGTGAATTTTTGGTTTTAAATTGATTAATTATGGGTTTTATAATGCATAGATTTATTAGAAACATGTTGGGTAATTATTTTATATCATATTTGATGTCTGGGTATGTTTAATTTGTATTCTGGATGATAGAATTCGAAAAATTTGGCCAAATTTGGCCTAAGTTTTCACTGGTTCGCGAGCTGGGGAAGACTACTGCCGAGTCTCTCGCCCCGACGAGAGAAATGTGCTTATTTTCTTCGCCCCGACGAGCCTCTCGCCCCCGCAAGAGTTTTGTTAACAAAATCTTCGCCCCGGCGAGCCTCTCGCCCCGGCGAGATTTTGTTAAGCTTTTTCTCGCCCCGGCGAGAATCACTGCTGTAAAAAAAAATTAAATTAAATTAATTATTATTATTGTTTTCTTTTCTTTTCTTGGAAGTTATGATGTTTAATTAAACTTATATTAATGTGATTAAAGTATGGTCAAGATGGTTGCTAAACTAGTACTTTTTGACTATGGTTTGCTAAATGAGATGTTATAATAAAAGAATAAGAGCAAGCTTAAAGTGTATATTATTTTGTAACTAATTATGTTACCATTTTATAATTAAATGTATAGGTTGTTAAGGATCGTGAGATATTTAATTGTAATCTACGCTTGAGGCAAGTTCTTTTACTCAATTATCATTTTTATGTTGAGCAAGTTGTTCTTTTCTTTTAACTTGTTAATTTATTCAAAACAAGTTTATTTATATTGGGCAAGCTTATTGACCTTAGCTTATTGATATTCAAGCAAGGTTATTACTATGATTATATAGCTGAGCTTTATTTCAATCATTGTTTGTTATTCAAACTTCGGGTATAGTATCTATTGAACAACCTCTTTTGATGAATTAGACTAGCAAACCCTTATTGATTCAGCTAGTCCTTAGTTGATGAGCAATTTCAAAGACTTAGAATATTTTCTATACTTTTTCCAAGCCAAGTTCCTTTTGGTACGGATTCAGACGATAAACTGAGATGAACAACCCTATTATAGGGGATTACTTACGCGACAGCGTTAAAATGTTTGTGCACAATACATTGTACAAAGGGCTGATCCCCCTGAGTACGAGATGTTGGTCCATAGTCTATATGACTGTTAAAAGTTACAGTAGAAATACTTGTTAACCTAAGACATAGTTCGAGGTCTTGTGACCCTCAGATATAATTTTTAAATCTTGAAATCTATTTTTCCTTGGAATCAACCATTCTAACGAGCTTTTAGACTTTGATCATTTACTGACTGAAAAGGTTTATTTGGAGTTAGAGGTGAAGAATCTGGCAGAGCCTAATGAAAAATTGTTCCAGATAGAAACTCAACCAACTCTGGTGGACAAAGTCAAGAAAGCGCAACTCAAGGATGAGGAGTGTATTAATATACGGAAAAGAGTGCTTCAAGAGCTTAAATATAAAATCGATACCGAAGGATTGCTGAGATTTGAAGGCAGAATCTGGGTACCTTCAGTATTGGCAATCAGAGAGGAGATTTTGAACGAAGCTCACAGTTCGCAATTTTTGATTCATCCGGGAAGTACAAAGATGTACTAGGATCTTCGCCAACATTTTTGGTGGCCAAACATGAAAAAAGAGGTTGCTGAGTGTGTTGCAAAGTGTCTCACTTGTCAGAGAGTCAAAGCGGAGCATCAACGACCAAGTGGTTTGTTACAGCCCTTGGAGATACCAGAATGGAAGTGGGAGCATATAACGATGGATTTCGTAGTAGGGCTTCCAACTACTCACAAGGGTTATGACGCGATATGGGTCATAGTTGACAGATTGACGAAGTCAGCGCATTTCTTGCCGATCAAAATCAGATTTACTTTGGATCAGCTGGCGAAACTATATGTCAAAGAGATTATCTCAAGGCACGGAGTTCTAGTATCAATAGTGTCAGACAGAGATCCACGTTTCACCTCGAAATTTTGGAAGAGTCTGCAAACTTGTTTGGGAACGCAGTTGAGAATGAGTACAGCCTACCATCCTGAAAACGATGGCCAAAGCGAAAGAACAATTCAAACGTTGGAGGATATGCTTCGAGCATGCGTTATGGATTTTAAAGGCAACTGGGATGATCATTTACCTCTGGTCGAGTTTGCTTACAACAATAGTCATCACGCTAGTATCGGCATGCCGCCCTACGAAGCATTGTACGGAAGGAAATGCAGAACTCCATTATGTTGGGATGAGGTTGGTGAACGACGACTATTGGGACCCGAGCTGGTACAACAAACTGTTGAAATTGTCAAGGTGATAAGAGCCAAACTGATAGCCGCTCAAGACAGATAAAAGAAGTATGCTGATCAACACCGACAAAATCGCGAATTTGAAGATGGTAGTTTTGTGTTTCTCAAAGTATCTCCTTGGAAGGGGAAAATCAGATTTGGTAAAAAGGGTAAGCTGAGTCCGCGATTTATTGGACCCTTCGAAGTACTAAAAAGGGTGGGTGAAGTAGCTTATGAGGTAGCTTTACCTCCTGAGTTAGGCCACATTCATAATGTATTCCACATATCGGTGCTACAACCGTATAAGTCTGACTATAAACATGTCATTGAATATAAACCGATACAATTCGAGAAAGATTTGTCTTATGAAGAGGTTCCTGTACAAATAGTGGACAGGAAGGAACAAGTTCTTAGAAATAAAGTGATACCTTCTGTTAAGGTAATCTGGAGGAACCACAGTGCTGAAGAAGCAACGTGGGAACTCGAAGAGCAAATGATGCAGAATTACCCTCAATTGTTTGTCTAATGTTATATTGCGATTCTGGGGACAGAATCTTTGTAAGGAGGGGAGAATGTAACGGACGATTTAATTGCGTTGTGATTCTGGGGACAGAATCCTTTTAAGGAGGGAAATATGTAATGAATGCAATTTTTGTGATTGAATAAAAATATTTATTGAGTTATATAAATATTTTTATTAATTTATTGAGTTGAATAAATAATTTATTAAGTTTTTGTGAAGTGGGTATATGTTAAGTTTAATAATGTTAAATGTTATTTGAATGTGATTTGTTATGTTTATTCTAATTTAATTTAATAATTAAATTAGATGATGAAAAGGTTTATTTGAATAAATGATTTATTTGAATAAGAGAATTTATTTGGTATTATTGTTATTTGTTAAATGAAATTATTATTTGAGTTGGTAAGGTTTAATTGAATTTATTTAATAATAAGTTCAATTAAATTAGAAGTGTGATATTCTAAACTATATGTTATATTGGTTTATTAAAATAAATGAGAAAGTGTTTAATTCAGTTTTACCAAACAAGGCCCTATGATCTTTGTTTGAAAATAATGAGTTATTTTATTTGTGTTTTACCAAACAAGGCCTTAAGACCTTTAGTTAGAATAATGGGTTATTTTATTTTGTATTTGCCAAACAAGCCTTATGGCTTTTGAATTTTTATAACTGATGATTTAATTAGATTATACGTTCCATCAGTTTTTGTTTTTATTCATCAGGTTTATATTTTATCTTTATACTACGTCAGTTGTAAAAAGAAAAGAAAGAAGAGAAAGAACAGAGTTTAGAGAAGGAAGAATATACAGAGAAGAAGAGAGAATTAGAGAGAAAAATTGAGAGTTTGAGAGCTTTGAGAATTGTAAGTGAGAAGGAAAAGAATTGCTAAGCTAAGAATCATATATAGCTTGAAGGTATAATTCTTTTAGTTTTGTTCTCCATTATATTCTTATTATTTTACTTCTCTGTATATGAGTTTTATTTTACTGTATATGAATTTATATGCTAAATACATGAATTACTTGGTTATATTTGTTAGTAAGCATGTATTAGAGGTTATGTGATGATTATAAACTAGTTTGAAGAATTAATTCATGAAAATATGCTTTAGAATTGAGTTCTTAGTTTTACAGAGCTTTATTTCATGTATGGCATATTTGTATGAAAATTGATGCTCTAATTGGTTATTAATCGGTAAATTGATAATTGTTTATGATTATTTGATGAAAAACAAGAATAATGCAAGAAGAATGGTTTAAATTGGTTGAAAAATGAATTTACAGAGTTTAATTTCATGAGAATGGTTAAAACTTGAGTATTTGGTTTTAACAGTGAATTTTTGGTTTTAAATTGATTAATTATGGGTTTTATAATGCATAGATTGATTAGAAACATGTTGGGTAATTATTTTATATCATATTTGATGTCTGGGTATGTTTAATTTGTATTCTGGATAATAGAATTCGAAAAATTTGGCCAAATTTGGCCTAAGTTTTCACTGGTTCGCGAGCTGGGGAAGACTACAGCCGAGTCTCTCGCCCCGACGAGAGAAATGTGCTTATTTTCTTCGCCCCGGCGAGCCTCTCGCCCCAGCAAGAGTTTTGTTAACAAAATCTTCGCCCCGGCGAGCCTCTCGCCCCGGCGAGATTTTGTTAAGCTTTTTCTCGCCCCGGCGAGAATCACTGCTGTAAAAAAAAATTAAATTAAATTAATTATTATTATTATTGTTTTCTTTTCTTTTCTTGGAAGTTATGATGTTTAATTAAACTTATATTAATGTGATTAAAGTATGGTCAAGATGGTTGCTAAACTAGTACTTTTTGACTATGGTTTGCTAAATGAGATGTTATAATAAAAGGATAAGAGCAAGCTTAAAGTGTATATTATTTTGTAACTAATTATGTTACCATTTTATAATTAAATGTATAGGTTGTTAAGGATCGTGAGATATTTAATTGTAATCTACGCTTGAGGCAAGTTCTTTTACTCAATTTATCATTTTTATGTTGAGCAAGTTGTTCTTTTCTTTTAACTTGTTAATTTATTCAAAACAAGTTTATTTATATTGGGCAAGCTTATTGACCTTAGCTTATTGATATTCAAGCAAGGTTATTACCATGATTATATAGCTGAGCTTTATTTCAATCATTGTTTGTTATTCAAACTTCGGGTATAGTTTCTATTGAACAACCTCTTTTGATGAATTAGACTAGCAAACCCTTATTGATTCAGCTAGTCCTTAGTTGATGAGCAATTTCAAAGACTTAGAATATTTTCTATACTTTTTCCAAGCCAAGTTCCTTTTGGTACGGATTCAGACGATAAACTGAGATGAACAACCCTATTATAGGGGATTACTTACGCGACAGCGTTAAAATGTTTGTGCACAATACATTGTACAAAGGGCTAATCCCCCTGAGTACGAGATATTGGTCCGTAGTCTATATGACTGTTAAAGGTTACAGTAGAAATACTTGTTAACCTAGGACATAGTTCGAGGTCTTGTGACCCTCAGATATAATTTCTAAATCTTGAAATCTATTTTTCCTTGGAATCAACCATTCTAACGAGCTTTTAGACTTTGATCATTTACTGACTGAGATTCAGAAAATTATTATTCCTCAGTTGAAATCTATCTCATTTAAATATTATTGTTATCGTACTTGTGAGCAATTGTTTGCTCACTCTTGCATTAAACATTGCAGCTAAGCCAGAAAAGCAGGACGAGCCGTCCACGAGTAAAGGCAAGGGCAAGATGCCAAAGTAGTGAGAGATTTATTATTCACTTGATGATTATTTGTATCAAGACTTGTTTTAAATTATGCTTTATTTTCTGCATTGATGTATTAAGGTTTAGATAACCTGTATTTGATTGTTTAAGAATTTGGAGATGTAACCCATTTTGGGAAGATTTTTCTTTAAGTTTATTTAATTGTTATTTTTTTTGGGTAGTTAGTTTTGAATGTATGTTATAGTGAACACCAAATCAGTGGGAATTAAGTATCTGGATTTGGGGGTGTCACAATGATAATATTTCTCTTCTAGCTTGATTAATCCTCTGCAATCTCTAGAAAGCTTCTATCTCTCTCTCACTCTCAATTCCTTTCTCGATATAGAATTAACAAAATGAGGCCAATGCTTTAGGTAGAGAATTTTATACAGATTTGATAGTAATTGAGTCCCTCCACCCTTACAACTCCATTCCATCAGATTGAACCCCTTTACATTCTTCATCAATTTCATCAGTTACTAGAGAGAGAGGTTAAGAAAATGAAAAGATTTTGGGTTTAAAGGAATGGAATAAATCCCTCCTTCAATTTTGCAATAACCGTGCTTTCCCCTCTCATTTGTCCCAATTTGATAGTCACTTGGGTCCCTCCAAATTCAGCTGATACAATTTTAATTAATAAAATATTATATTAATCAATTAAATAATATAATAAATTATTTGACCATTTTGCCCTCCGGAATTCAATATTTTTGTTACTAATATCGATTCCTACTAAAATCGACGTTCCGAACGTTGTGGGAATATTCGTTTGGCGAAAAAGTCAACCGGTTGACTTTTGACCAAAACATCAACCCCGACGCATTTTGTGATTACAGTCTATTCTGACTAATTTCGACGTTCCGGACTCAAATATATAGTCCGTATTTTCAATTTTCACTCCGACCTCAAATTTGAGTTTTAACTCCATTCCTTGAATAAAATTGTTAACTACTTAGTTAAATTCAAATAATTAAATTAATCCAAACCAACTATCTAAATACATCTCATCATATAACTTACAAATATATATATATATATATATATATATATATATATATTATATATACACATATATTTATTAAAATCACTCAATAGATTCACATAAATTCAATTTGTTAATTCCATCAAATTACATAATGATCTCGGGTATTACATTTACCCTCCCTTATTAGGATTTCGTCCCCGGAATCATCACAAAGCTAAACAAAAGGATTAGGGTAATTTTTCATCATCTTCTCCTCGAGTTTCCACGTAGCTTCATCAGCATTGTGGTTCCTTCATACTGCCTTAACTCTTTGACAAGTCAAACACCTGCTGACGCATTGCGCGACCTCTCTCTTCATATTGGACCACCAATAATGTTGGCGCAGATCCCGATACATTTTTGTGACAAGCCGGAACAAAAGGCCAGAAGGCAATCTAAAGAAACAGTTCATAGTTAAATAAAACTTATACGCAATTGAAACTGAGTTATCATCGATTGAATTTGAACATGATATGAAGTCGAATGAGATATAACTTGCAAATGAGGACTTTGTAAACAAATTTCACAAATTAGGAAAATTACTTTCGTAGAAACAAAATGAATTAAGATAGAATACTTGCCTTTTGCGTAGTTTACGAATATTGCTTAACTTTACTGCAAATATCCTATATATATATATATATAATATATATATATATATATATATATATATATATATATATATTCATATATAGATATTCATTAGCCACTTATTCACATTAACAGATTCTCAAATTCTATTCACTCAATACATACCTAATGCAACTGTTTCATGTTTATAGGTATGAATTACAAACATACATTTAACCAAATATACATTTAAAGCAAATCATCATATATCACAAATTATTGCTTTTGTTTTTACTCCAAAAGTTTCGTTTATAAATCCCGTTTAAACCTTTTGAAACCTTGGTTCTATATAACCATTACATACTTAGACAGTACAAACATCCCAATTGGCACATAACAAAGCTTATAGGGGTGCAATATATATGTTTCAAGCGTTAGTTTACAAACTGAACCTCTTGGCAACTCTGCAGCACGGCGCGACCGCGCTGCATTTATGCTTGGGAGTGGCGCGACCGCGCTACTCCCATTCAGGCCCAGAACTGAGTCTTTCAATACACAACTCTCTTTCTAGTATGTTAGGGTCTTAGTATACAACATATAACAAATATACACATTATTCTGAAGATTTAAAACTAAATTAGGTCCATGCATTCGACATTTAATATATCATTTTGAAATTTCTTTTCAAAACCAGCTTAATAGCTCTTTTCCTTAAAGACTAACCATGATCATATTTGACTTTCATATTATTGCTACATAGGTTTTGATACACACGCTCAAATGTTAATAAAATATATTTACGTCGTTTCTTCAATTCAAAAATAGCTTTTCCTAAACAAAATATCTATCAAATCATAGTTTACAAATCAACTTTGTGATAACATACTCATGATACATCTTAATACATGTTTAAGGATTCTTCATGCTTATTATACAAGGTTAAGTTGGGTTCTAAGGGTTGAGCAAATAAATAAAAACATCAGTTCAGTTCTGTTGCAGGCGCGGCCGCGCCCTGTTTAGCCTTGGTACTAGCGCGGTCGCGCTAGTACGCAGACATAGGTGATGCAGGCTGTTGCTGCTGCGAACCAAACTACTAAAAACCTATGCAATCGCAATTTGGACACATGTAGATATTCTAAACACAACCAAAACAACATTACTTATATACTTAACTATTGTAACAGCACCAACAACTCTGTTAGCAAACTTAGAACCTCTAAAATCAAAATTCTTATTTTTTAAACAATTTAATCACATTTAAGAAATTTAACCAACATGAAACATGTTTAGCATTTCTTGACTGAATTCAAAGCACACATGGCATGATTAAACTCAGATTTTTCATCCTTTAATAATATAAAATCATCAGTTAACAACAACATAGCAACACATAACCCAATCAGAACATTTATCTCAATGAATAAGCATTTTCTCATCATTTCTTATATATATAATGAAAGTTCATAGATTTACCTCTAAGATGATAATATTTCTTTTCTAGCTTGATTAATCCTCTCCAATCTCTAGAAAGCTTCTATCTCTCTCTCACTCTCAATTCCTCTCTCGGTATAGAATTAACAAAATGAGGCCAATGCTTTAGGTAGAGAGTTTTATACAGATTTGATAGTAATTGAGTCCCTCCACCTTTACAACTCCATTCCATCAGATTGAACCCCTTTACATTCTGCATCAATTTCATCAGTTAGTAGAGAGAGAGAGAGAGGTTAAGAAAATGAAAAGATTTTGGGTTTAAAGGAATTTAATAACTCCCTACTTCAATTTTGCAATAACCGTGCTTTCCCCTCTCATTTGTCCCAATTTGATAGTCACTTGGGTCCCTCCAAATTCAGCTGATTCAATTTTAATTAATAAAATATTATATTAATCAATTAAATAATATAATAAATCATTTGACCATTTTGCCCTCCGGAATTCAATATTTTTGTTACTAATATCGATTCCTACTAAAATCGACGTTCCGAACGTCGTGGGAATATTCGTTTGGTCAAAATCATCCCCGTACACGAGTTTGACTTTTTTTATCCAAAAAAGTCAACCGGTTGACTTTTGACCAAAACATCAACCCCGACGCATTTTGTGATTACAGTCTATTCTGACTAATTTCGACGTTCCAGACTCAAATATATGGTCCGTATTTTCAATTTTCACTCCGAACTCAAATTTGAGTTTTAACTCCATTCCTTGAATAAAATTGTTAACTACTTAGTTAAATTCAAATAATTAAATTAATCCAAACCAGCTATCTAAATACATCTCATCATATAACTTAATAAAATATATATATATATATATATATATTTATTTAATGCATACACATATATTTATTAAAATCACTCAATAGATTCACATAAATTCAATTTGTTAATTCCATCAAATTACATAATGATCTCGAGTATTACATTTATCCTCCCTTATTAGGATTTCGTCCCCGGAATCATCACAAAGCTAAACAAAAAGATTAGGGTAATTTTTCATCATCTTCTCCTCGAGTTTCCACGTAGCTTCATCAGCATTGTGGTTCCTTCATACTGCCTTAACTCTTTGACAAGTCAAACACCTGCTGACGCATTGCACGACCTCTCTCTTCATATTGGGCCACCAATAATGTTGGCGCAGATCCCGATACATTTTTGTGCTCCCAGGATGAACCGAGTAACTCGAACTATGAGCTTCATGCAAGATTTCTTCTTTTAACTCGGATACCGCTGGCACCCAAATTCTCTCCTGAAATCTCAACAATCCATCACCATCCACCCTGAACTTAAACTTCTCCCCATCTGAAATTCTCTTCTTTAACTTTCCACATTCTTCATCGCTGCCTTGCGCTTCTTTTATCCTATCCAGAGAGTCGGGCGAGCCTCCACTGCAAACAATTTCTCATCTTACTCCTTTGGACTCTTTATCTCGAGTTCCAATCTCGCCATTTCCTTGATTAACTCTTCTTGAGCTGTTAACATTGCCAACTTTTTGCTTCCCTTCCTACTCAACGCATCTGTAACTACGTTAGCTTTTCCCGAATGATATAAGATTTGGCAATCGTAATCCTTAATCAGTTCCAACCACCTCCTCTGTCGCATGTTCAACTCTTTCTGAGTGAAAATATACTTTAGACTTTTATAGTCTGTGTATATTTCACACTTTACACCATATAAATAGTGCCTCCATATCTTTAGGGCAAATATTACCGCTGCCAATTCCAGGTCGTGGGTAGGATATCCCTTTTCGTAATCCTTCAGCTGCCGTGATGCGTACGCAATAACTTTACCATGTTGCATTAGCATACAACCAAGTCCTTTATGTGACGCATCACTGTAAACTACGAAGTCCCCCAAATCATCTAGTAAAGACAACACTGGTGCTTCACTCAGTCTTTTCTTCAGCTCTTGAAAACTCTCCTCACACTTTTCCGTCCAAACAAATTTTACCGACTTCCTTGTCAGATTGGTCAGAGTTCCTGCTATTTTCAAAAAATCCTGAATGAACCTTCTGTAATAGCCTGCCAATCTCAAGAAACTTCTTACTTCTATTGGTGTCTTTGGTTGCTCCCAAGTAATTACTGCTTCCACCTTTGATGGATCGACAGAGATTCTGTCTTTGTCAATCACATGACCCAAAAAGTGAACTCTTTCCAACTAGAATTCACACTTCGAGAATTTTGCATATAATTTCTCCTTTCTCAACGCTTCCAACACCATACTTAAATGTTCAGCATGATCTTCCCGAGTCTTAGAATAGATTAGAATATCATCCATGAATACAAATACAAACTTATCAAAGTATTGCTTGAATACCTGGTTCATCATGACCATAAATGTTGTTGGCTCATTCGTTAACCCGAATGACATTACCAGGAACTCGTAATGGCCATAACGAGTCCTGAATGCTGTCTTAGGTACATCTTCCTTCTTCACCTTCAATTGATGATAACCCATCCTCAAATCGAGTTTGGAAAAATGTTTCGTTCCCTTCAACTGATCAAACAAATCATCTATTCTGGGTAGTGGGTATTTGTTTTTGATCGTCACTTTGTTCAACTCCCGATAGTCGATACAAAGTCTCATCGATCCGTTCTTTTTTTTCACAAATAAAACTGGTGCTCCCCAAAGAGACACTCTCGGTTGGATATACTTCTTATCTAATAACTCCTGCAGCTGTACCATCAGCTCCTTCATCTCCACTGGTGCCATTCTGTATGGGGCTTTCAAAATCGGTGTCGTTCCAGGTACTGGATCTATAACGAATTCAATCTCCCTATCAGGTGGTAGACCTGACAAATCCTTCGGAAACACATCGGGAAACTCATTTACAATAAGTATCTGCCCCATCTCTGCTTCCACCCTCTGGATATCAACAATATGGGCCAAATAACCTACACAGCCTTTTCTCAATAATTTCCTAGCTTGCATCATCGTCAAACAACTCGAGTGTCTAGGTGATTTGCTACCATAGAACACTACCTTAGACTGGTTAGGAGTCTGAAGGTTTATACACTTCTTCTGGCAATCTATTATTGTTCCATTGTTAAATAACCAGTCCATACCTAGTATTACATCAAATTTTCCTAGTTGAATTGGAATTAAATCCACAGGCAACTTATGCCCCCTTATATCTACAACACAATTTCTATGAATATGGCTAACGAGAATTATTTCTTTATTCGCAACTTCTATATCCATAGGGTGTTCTAATTCTTCCTGAGGTAAGTTTAATCGTTGGGAGAATTCATGTGATACGAAGGAACAAGTAGCACCCGAATCAAATAATATGTATGCAGATATATCATTGACCGGAATGATACCTGAAACCACATCCTTAGATGTGACCGCGTCCTGAACTGTCATGTTGAAAGTCCTTACTGTTGGTCGATTTTAAGTTGGTGGTCTCGAAATTATGAGATTTCCACCACTTGATCTCCTTCCTCTATTTCCTCCACCTGAATTTTTCTTTGGGCAATTCCTGGCCTGATGATCTAATGCTCCACAGTTAAAACATCCATTCCTCTTTGGTGTGGGGCAATTGGGAGAGATGTGCCCCTCTTGTCCGCAATTGAAGCATACATTCTTTCCCTTTAGGCAAGCGCCTGAGTGACTCTTTCCACACTCCTTGCAAGCCTCCGCTCTTTTCTTAGACTCTCCAGTCTTACTTCCAAAACTTACTGGGTTATTGTTGTTGTTGTTGATCCACTTCCTTTTGTTCGCACCACTGCTGCTACCTTCCCCTCTATTCCCTACTTCGTTCCTCTTCTTTTTTTCTTTGTTGAACTTCATCAGGGCTTCACTTCCGCCCTCAGCAATTATGGCTTTCTCTAGGAGAGTAGCGAAGTTGTTCGTCCGCAACACTGAAAGTCTGCTATATAACCATGGCTTGAGACCCTGATCGAACCTCCTCATCTTTCTCTCTTTAGTGTCGACCTGATGAGGTGCAAACCTTGCCAGCTCGTTAAACTTTGCAGCGTATTGGGGTACCGTCATGTTGCCTTGTTTCAACTTCAGGAATCGCATCTCCATGCGACTCTGCATACTCACAGGAAAATAATTTTTGAAAAAGACCTCTCTAAACCTCTCCCAAGGTATCACACCTTCTCCAGCCCTGTTCTGGTTCGCCTCCCACCAGAAGTTAGCTTCACCTTTCAGCATGTACGTGGCAAAGATCGTTTTCTGATCATCTCCGACTCCGGCGATTGCAAACGCCTTTTCAATTTCTTTAATCCACGATTGGGCTTCAATCGGTTCAGTGGTCCCTTTGAATTTCGGGGGTCCCACGCTTCTAAAGTCTTTAAAAGTTGCCACTTGGGCCGTCGGAGGGTTATTGTTATTATTGTTCGTGGTCCGGTTCTGTAGTGCCCCGACTAGCAGGTTTACAAATTATTGCATAGGGTTAGGTTGATCCCCAGCACTACCAGCTGATTCTTCTAGTGATTGTTGACGTCTAGGTCTCCCTCTAGGCATTTTTGTTTAATAAAAATTTATGTTATCATCTCATAACTTATTCATATAGCATTTATAACCTATATAAAAGCTTAATCATCATTTCACACATTAGAATAAGCACATAATTTATCCATACGAAAACCATAGTACGAAGGTACTTAACATCTTATGGCATGATGCCATATACATCTTTTATCTCATAATCCTAGCCAAAAACTGGAATTAAAATATTTACATCGGTGATCAAGTGTTCAATATGTTACTTACTAAAAGTTCATAACAATATAAACTCAAAGACCCTTCCTCATAGCATCTTCATATTCCTCATCTGCCATGTCCAAAACTAGCCCCCGGCTTATAGCGTGTCTAGACCGGTGCTCCTCACGCGAAAAATGATACACCTTGTGTTGGAACCTGCCATGCGCCGATCTAAATGCGTACTGCATTCTATCAATTCTAACCTTCTTGTTTCTCACCTCATCCTCTAACTCATCCCTCTGGTTTTGAGCCCTTACACGACCTTTCATCTCATCCCTCCAATAAGTGGCAATTAACTATTTGTTTGTTTGGAGGCTCTGAATTCTTGTCTCCATTCCGTTTATCATATTTCCCAAGTAGGACCGGATGGCCTCCTTTTCTGCCCTCAACCTATCTGCCCTCTGGTCTGATGCACGCAGTTTATCAGCCAGATCTGCATTCCTAACCATCAGATGATGCACCAATGCACCGAGCAGTGCCACTGCCCCCTTCTCTTCCCGGTACTATTCCTCCAACTCATGGACTCGATCGTCCAACTCCGTGTTCCTGTCCATCAACTCATCTAGCAATCTATCCTCTGGTGCTTCCTCAGAGTTCTCCCCAGGCTCCTCTTCCTCGGGATCCTCCTCGGAATCCTCCTCAAGGTCCTTATTTGGGTCTGAATCAGCTGCTGCCTCAGCTATGGGCGGAGGTACAACTGCTACTAACTGCTCACTAATCACATGGATATCTCTAATCTACTCTTCTCCTAACATCTTACAATTAAAACAAATAACCAGATTAGTATTTTAAAAATAAATATTTTTTTTAGTAAAAGTAACTAAACTCAACACTTTAAACTCTATGTGAGTTCATCTCTTTCTATCTCCACTAATTTCTCTACGGTTATAATCTAAGGTTCTCTCACCTAAGGTTTATAACCTACAGCTCTGATACCAACATGTGACGCCCCCAAATCCGTATATCATCAAACACAAGATATGGTGCTCACGATACATCTTACACCATCATATTTCTAGAAAAACTCCATAAATTAATAATAATAATAATAATAATAATAATAATAATAATAAAATATACACCAACATCCAAATAATCCCAGGTTTACATAACCTTAAATAATCTTAAACTTAGAGTTTATCGCTATTTTACATTAACGCGAAAATCTAAATCTATTACATAAATAATCTTTCAATTCTTCATCTTAGCCTTTCCCTTGTCCTTTCCCGAGCTCTCTGCCTTCTCACCTTTAACTGAAATGTTAAAGCAAGAATGAGCACAAATTGCCTAGCAAGTAGATAAGATAATATGTTGATGAACATCAAAAGTAGAATCATCTGTTTTGACATTTCTCCATGAACGAAAGAATAATCAAGAAGTAGTGTCGAATGGCAAAGATAAGAGTTGTAGAATTTTCAACTGCATACTAAGGGGTATAAGAACCCTGAACATTATTTTTAATTCATCGAAAACCATCAGAAGTTTCGACAATCAAATAGACTATAAAAACATTCTCCGTAAGTACTACAGGTGATCAGCCTTTCGTACCCTACATTGTGCACAAGTATAAAGTTTAATCGCATAAGCGTAAATGAGACTATATGCCCGTCATCAGTTTTACCCCATTAATCGGGTTGTTCATCTTAGTATTCATACGGAACCGCACCAAAATAATTTGGATTGGTAGACTTTAATTAACTACAATGAATTTGAATAATTCAAATGATAATCGTTTCACATCATTAGTATCTAGCCGGAACAAAAGGCCAAAAGGCAATCTAAAGAAACAATTCATAATCAAATAAAATCATTAGTAACTAGCCGGAACAAAAGGCCAAAAGGAAATCTAAAGAAACATTTCATAGTCAAATAAAACTTATACGCAATTGAAATTGAGTTATCATCGATTGAACTTGAACATGATATGAACTCGAATGAGATATAACTTGCAAATGAGGACTTTGTAAACAAATTTCACAAATTAGGAAACTTACTTTCGTAGAAACAAAATGAATTAAGATAGAATACTTTCCTTTCGCGTAGTTTACGATTATTGCTTAACTTTACTGCAAATATCCTATATATATATATATATATTCAGATATAGATATTCATTAGCCACTTATTCACATTAACATATTCTCAAATTCTATTCACTCAATACATACCTAATGCAACTGTTTCATGTTTATAGGTATGAATTACAAACATACATTTAACCAAATATGCATTTAAAGCAAATCACCATATATCACAAATTGTTGCTTTTGTTTTTACTCCAAAAGTTTCGTTTATAAATCCCGTTTAAACCTTTTAAAACCTTGGTTCTATATAGCCATTACATACTTAGACAGTACAAACATCCCAATTGGCACATAGCAAAGCTTATAGGGGTGCAATATATATGTTCCAAGCTTCAGTTTACAAACAGAACCTCTTGGAAACTCTGCAGCACGGCGCGGTCGCGCTGTATTTATGCTTGGGAGTGGCGCGGCTGCGCTACTCCCATTCAGGCCCAAAACTGAGTCTTTCAATGCACAACTCTCTTTCTATCATGTTAGGGTCTTACTATACAACATATAACAAATATACACATTATTCTGAAGATTTAAAACTAAATTAGGTCCATGCATTCGACATTTAATATATCATTTTGATACACACGCTCAAATGTTAATAAAATATATTTACGTCGTTTCTTCAATTCAAAAATAGCTTTTCCTAAACAAAATATCTATCAAATCATAGTTTACAAATCAACTTTATGGTAACATACTCATGATACATCTTAATACATGTCTAAGGCTTCTTCATGCTCATTATACAAGGTTCAGTTGGGTTCTAAGGGTTGAGAAAATAAATAAAAACATCAGTTCAGTTTTGGTGCAGGCGTGGCCGCACCCTGTTTAGCCTTAGTACCAGTGCGACCACACTAGTACGCATATACAGGTGATGCAGGCTGCTGCTGCTGCGAACCAAACTACTAAAAACCTATGCAATCGCAATTTGGACACATGTAGATATTGTAAACTCAACCAAAACAACATAACTTATATACTTAACTATTCCAACAACACTAACAACTCTGTTAGCAAACTTAGAACCTCTAAAATCAAAATTCTTACTTTTTAAACAATTTAATCACATTTAAGCAATTTAACCAACATTAAACATGTTTAGCATTTCTTGACTGAATTCAGAGCACACATGGCATGATTAAACTCAGATTTTTCATCCTTTAATAATATAAAAGCATCAATTAACAACAGCATAACAACACATAACCCAATCAGAACATTTATCTCAATGAATAAGCATTTTCTCATCATTTCTTATATATATAATGAAAGTTCATAGATTTTACCTCTAAGATGAATTCTTCTTCTTGGATTTACTTGATAATATTTCCCTTCTAGCTTGATTAATCCTCTGTAATCTCCAGAAAGCTTCTATCTCTCTCTCTCTCAATTCCTCTCTCGATATAGAATTAACGAAATGAGGCAAATACTTTAGGTAGAGAGTTTTATATAGATTTGATAGTAATTGAGTCCCTCCACCCTTCCAATTCCATTCCATCAGATTGAACCCCTTTACATTCTTCATCAATTTCATCAGTTACTAGAGAGAGAGGATAAGAAAATGAAAAGATTTTGGGTTTAAAGGAATGGAATAACTCCCTCCTTTAATTTTGCAATAACCGTGCTTTCCCCTCTCATTTGTCCCAATTTGATTGTCACTTGGGTCTCTCCAAATTCAGCTGATAAAATTTTAATTAATAAAATATTATATTAATCAATTAATTAATTAAATAAATCATTTGACCATTTTGCTCTCCGAAATTCAATATTTTTGTTACTAATATCGATTCCTACTAAAATCGATGTTCTGAACGTCGCGGGAATATTCATTTGGTCAAAATCATCCCCGTACACAAGTTTGACTGTTTGTTTTTATCCGAAAAAGTCAACCGGTTAACTTTGACCAAAAAGTCAACCCCGACACATTTTGTGATTATAGTTTATTCTGACTAATTTCGACGTTCCGGACACAAATATACAGTCCGCATTTTCAATTTTCACTCCGAACTCAAATTTGAGTTTTAACTCTATTCCTTGAATAAAATTGTTAACTACTTAGTTAAATTCAAATAATTAAATTAATCCAAACCAACTATCTAAATACATCTCATCATGTAACTTAGTAATATATATATATATATATATATATATATTTAACGCAGACACATATATTTATTAAAATTACTCATTAGATTCACATAAATTCAATTTGTTAGTTCCATTAAATTACATAATGATCTCAGGTATTACAACTTTGTTTGATAAGGAAACGGGAAAGCAGATTAAGAGGTTGAAATATGATAATGGCCTTGAGTTTTATGAGACTAAGTTCAATGAGTTCTGTAAGAATTAAGGAATTATTAGATATTATATAGTTGTGAAGACACCGCAGCAGAATGGAGTTGTAGAACGGATGAACAGATTCTTGATAGAGAAGGCCAGGTGTATGTTGTTAAATACATGTTTGGGCAAGGAATTTTGGGTAGAAGTAGTGAACACAGCTTCTTTCTTAGTGAATCGTTCTCCATGCACAACTAAAAAATGTAAGACCCTTGAAGAGATTTGGTCAGGTAATCCTACAGATTAGTCATTTCTTAGGGTGTTTGGTTGTGGCGAACGAGAATTTTGTAATTTAATTGAAATATTTATTGAATTAAATAAATATTTTTCGATGATTTAATTGTTGAATTAAATAATTAATTGATGAATTTTTGGTAAATTAATTTAATTATATGTGTTACATTAATTAAATTGATGTGAAAAAATTTTATATTCAAAGTATGTGTTGAATTGAGTTTATTTGATTAAATACATTATTTAAATAAGCATAATGTTATTTCTAATTAATTTAATAATTAATTAGAGATTTAATAATTTGTCATTATTAATAAAGGAGAATTTTATTTATGTGACTATGTAATTTAATGTAGAATTATTCTATTTTATTTAATTGATTTAAATGAGATTATTTAATTGAATAAATATGTGACATGAACTATATTATAAGTAATTTATTAAAATAAATTAGAAAGGAGGAATAAATAATTAGCCAAATGAGGCCTTAGTGGGAGTTGGTCCCAATTATTAACTGACACCATGTTCTGTCAGTTTAATTTCACGTATTATCATTATACGCATCATTGTTCATCATCTCATAAAAACTAATACAAACAGAAAAGAGAGAGTTTTGAGAGAATCAGAGAAGGGAAGAAGAGATTATTTCAATTGTTGCGTAATCTAAGCATTAATCAAGATAATTCCTTGAATTCAAACTCTAATTTATGTTCTTTTAAGTTTTATTCCATGAACGTATATTTTAAGTTTTCTGTAAATTAAATTCTATGGCTAAATTTTAATAAATTGATGTTAGATGTTTGTAAGCATGCATAAATGTATTTTATATGATTTATATGTGATTTAGAGTATTAAATCCATGAAATTTCGTTTATTTTGGAGTACAGAAACTTACAGAGTAGTCATATATGATTAAGAACTATATGTATGAAATTAATGCATGTTTTACATGCTAATTGGTTAAATTAATGACGAATTATATTTATGCAAGTAAAAACAAAGAAAACGTAAGTTAAACGGATTGAATTGGTTAAAAAACGAATTCACAGTGATTAATTACGTTAACTGTATCAAAACATGTTAATAAAGTATGAACAGTGAAATTTTTTAGCCTTTAATTAGTTGTTTAGATTGTCTGTGATGTTAAAATCATTGTGTATGTAATGGGTTTTGATTTCATAACATATATGATGAATGAGTAGTAATTTAATCGGTGAATTGTGAAAAACTTTGGCCAAAGTTGGCATTTTTCTGTGTTCTTCGCGAACTGCAGGAATCGAGTTCCGGGTCCACCGCCCCGGCGGTAGAAATGAACTACATTTCCCGCCCCGACGGTAGGCTCGCCCCCGCGAGACTTTTGTGAAGAAACTCGCCGCCCCGGCGGTGGAATAGGGAATAAAAAAAATAGGAAAAAGAAGAAAGTACAAATTTTCTTCTTTCATTGTGATCATATTATGTTATCGTAGACATATCTAAAGCTTAGACTAAAGTATGACATGAATATTAAGATATTGTGATGGGTGGTAAGCATATGTCCATTGATTATCCGGTGACAATTGAGAGGTTAAAATGAAAATTGGATAAGAATGATTCCTGAAGTGTTTATAATACTGTAACTAATCATTGTTACTGCTTTATAAACGGAATGTATAGGTTAATTAAGGAACGTGAATTTTAAATTTGTAATCTACGCACGAAGCAAGTATCTTATCCTTACTTATTACTTTTACGCAAGTTTCTGAACTTCATTTTTATATTGAAAGCAAGTTTCTTAATCCTACTTTTCCTTGAGCAAGTTCTAAAACCTTATCTCTCTTTTATGCAAGTTTCTATACTCTATTTCATATTGAGCAAGTTCTTTACCATAGTTCATTCAAGTTCATGAATTCAAATGTGTTATTCTGATTCCTCTTTATAATACTTCAGTTATACAGAATTTATTCAATTGTATCTTTTGTGAGATTCAGTCCTTGATTCTCGAATGTCAATTACATTTTATTAAACCTTGATTGACTAATGAACCTTATTAATTTGACTAGTCCATAGTTGATGAGCGTTCTAAATTCTAGAAACGTTATTGAAGTAAATCCAAACCAAACTTCCTTTGGTGCAGACTCTGATGTCAAATTGAGATGAACAACCCTTATATAGGGGATTATTTTACGCATTAGCGTTTAGATGTTGTGCACATACATGGTACAAAGGGCTGATCCCCCTACGTACGAGAAGTAAGGTCCATATAGTCTTATGACTGTTAAAGGTTTAAAGTAAAAATACCTGATAACATGGGACATAGTTCGTGGTCTTGTGAACCTCAGACGTTCTTTTGATTATTGTATTCTAATCTTAATTCAAAAGTCGAGTATTTGATTATCTGATATCCATTGATTATTCACATGTTATTATTATTTTGTTGTGTTACTTGCTGGGCAATTGTTGCTCACCCTTGCATAATAACAAGAGTTGACGAGCCATCCACTAGTAAGGGCAATGTCAAAGCAAACAAGTGATGAAGACTTGTTATATTTGTTTAAATGATGTTTATGTAATAGACTTAAGTTATGTTTCCACATTGATGTTTATTTAAGGTTAGATGACCTGGGATTTATTTATTAATGATGTTGTAACCCTTTAATGGGAGATTTCTATTTTTAATTAAGAGTTTTCATTTATATTTGAATGGATAGTTAGATGTGATGTGATGTATTCGGATAGTGAACACCAAATCCTATGGAAATAAGTACCCGGATTTAGGGGTGTCACATTGGTTATCCTGCATATGCACATGTAAAGGGTTATAGGTTTTGATGTGTTGATCAGAGGTCAGCAAAGGTCATCATTAGCAGAGATGTTACTTTTGTTGAGTCTGATATGCTTCATAAGAACAAGGAATCCTCTGTTCCTTGTATTGATAGTTTTGATAGTGTTGGTCAGAAGGTGGAGCTTGAAGTAACTTCTCCTCAGGTTCAAAAATCACAGTAGAGTTCAGATCATGTGTCGACTACTACTACTGTTGTAGATGAAAATATAGTTCCAGAGGAGGAACATATAGACAATCAGTATAGTCTCACTCGAGACAGAGCAAGGAGGACATTGCGACCATCACAGAGATATGGGTATTCAGATTATGTTGCTTATGTCTTTTTAATTGCTGAGGCAGTTGAGTATATTGACGATGTGAATTATAAAGATGTTATTTCCTCGAATGATTCAAAAACATGGTTGTTTGCTATAAATGAGGAGTTGAAAACTGTTCAGAAAAATCAGACTTGGGAGCTTGTAAAACTACTTAAAGGTAAGAAAATTGTGGGTTACAAATGGATATTTACGAAAAAGGAAGGAATCCCAAGAGTTGAAGACGCTAGCTACAAGGCTCAACTAGTAGCTAAAGGATTCAGTTAAGTCGAGGGAATTGACTTTAATGATGTGTTTTCACCAGTTGTGAAACACAGCTCTATTCAAGTATTACTTGGTTCGGTTGCTATGCATGACTTGGAGTTGGAACAACTCGATGTGAAAACATCTTTCTTGCATGGTGAACTTGAAGAAAAGATTTATATGCGTCAACCTCAAGGATTTCAGATTCAAGGAAAGGAAGACCACATTTGCTTGTAAAAAAAAGTCCTTATATAGTTTAAAGCCAATCTCCTATGTAGTGTTATAAAATATTTCATTCATTTATGGTTGGTATTGAATATAACAAAAGTCAATATGATAGTTGTGTGTACTTTAGAAAACTTCAGGATGGCTCATTTATTTATTTGTTGCTTTATGTTGATGATATGTTGATTGTAGCAAAAGATAGTTCATAGATTGGTAAACTGATATCACAGTTAAGCACTAAGTTTGAGATGAAAGATTTAGGGGCTGCTAAGAAGATTCTTAGCACAAAGATTCAGCGAGATCGCAAAATTAAAAAATTATACTTATCCTAGAAAGACTACATCGCGAAGGTGCTAGATTGTTTTGGTATGAAGGATGTCAAACCAATAAGTACTCCTCTTGCTGCTCACTTTAGATTATCAGTTGAATTATCTCCTCAGACAAATGAGGAGGTTAGGTATATGTCAAGTGTTACCTACTCTAGTGCAGTTGGTAGCCTTATATACGCTATGATTTGTGTGACGCCTCCCAAATTCGGGTCTTTACCACCCAATTTGAGTCGCTAAAAATACATACTACAAGCACGAATTTTCCTATTTATAATTATTACAATGTCGTATATAATACGATAGTATTCACACCCAAAACCAATAAAACCCTACATATAAGTATAATCAATGACTGATTTAGGGATCAGAATATTTAAAAAATGATCAAGGAAGCCCTCGTACATTGGAGGCTGTAATATCCGAGACTTTTCAAACTTCATTATTAATTAAAATATAGAATTTAATTTTTAATGGGTTAGTTTTGTATGCTTATTTAAATCTTATGTGATTAATTAATCATGTGATTAAGTGATTATGTGAATAATTGCTAGAATTAATTAAAGGGTGTCACTAATGGTTTAATTAAATTAGTAGACTAACCCTAAGGTTTAATATCAGAAGAATTGATAAAGTTGTTTATTATTTAAATATTCAATTTATTTGAATATAGTAGAGGAATTTAAATTGCCTTAATTAATTAATATAATTATTAATTAATACGTGCAATATTGATATTATTATGTAATAGTCTATTTAGTAAATTAATACCAAGTGGACTAGATAAAGTTATTAATTCCATCTTTATGTAATTACATATTTGGTATTATATGTATACTAGATTAATTGGGTTTTTATGGTATAATTTATTTAATTAACTGAGTAGCAATAAGTTGGGACATAACCTATTTTATTTCCAACCGTGGTCTGCAGAGAGAGAGAGAAATCAAATTTAATAAAATGCACAGTGGAGTCACTTCCCTTAATTTCCTTAACCGCATATAGGCACAAGGCCTAAGCCTGTTGCTTGTAGCGGATGGTGAGAATGATGAAGGAGGGTGTGGGTGATTTACCAAACGTCCATTACCCAATAGCTTCTCCTTTTTCACATTGGTTAACCAAATTGGACCAAAGCATTGTCTGTGTAATGAATTTTCTATAAATTGGAACTAATTCTCCAGTAATCCAGTTGTTACAACTTCTGATAAATTTATATAAGGTGATAGTATTGTTGAGAGGTGTTAGTATTCTGCAATTAAGCATTGGAGGATTTCAATTTAGCATTCAAGGAGGTACACTGTGTTCTAAATTTCTTGTTTGTTAACTTCTATGAAATCCATAATTCTTGCTAATTAGTTTGTTAATTAGTATAAAGATGTTATATGGGTTTGTATGCATGTTTGGGACCAATGTGGATGCTCTGGGTTGCATTTAGATGGGTTAAGCCATGGCCATTTTCGAGTTCTACAGAAGCAGAGTCGAACTTGAACCAGTGCAGGAGTGGCGCAGCCGTGCCACTCCCAAGGTTAAAAACCGCGCGGCCGCGCAGGCTGCCAGTTTTGTTGTTATGGTTCTGATTGCTTTGAACATGTTAGTTACTCCATTCATGCATGAAGATAGGATTGCCATGTATCTAGAATCCCTATAAATACCATGAGTTGTATATATATTTCTTAGGTATGTATTTTTTTCCAAAAGAAAGCTTGAACTTTGAAATAGCTTGACAAAACCCATGCCTTTTATATCTGACCATTTGAGTATGTGTATATAGCTTAAATATGTGTTCAAATGCATGTGAGTTATGATTTCCAAGTTGTCTTGCATGAGCTACATGGTATGAGTTGTCTTAGTATGGTTTTCAAAGGAAAATATAGAGTTTAAAGGCGAGTATCGTCAAATAATGTGGGAAGTTATGTTCTAACCATGCAAGCATAAATGTTAGGACTCATTGAGCCTCTAGACATGGTTGACATGATCATCATTTAGCTAAACATGAAATTTGATGTATGCTAGCAAGTTTATGATGATAAGAATCCATGTATAAGCCATGTGTTAATGTGGACATGTGTTGATTTTGTACGAGTATGAATATTAAGTCTTGTATGGCCTCATTATGTGGTATTGTGACCATAGTAGGGGTGTCATTGTAAGATGAACATGGATTAGGTTAACGTATGGAAATTTTCGACTTAGAACCTTCTAACTTTGGATTGGATTTAGAATGAGCATGCTAGGTTTCAAACTGACATTAATAACATTGTGAGCATGTGTATTTGAGTCATATCAGTAACATGTATGCTAAGAGTAAGCTAGAGTTCCTGTAGAATGAAATTCATTCTTGGTCCGTCCAGAGAGTGGCGCGGCCGTGCCACTCCTAAGGGAAATACTAGCGCGGCCGCGCAGGTTGCCAGTTTTGTCCAGTTGTTTTAAATGGTAAACAGAGCCTTACAGCATATATGTATGTATGTCGTAATCTATATTTCATGATTTAATTGGTATGCTATGTGTTCAAGCTTACGTTGATGCTTAGAATCGAGGTGTTCTAGACTTGCAATTCATTTAGCTAAGATTGCGAATTAATGAATATGGACTTTGTAACGACCCCAAATCCGGGTCCCCTTGACCCCGGGTTCGGTTCATCACGATACTACATAAACAATACAATTCTTACAACAGAAATGTAATCTCTATAATATTACAATACATCTTAATCTACTCCCAGGTTTTCTAACCTTTAATTGTACACATCATTCTAAATCAGAGTATACAATACACCAGCTTGTAAATAATAGTACGATATTAAAATAATATAATATCGCAACATAGACTTCACTTTCTTGATTAAATGCCTTTCCTGCAGTCATATTCTTCTGACCATCCAGGTCCTTTTTCGCTAGCTGCAAAAATTTGTTTGTGGCGTGGGTGAGCAACAATGTTGCCCGCAAGTTTAACAGTTACACATAACACATAAATCATGTATCATGCATGTTTCACAATATTTCCATGTATGACAATTATACATGTAAGCATATTAACACGTAAATCACATATCATCGTGTTTTTCATTGCAAAGTATAAAGTTCAAATTGAATGGTTCATAGCACATTATGTTATAATATAACATCGCAATAACATATAATAACATTTTACACATAAGAGCAAGTTCTGAAAAACTTGCCTCAGTCCGTAGATCATCGCGTATATTATTCGCATAGAATATTTTGTTTTCTTCCTTCGATTGACAACCTAATTTAATGAAATAATATTCATCAATTAAGCACGTTAAATATTATGCTTAAATATTATTAATATAACCATAATACTCCTTATTTGTATATTGATATTATAATTAAATAATATTAATATACTTAAAATAATCCTCACTTATATATTAATATTATAATTATATAATATTAATACAGTTAAAATAATCATCACTAACATATTAATATTATAATTAAATAATATTAATATACTTAAAATGATCCTCACTTATATATTAATATTATAATTAAATAATATTAATATACTTAAAATGATCCTCACTTATATATTAATATTATAATTAAATAATATTAATATACTTAAAATGATCCTCACTTATATATTAATATTATAATTAAATAATATTAATATACTTAAAATAATCCTCAATTATATATTAATATTATAATTAAATAATATTAATATACTTAAAATGATCCTCACTTATAAATTAATATTATAATTAAATAATATTAATACACTTAAAATAATCCTCACTTATATATTAATATTATAATTAAATAATATTAATACACTTAAAATGATCCTCACTTATATATTAATATTATAATTAAACAATATTAATATACTTAAAATGATCCTCACTTATATATTAATATTATAATTAAACAATATTAATATACTTAAAATGATCCTCACTTATATATTAATATTATAATTAAATAATATTAATATACTTAAAATAATCCTCACTTATATATTAATATTATAATTAAATAATATTAATATACTTAAAATAATCCTCACTTATATATTAATATTATAATTAAATAATATTAATATACTTAAAATGATCCTCGCTTATATATTAATATTATAATTAAATAATATTAATATACTTAAAATGATCCTCACTTATATATTACTCCAAGCATTTAATACCATTACTTGGATACTTTTAAGTCTCAATGTTTAGATATACAATTTCTCCTAAGCATTTTATCGAGCATGTTGCATGCATTCATTAACAATTAAATGTTATGAACTACATATAAGCACATAACATCAATATTTATCCATCCTTATACACCGGATTCACTATGATCCCCAACATGTCAATGTATGTCATCACATGATAACATATATCATTTTCCAAAATTTTACTTCAAATAAAATTATAAAATCCATTTTCACAATTTCTTTAACAAAACGTTGTTTTCGTTTTTAACGCAACTCCTTCGTTACATGACTCTTTTTGTTCCTTCTTATATGAAATTAAACCTTACTCAGTGTACTACAACCTCATTTAGGCCTTAAAATCAAACCCTTAACCATTTAAAATAGATTCTGAAATTTCATCAACTAGTCTAGAAAAATTTCATTTTCTGGATAGCTTTAATAAATAATTTTTTTCGAACATGATCCGTTCCATAAAATAGCTCAGTCTCGATTGTCCAGCTAGAAAACTTTAATATCTACAACTTTACAGTTTTAAGTTTCTTCAAATTCCAAACACACGAGGCTGCACATCTCAAGGAATGACTAAATTAAAACTGTTTCGCGAGAAAACTGGCTGACAGACCCTAGCTATCTTAAACAGTCATAACTTCTTCGTTATTTACAATTTTTGGGTGATTCCAGCGGCCACGCGAAGCTAACTTCCGTATCTACAATTTTGTCCTAATGAAAATTTTCCAACTCCCAACACATCAATACAGGAATCGCACGTAAATGGGCTGACCAAAATTCGTTGGACAGTTTTGCATGACAAACTAGATTGGTCATAACTCTTTGCTCCGAAGTCGGAATTAGTCCGTTCCGGAGTCTATGGAAAACTTATTCAATGAACTATAGCATACCAAAAGCCCAGAATTTTTAGAGAAATATAGCTAGTCCCGAATGTAGACACCCAAAATTTGCGTTTCCTTCTACTAACCATGACAGGAGGGCGAAATCGTCAATTGAACCGGCTTGCGGAAGCAAGGGAGCGGGCACAAGGGCGAGCGCCCGGCACCGCCGCAATGATTTGGGCAGCCCAAGTCGACGTGACAGCATGATCGTCCGAGGCAGGCATTTCCGAATGAGGTGGCACGTCCCCCGGAAGTTCCCGGACTGCGGAATACGGGCCTGTCAGCGAAAACCGACGTTGCGGTACGAAAATCGAGGCGTGGCACGAAAATCGAGAAAGTCAAGCCCGCCAGCCGCGGATAGATCTGCGGCCAAGTGGGTGCGCCAGCACGAAAACCGGGAAATCAGCACTCAGCAGCTGAGTGCGATGGGAGGCGTGCCAGCTGGCCAGCCGCAGATCCATCTGCGGCCAGCCGCAGATAGATCTGCGGCTGGCTCTGGCCAGCCTATTTAAGCCAGCTTCGGCAGCATACAGGGGGTTCAGCAATTTCAGCGAATTTTGAAGAAGAAGAAGGAAAACAGCAAACAGCAGCAGCACGGATTTTGAGAGAAAAATAGTAGATTTTGCAACAAAAATAGGAAGAAAAGAGAGGAAGAAGAGAGAAATTTTACTCCTTTAATTTTGATTGTATCAAATATATTTCTCATCCTATTCAAATACCAAGACTTCATCCTTTTTGAGATCATTTTGCAAGGTAAAAATTCCTTTGTTATAACAATTCATATCCTCTTATTTGCTTAGATGGGATGTAGTTTTCATGTATATTGTTGAACAATCATGGATTATGGATTATTAAGGAGGGTTACATCGGAACAAAATTCTTCCTAATAATCCGAGGATATCCAATTGATAAGATTTCTAGCTTGTTTGTGATAATTTATTGGGTGTAATTTATTTAGATTGTCATTTCCGGATATCATGGTATATTAGATAAACCCGGGTTGGTTAGTTATGTAATATTCATTTTGTAGGCATGTATTAATCTCGTGTGAGCCTAGGAAAGCGACCCCGGGGTCCCGATCCGATGATGGACATATCTTGATGTAAGAGATAGAGATGACGTAGTTCTCATTGTAAATATGTAATCGTTGGGCCTTAAAACGACGCTAAGGCGAAAATCGTGCTTAAGGCCCCGAAATAGTGAAATTTGTGATTGTTGGCGTTCGGGGATATTTTGATGGCTTACATGCCCATGAATAGCCCCGACGCGTGTTTATGCTTGATTTGATCTATGACACGAAATTGATTTCAAGGCTAAATGATAAGATTTTCATAAAATCAATCAAAGTAGGATATTAGAATCACGAGGTTAAAATTTGAGAAATGTTAATGAATGTCGATTCATATCTAACGAGAAAGCTAAAGAAAAATCGTTTTCCAAAACAACACACGAAATGATTTTATAAATAATTGACGTTTTATTAAATCTTTGTGCATAGGGTGAAAGAGATCCTAGAAATTGCCCATCATTTTATGAAAGCAACGTATAGATCTCGATTCCTATTTTGACGAAGGTTTAAAACTCTTGTTTTGTTAAAACGACACTTAACGAAAATCTCATAGTTTTGATAATTAAAATCAAACCTTTCTTATAAAGCTTTCTCGTGTATGCCGAAAAGACATTCCGAAGCATTCTCAAAGTAAAACACGATTTTCCCTAAAATCCAAATGATTCTTTCATACAAACTCACCACAACATTCACATAAGCACACATACACACACACGCACGCACATACACACACATTTCATGAATTAAAGGATAGGAGAAGCATCAAGATTGCGGTAACCGTGTTTCACGGAAGTCGAGGGGTGCCTAACACCTTCCCCTCACTTAAACAAGCCCCCGAACTCTATGAATCTCGATTCGCAGACCAATTAATTCGGAGTCACATATGAGCCAGCGATTTATAAAACACGAAAATTCGGATGAGTTGGTACATCCATTTCAAATATACCAACTGGCGACTCTGGTTAATTGGCTCATCATAAAACACGATCTTTCAAAACCCCGTCGACATCAATGCCGACCTTTTCCAAAAAATCATTAAATCAAAAGGCTAAAATTGGAAAAGACTAAAGGGACACGAGAAGCGAAAACCCGGCGTCGACAGCTGGCGACTCTGCTGGGGACATTAGAGGGCTTAAGCCGCGTTCAAATCTTGATGCTGTCCTATCCTTTAAAATTCATAAAATGTGTGTGTGTGCGATATTTTGATTTTTTACTTTTGTTGTGCGAATGTATGTTGTTGTCCAATGAATGAATGATTGAATGGAATGGCTTTACTTTAAAGAAATCATTTGCATACGGTGAGGACGATGAATGTGAATGTATGTTGAGAGAGTACCTCCTCCTGAGGCGAACCCGTCGGTTGCTTATTACTGGACTCGATGGGGCTGCTCCCCGGAGATGGCTCAGGAAACGCACCACTCAAATCCGCTCCAATCGAAAGGGCTCAAACGAGTAGATTGCGAAGATTTGGGAACCTTCATGCCGAAAAGCCCGTGAGAGTAACCCTAGGATAGGTCATCCTCAGAATAACCCAACGCAGGAAAAGTCTCTTCATGCCTTTTTACGTTTATATGTCTAAATGTCATGATCTCATTCAATATTCATACATCCCTTTTCTATGTCGAAAGAGATTACTAACCGCTGTGAATTGCAGGGAATAGTTGGGGGAGCATAATAAAGCATGTTTGGCATTGGTTATGGCACTAAAGGACTACTAACTCTTCTTTTGCAGGGAAAGATTAAAGAACCCCAAAACACAAAAAAAGTTATAGCTTTAGCATGCATCCATGTTTTCATTTCCCCGGGACTAAACTTCGAACCGTTGTCTCTGTAGGATTGCTCCTCAAACCCGTTCGCAGTCTAAGAAAGCCCAGATCTCTACATCTGAAATGGCTGATCTTCCTAACCATAATTCCATATCTCGGGAGGAGTTTGATGATTTTAAAAGACAGATGATGGAAATGGCCACAATGTTAAAGGAACAGTTCTTAATCAGACAGGATCCGGTAAATCAGGGATCGCATAATACTCCACCACCAGGGGATGATCAGAATCCTCCTAAAAATGGTACAAACCTGCTTAAAGAGGACCAACCCCGACTCAAGGACGAGCCAGTCATCCCAAAGCCCGTTCCCATACCTAGCAGGACAGTGATTACTATCCCAGAAGAGGGGGGATAAATGACGACCTTCGGAGAAAAATGAAACACATGGAGGAAACCATCCAATCTCTAAGGGGCATAGGCTCCCTGGGCAGGGTTAATTACTCAGATCTGTGTGTTTTCCCCGGGGCCAGATATCCAGAAAAGTTCAAAGTTCCCGAGTTTGAAAAATACAATGGAAAGGGAGACCCCTATACACACTTGAAAATATACATTGGAGAACTCGGGTCTTATGCCGAAGACGAGGGGTTAAGAATGCAGCTATTTCAGAAGAGCTTAACAGGGGAGGCAAGAATATGGTATGCCCGCCTCGACAACGCCCGAATCCACAACTGGGAGGAATTGGCCCATACTTTCTTAACCCAATACAGCTTTCAGGCCCAGATGGCTCTTGACAGGTACCAAATGACAAAGGTTAAAAAACAGCCTAGGGAATCCTTTAGGGAATATGCGCAAAGATGGAGGGGCATGGCTGCCCAGGTAACTCCCCCGATGAGCGAATCAGAGATGGTAATGACCTTTGTAGACATTCAAGAGGCACCGTATTATGAGCGGGTCATCTCGGGGATTGGAAGACCCTTTGCTGAAATGATTAAACATGGAGAGATGGTAGACATGGGGCTGAAATCGGGTAAAATCCGGGATCTTACTGCTTTAGAAACTGCTGCCGAGCAAATACAGAATGGAAACTATGGCAGCACTTCCCGGAGAGTCCAAAAGAGGAAGGAAGAGGACGTCTCCCTCATCCTACAAGGGTCATCCAGAAAAGCAGAAAGCCATCTTCCGGTACAGGTACAGAGGGGAGGGCAATCCCGACAGCCCAATTTCTCAGATCAAGGAGCAGAGGGGCGAAGAAGATATGAGGCATCGCAAAACCGAGTATTCACCCCGCTCGGGGAGCCGCTTGAACGAGTATTAGCGGTATTAGTAGCCCAAAAGAAGATTGTTGGTTTGGCACCCCCGAGTGACCCAAAGGGTAGACGGTTTGACCCGAGCAAGCGGTGTGCATACCACTCCAGTTCCCCTGGCCATGATACACAGGATTGCTGGACGTTAAAGCATCGAATCCAAAACCTGATTGACAGTGGAGAGATTGTGGTAGAACAGCCGGACTCCCCGAATGTTAAAGCAAATCCCCTGCCAAGACATGATGGAGGGGGAGTCAATGCGACGGAGGCAAGTGAGGCTGGGGGGCCGCCAAGGTTGAACTATGTGCAGAAAGTTGAGGAGATGATAAATGTGATACATGACCATGGGAGTGCGAGGGTAACGCCCATCAAGTTGATAGGAGTAAGTACGAATAACATAGAGGGACCTATCAAGTTGACAGCTCCGAGGCCTATCATTTTTGCTGCAAGGTCCCAGCTCCCTATCAGTAGTCTGAAGACTGTACCCTGGAATTACGGGGGAATACCAGAGGAAGCGGCCAGTTGTGCTTCCGTGACGACCAAGGGGAATCCCTTATATCTTCCCAGGCGAGTTCTTGAGAACCAAAAGAGAAAAAATGAAGAGGTTTCCGAGGAAAGGGCCATAGAGTTTTTGAAAAGGATGGATCACCCAGAAATGAGGGGGATCCAGATTTTAAATGAGGAATCAACCCTAACATCAGTCATGGACTTGGTGTTGTCATCCAGTGAGCATTGCAAAGCCCTGATGAAGGTTCTGGAGGAGGCATTTGTGCCCAAAGAGATCAGTGAGGAGGATTTCGGCCAGTTGGTAGGCCACTTATTGGAAACCGATGCAATATCCTTTACGGATGAGGACATTCCCAAAGAGGGAAGGGGGCACCGAAAACCGCTACACATCGCGGTAATCTCCTCAGGATATGTCATGAATGGGGTGTTGATCGACGGGGGATCGGCATTGAATATATGTCCTCTCAGTACGCTGAAGAAAATGAACATCGGTTCCAAACGCCTCCGAGCCAGTCATGTGGTGGTTCGGGCTTTTGACGGCTCCCGGAGGGACACCATCGGGGAGATAGAATTGCCAGTGGAGATAGGGCCCTGTACTTTTGATATCTCCTTCCAAGTCCTAGATATCACGGCAAGCTACAACCTGCTGTTAGGGAGGCCGTGGATACACATGGCCGGGGCAGTTCCTTCCACGCTCCACCAACAAATCAAGTTGATCATCGATGGGAATCTGGTAACAATCTCGGCCGAATGTGATGACCCTTCTCTTCCCAGGAGTGGCCTACCAGTAATCAGTGTGGATGAGTCAGCGGCGCCTGCCAGCTTTCAGGCACTAGAGATTAGCACTCCCCATTATAGATGCCTGGGAGCTCCAACTGTGAAACCAAGGGTCTCTCCGGAACTCACCTTTGTGGCAAAGGAAATGATTAAAATGAACTTCCAACCTGGACAGGGACTAGGGAAAAGCAGTCAGGGAATCACCGAGCCCATCCACCTACCACAGCAGATAGGCAAAGCAGGATTGGGATACCATGTGGGCGCAGTACGGGGACACCGTCGGGGTGCGACTCCGATTCGACTAGTTGGCAGTCCATTGACCAGAGCCGACAATGAGCAGGGGATCAGCGGACCTGTGATTGGGGCAGGGAATGAAGAATTAACCCCCACACATAGTGAGTCGGCCCGGAGGGAAAGTTTCCTGCAGGAGGTCGCAAAGGAGTTTGAAACCAAATGCTACATCCCCGGACAATCAACAAGCAGTAGGGAGGGGACGAATGTTATCGCGCCACCGGGAGCCCAACAGGTTGTGCCTGTCATCGATTGGGCAGGGCTGATTATTCCTGGAAAAGATATGGAGAAGGATTCAGGCGACGTATCCGTAATCATCGGGGAGGTGTCCGATGTGAGGCCCTCCTTTATCCAGCGCATTCCAGCTGACATGACCATCGACAATTGGACCCAGAAACCCGTGATATCCAAACAGGGGTAAAACTCGACGTCAGGGTGATTGACCCCAGATGATGGGGAATGAAGAAGTTTATTTTTGTTGTTGTTTTATTTCTGCATCATTATGTCGTTTCTTCTTGTTATTTGAAAATGCGATCATCGTGAAAAATCGATTTATATATGACAAGTATTTTGTTTCATGTCAGGTGTACCCATTTGAGTAATCCCTGCCTAACAAATGGTCTTTCAAATTTGAATGACGATTATGATTTTGACATTGAGCTGGATTTCGATTTAATGGGCATTGAGCAAGACGAGACAGATTACGACGACGCACCTGATGAGATCAAAGGATGGGTCGAAGATAAACCCAAACCCAATTTGGACCAAACCATCACTATAGATATCGGAACCCCTGACAATCCAAAAGAACTCAAGATAGGGACAGACCTTACCCCCAGCCAAAAGGCAGAAATAATTGAGTTACTAAGCCAATATGAGGATGTCTTTGCCTGGTCGCACGAGGATATGATCGGATTGTCCACCGACATTGTGGTGCACCGGTTACCCATCAAGGAGGGTTTCAGGCCTGTCAAGCAGAAACTAAGAAAGTTGAAACCTGAGTGGAGTTTAAAGGTGAAGGAAGAGATCATCAAACAGTTCAAGGCGGGAATCATTATGGTGTCCACTTATCCTGAATGGTTATCCAATGTGGTCCCGGTGGCTAAGCCTGGAGGAAAGGTGAGGGTATGTGTAGACTACAGAGATCTAAACAAGGCCAGTCTCAAGGATAACTTCCCGGTGCCTTTCATACACATCCTGGTAGATAACACAGCCCAGTACGAAATGTATTCTTTTGTGGATTGCTTCGCGGGATATCATCAGATAATGGTGGCGGAGGAAGATCGGGAAAAGACCGCATTCATCACCCCCTGGGGCACTTTCTGCTATAGACGACTGGCTTTCGGGCTCACAAATGCGGGGGCTACTTATCAGAGAGCCATGATGGCCTTGTTCCACGATATGATGCACAAGGAGATAGAAGTCTACGTGGATGACATTATTGTGAAATCGAAGGTAGAATCTGATCATATAACCCATCTCAAAAAGCTATTCGATCGGCTCAGAAAGTATAATTTGAAGCTCAATCCAGCCAAGTGCGCTTTCGGAGTACAGTCGGGCAAGCTCTTGGGTTTCCTGGTTAGTGATCGGGGCATTGAGTTGGATCCAGCAAAGATTAAGGCCATTGTGGATATGCCGGCACCTCACACAGAAAAGGAGATAAGAGGATTCCTCGGGAGGATAAACTTTATCAGCCGTTTTATATCCCACTTGACGACCACATGTGAGCCGATTTTTAGACTGCTAAGAAAAGGGGTTTCCCAAGAGTGGAATGAGCAATGTCAGAAGGCTTTTCAGACCATTAAAAAACAGTTGACTGAAGCACCAGTGCTGGTACCCCCGAAGGATGGGATCCCTCTGTTTATGTATATATCGGTAAATGCCATCGCGATGGGATGTATGTTGGGACAGAAAAATGAGGCGGGAAAAGAGCAGGCCATCTATTACCTCAGCAAAAGATTTAGCCAATGTGAACAGAATTACACTCCCATTGAGAAGACCTGTTGTGCTCTGGCCTGGGCTGCAGGGAGATTACAGCACTACCTCCATGGGCATACAACGTACCTGATATCAAGAATGGATCCCCTGAAATATATTTTCGAAAGGCCCATGCTGAATTGTCGACTATCAAGATGGCAGTTAATTTTACAACAGTTTGACATGGTGTACGTGACCCAGAAGGCCATGAAAGGGCAGGGAATTGCAGATCAGTTGGCGGAAGCCCCGGCAGGAGGGATGGAGCCGTTAGAAACTCCTCTCCCGGGCGAAGATATATTTTGGGTATCGCGCGAAAAATGTGATGACGAGGGACAATTCTGGAAGCTGTATTTTGATGGTGCCATGAATGCCGAGGGGGCAGGAGCCGGAGCGGTCCTAGTCTCTATCACCGGAGAACAATACCCCGTGGCCACTAAACTTCGTTTCAGCAATTCGAACAACACCGCCGAATACGAGGGGTGTATCTTGGGACTCCGATTGGCCCGTGACATGGGAGTAAAAAGACTAGCGGTGTTCGGGGATTCGGAATTGGTAATCAGACAAGCAATCGGGGTATACAACACTAAGGAGCTTCGGTTACTTCCATACCATCGTTGTGTCACCCAGCTTATGCAAGAGTTCGAAGATATCGCCTTCCGCCATATTCCTCGGGGACGAAATGATTTTGCCGATGCATTGGCGACTTTGGCTTCCTTAATCCACGTGATCAAGAGTAGGGACAGTCCACAGATTGAGATCACCGTACAGAATGCCCCGGCATATGAGGAAAATGTGGCAGTGTTATCAAATGAGGTGGTGTTGACGAGGCAACCCTGGTATCACGACATAAGGGAATATCTGAGAGACAGATCCCTTCCCGATCAGGCAAATCGGACTGAAAGGATGAGAATTCAAAAGATGGCGATGAAGTTTTACCTGAGTGGCGATTCGCTTTACAAGAGGGATGCCGGGTTGGGACTGTTGCAGTGCGTAGATGAAACACAGGCCCGAAAGATTATGAATGAAGTACACGGTGGAGTGTGTGGGCCCCATATGAGTGGACCGATGTTGGCCAAAAAGATCTTGAGGACAGGGTATTATTGGTTAACGCTGAAGGCTGATTGCGATGATCATGTCAAACGATGTTATCAATGTCAGGCGCACGGTAATGTGATCCATACGCCTCCCAATGAACTGCACTGTATGACCTCCCCCTGGCCATTTTCAATGTGGGGAATGGATGTAATCGGACCAATAGAGCCCAAAGCAAGCAACGGGCACCGATTCATCTTCGTCATGATCGATTATTTCACCAAATGGGTAGAAGCAGCCTCTTTCCCCAAGGTCACTCAGGAGGTCATCGTCAGCTTCATCAGGAATAATGTCATTTGCCGATATGGGCAACCTGAGGTTATAGTCTCCGACAATGCCAAGAATTTAAACAACGCCCTCATGAAAGGACTGTGTGACCAGTTCAAGATTAAGCATCTCAATTCCGTCATTTACCGTCCCAAAATGAATGGGGCAGTGGAGGCAGCCAATAAGAACATCAAGAAGATCATGGCAAAAATGTCTGCTAATCATCGGGGATGGCCAGATCTGTTACCCCTCACCTTGCTGGCATACCGAACATCAACGCGTACTTCTACAGGGGCAACCCCTTACGCTTTGGTGTATGGAATGGAGGCTGTTCTACCAGTCGAGGTTGAGATGGCGTCCCTCAGAATAGTGATCGACGCTCAGATAAGCGAAGCGGATTGGATGCAAAGTCGATATGACCAATTGGCCCTGATTGATGAAAGGAGGGTGGCTGCCATTTGGCATGGTCAGCTATATCAACAGAGGATCTCTCGATCGTACGATAAAAAGATAAGACCTCGGAAGTTCAAGGAAAACGATTTGGTGTTGAAAAGAGTCATGCCTTGTCAAGACGAGGCCAAGGGGAAGTTTGCCCCGAACTGGGAAGGGCCATTTGTGATCAAGAAAGTACTATCCGGAGGGGCCCTCATATTGCAAGAAATGGATGGTGAGGTATTTCCACAACCCCTAAATTCTGACTCGGTGAAGCGGTTCTACGCTTGAATCATCAGTTCCTTTTTCCCCTGAGAGCGAACTACGTAGGACCTGATCTTCCAACTTGTGGGGGTACGTAGGCAGCCATCATGGCGCGGTCCGATCCTTTAAAAAAATAATCCTTTCCCTGACCAAAACCAACTTTCGATAGCCAGATAAAACCTTCCTACACCCTCAAAACCTTCCCGAAACCAACTGCCTAACCAGTTTCATCCCAGAATACATACCCTGATCCAACCCAAACAGTTATCCAAAATCTGAGATTTCAATCCGACGAAATCAAAAGGTGTGCGGCAATATCTGTCAAATCTCCATCAAGTCTTGAGGAAAGAAAGAAGGCGAAATGTCAAAATCATGGTCAGTTGGATAAAATGATGATCTGATGGAGGGCAATGATACGACAAAAGGGGAAAATGACTAAATTTAAATGCATGTCTATATATATATAAGTCGTTTTATTACAAGATTTATCTTTCAATAACTGATGAAACCAACATAGTCTATGCAGGAAATAAAATAATCTACAAATCTGAAACTAGCCGAAGCAGGATGGACAGGGTGGTGGATAGATCTGAAACATCAGCATCTCCTGCAATCTGCTGCCCCATCATATCAATACGATCCAGTAAGGCAGTGGCTCGGTTGACAGTCCCAGAATGTGCATCTATGACTGCCCTAGCCTGAGAAACAATGGCATCTCTGTCAGCTATGGCCACATCTCTGGCTAGAATAGCAGCATCTCTCTCAGCAATGGCGGCATCCCTCTCAGATTCAATAGCAATCAAGGACAGTCGGATCCGGCTATGTTCAGTGTCCTGACTAGGGGGAGAATCGGCTGAGATCGAATGATATATGGCATCATCTGGGCAGGTCACTCCAGAGTCATCAAAGGTCCCGATCTGACTCACACCAACCACATCCGCATCTCCGCGCAACCATTGCACATAAGCGAATGTCTGGATGGGGCAACTATCATTATACTCGGCCAGGATCCTACGAGGCCAAAGATCATATACCCGCAGTAGATCTCTCTCTGTCTGGGATGATATAAGGAATCGGTAGTCGGCCGCACCCGTGAAGAGGTGGAAATCCTGTGTCTGATCAAACTGCCCCATGACCGCCAGGGGATGATAAGTCGTCACGCCCCTCAAACCAGCAATGGGAATGAAATCCAGGTCGGGCACATGAGTCAAGAAGCTCCTAAAGGAGCAATAGCCCGAATAAACCAATAGATGAAAGGGATCCTCGATGACCGACAGAAATGCTGTCCAGGAGGCCACATCAGTACAACTCGCGGGACGAAACGAAAACTGCGTGGTTATGTCATGGCTGAAGCAGAACCCTTGGCGACGGAAATGACCGATGGGGCTAAAATGACTCATGAACCATATGTACAACAAGGTCGAACTCCCTCTGAAGAATCTCCCTCGGAAGGACTGGCAATATGTGGCCGACATGTAGGTATCCGCCAATACCATGGGGAGAATGGTGTAATCCTCCTGAAGGGCCCTAACGGCCGCAACAATCCGCATGTCCAAATGATCGGATCCTGCAGGCAAATACAAAACTGAGATGACACAGGCCATCAGAACGTCCACTCTCAAGGCATCCCAGCGGTCCTCGGACACGGAAAAATCACCGAGGAAAAGACGGAAACTGTCAGGTGAGCCAAATCGGTCAATCAAGAATTGAAGAGGAACCATATGGTCTGATGTGATTACCGGTGATAGGACAGCCCTCCGCAAACCGGTAAAAGTCAAGAATTGACGGCGCATGGAACCAACGGTAACCCTGGCACAAGGGCCGTCCAACGGCAAGCCGGTAAAGCGAGCATACTCCTCAAGGGTGGGGGTCAGCTCTACTGTCCCTAACCTAAACACCTGACGGGCAGGGGCCCAATAGCTCAGAAGACCATCCACAAAACCCGCTGGCACCTGAAAGGTCAGTAAGGACCAAGAATGTCCCAAAAGACCATCTGCGATAATCCTGTCTGCCGGCAGTAAAACTGTCCAACCAGCGGAAGAGGCTGCCAATCAACCCTGTGGGAGGAATGGAATCCAAACGAACCACGGCATCCGAGGGCGACATCTGTGAAAAAATAGTATCAAAAAGACTGTACAGGGGTCATTCTCTATCCATAAATAAAAGAGCATGCATCATACAGTTAATAATAAAGCAGGTGAATCCCATAAAAATGAAAAGAAAACTGTGCATAAATAAATAAATGAGTTCATGCATGGTGCATAAATGAAAAAGAAATCTAAGCAGGTACCGATACAAAAGGCCCTATCCTATCCTGGTCTAAATAAAATCAGTATCATCTATGAAAGCAGGATCCTCGAACTGATCCCCTGGAGTCGTCGAGCTCGGAGGACCAAAGTTCATATCAGGGATGTAGGGATGCGCTGTGGCATCAGATGAACTCGGGCCTGCATCATAACCTGCACCGTCAGGATCGTAGGTGTAAGCCTCCTCCGGGGCCCGGCCCAACCCCCGAATAAACAGCGACAACTGATCTACCTGGCGGGTCAATGAGGCGATCTGCTCAGTATGGGTAGGGGTCCGAACACAGGCAGCCCAATCGGTCATCGTCACCGAGCCTGGAACCATGTCTCCAAGGAAGAAAGTGGCCCGAGTCTGAGGACCGATGGTACGGGGCACCCACCACGTACGGAATGCATCACTCGTAGTGGGACCTGTGGAAAGCATCCGACCATCCTCCCCGGCAAGCATGATCTCTGAAGGCTGAGAATCCAGCGGCCAGAAAGTAGTGAAAGAAAGGGAGTGCGGGATGCGGATCTCCCTAGTGACGCATCTGAATGCGCGCTCTCCCAGATACATCACCCAGCCTCCAACACTCTGCAAAGTGAGGCGACGGGTGGAAAGCTCGAACTCTGGGCCGGAAGGATGCCCGTCAGCGAACCCCACGGTCAGATGCTCGGAGAGGTAGGGAATCCAGACAACGTCGGCAGCCGTGATCAACTCCAGCTGAATACGACAATGTGCAAAGCTGCCCGACACGGGTACCTCCTCCAGAGTACTGTGATGCCATCGCCGACCCCGAGGATAAGTGTCCGGGCCCAGAGTAGTGATAGGCCTCAGACATGGCAGCCGCTCGTAAGCCCAGAACTGTGAATAGAAACAAAACAGGGCATGAGTCACTATCAAATACAGAAAAGAGATGAAAGGAAAAGAAATACAGTAAGAGAGAGGAGGAGGGGACTCACCAACAGAAAATGGTAGAAGCCGAGCCAGGCATCAGTCTGTCCCTCTGAGCGTAGACGCATGCCGTGGAGGAAATAGGCAAAGGTGAATGACCCCCAGTCATAATCACCGATGCGGTCCACATCTCTGACCGCTCCTACGACGCTGAAATGAATGGTGGAGGAGTTGTTCCCCAGAAAACAACCCCTCATGATGGTCAGGAACAGGCGTCGTAGCAGAATGTCCCTGGTGCCCTGATCCGCGGGAATGGGCAGTGCGTACAGACCCCCAACAGCATCGACAGCCAAAGCGCCGGATCTAATGCTACGGGCCTTGAAGACCCGATCATCAGCAGCGAAGCCCAGCAAAGCTCGAACCTCCACAGGAGTGATATCAAGATCCAAGGGGACGCGGGACCCGGTAAACTCAATGCCGGTAATGTACCTCCAGTCCCATGGGGTCAACACGACCTCGCAGTCGAGGAGATGAAGAGACTGCGTCTGGTGGAACCATCGCTCGGATAAAGCCCTCATGTAACCCCAGGGGCACTGGCGGGGGATGATAGTGAAAAAATGTCGGAAGCCCCAAGAGTCCACCATCGCCCGATAATCACTGTGCAGGGCCGCGTAAAGGGAATAGATGTTGAACCAGTTACCCCTCGGCTGGGTAAACTCGGGTACCTGGGGCAATCACCAAGGGGTCAATCCGGATAAAAGGAGAATGGAGAAATTGAGAGTGAAATCAGAATAGAGCTGAAATATACCTCGTTAGCCACGAGAGATGCTGAAGGGTGACGACTGAGATCCCGACCCAAAAGATCGGGTATCTGCACAGAGGCGCCAGAAGGAGCCTGATGAGTAGATGGAGCCGGTGTGCTGGAGGATGGCCCCTCTGCCGCGACCTCCGGAGGGACAGCCTCCTCAACGTCCGGATGACCAGGACGAATAACAGCCTCCGTCAAACGACGAGCCTGACGGGTCCGAGGAGGAACAGGAGTGGGTGCAGCCCTACGACGGCGAACACCCGAAGTCCGAGAAGCGGAGGAGCTACTGGGCGCATCACGATCCATAGCTGGAATAGAACGGGCAAGAAAGAAGGTAAGTTTCCTTTTAAAATTTATGTAATGAACATTCTAAATTTCTAGCCTCATCATATGATTAATGCAACATGATGCATATTAAAAAAAAAAAAAATAAAAAAAAAAAAAAATAAAAAAATCGGCAGAGTTCCGTTTGTAAATTGAACATCCCAGGCATAAGCCAAACGTGTTTTCCATCAATCAAAGCCTCAAACAGATTTAAATTGCATTCATATGTGTAATTACATCATGTAATGCATGTTTCTCTTGCAGAAGAGGAGTAACAATATGTGGGACCGCCTCATGAACATAAAATAGGACTCACATAGTTGATACATAGCATGTATATATGATGGTACATTACATAGCATTGTAAAGCATACATTTTATCTCTAAACATGCAAATAGTCAAATGTATAGCAAAACATTGACGAGATTGAAAAGTGACCGGTCAAAGTGTTACCTGTAGCGTGTAGATCAATCCTACCGGAACAGTTTTTGCAGGAAAGTTGAAAAATCGACAAAAAGCCCTTGCGAACAAGCAAAAATCGCGAGGAATATGTGTGAGTTGGAAGTTGAAAGTGACAGATCTGGAAGCGGGACGCCGCTTATAAGCCCGATCTTGGCCGCAGATGTATCTGCGGCTGGCCGCAGATCCATCTGCGGCTGGCCTTGGTGGGCCCCACCTTGCTCCCTTGAAGCCATTTGACGTGTTGAAGTGAAAAGTTTACGCGAGGGGTGACCGGCGACGATACCCGGCCCCGACGAGACGATCGACCGGCGACGATAACCGGCGATCACGAGATGGATGTCCGGCGACGATAACCGGCTCCGACAGATAACCAACCGGCGACGATAACCGGGGGTTACGAGATGGGTGACCGGCGACGATACCCGGCCCCGACGAGACGATCGACCGGCGACGATAACCGGCGATCACGAGATGGATGTCCGGCGACGATAACCGGCTCCAACAGATAACCAACCGGCGACGATAACCGGGGGTTACGAGATGGGTGACCGGCGACGATACCCGGCCCCGACGAGACGATCGACCGGCGACGATAACCGGCGATCACGAGATGGATGTCCGGCGACGATAACCGGCTCCGACAAGATAACCAACCGGCGACGATAACCGGGGGTTACGAGATGGGTGACCGGCGACGATACCCGGCCCCGACGAGACGATCGACCGGCGACGATAACCGGCGATCACGAGATGGATGTCCGGCGACGATAACCGGCTCCAACAGATAACCAACCGGCGACGATAACCGGGGGTTACGAGATGGGTGACCGGCGACGATACCCGGCCCCGACATGACGATCGACCGGCGACGATAACCGGCGATCACGAGATGGATGTCCGGCGACGATAACCGGCTCCGACAGATAACCGACCGGCGACGATAACCGGGGGTTACGAGATGGGTGACCGGCGACGATACCCGGCCCCGACATGACGATCGACCGGCGACGATAACCGGCGATCACGAGATGGATGTCCGGCGACGATAACCGGCTCCGACAGATAACCAACCGGCGACGATAACCGGGGGTTACGAGATGGGTGACCGGCGACGATACCCGGCCCCGACATGACGATCGACCGGCGACGATAACCGGCGATCACGAGATGGATGTCCGGCGACGATAACCGGCTCCGACAGATAACCGACCGGCGACGATAACCGGAGGTTACGAGATGGGTGACCGGCGACGATACCCGGCCCCGACATGACGATCGACCGGCGACGATAACCGGCGATCACGAGAAGGATGACCGGCGACGATAACCGGCTCCGACAAGATAACCAACCGGCGACGATAACCGGGGGATACGCGATGGGTGACCGGCGACGATACCCGGCCCCGAACGAGACGATAGATTGAAAGAGTGAACCCAAAGACTAACAAACACGGTCAGGGGGTTGATACATTGACACTCTTACGAATGTCTTGCATGCATTGCATCTTATGTTGCATCGTAAGCTATATGTGTGAGACATCATGTATACACTGTCATTCTTACACACTGTCATTCATGCATCGAGTGTCTATTCTTTATCCTGTTCATTTCATTTATCATTTCATAAACATGATAAAGAGGGGCAGCTGTAGACACCCAAAATTTGCGTTTCCTTCTACTAACCATGACAGGAGGGCGAAATCGTCAATTGAACCGGCTTGCGGAAGCAAGGGAGCGGGCACAAGGGCGAGCGCCCGGCACCGCCGCAATGATTTGGGCAGCCCAAGTCGACGTGACAGCATGATCGTCCGAGGCAGGCATTTCCGAATGAGGTGGCACGTCCCCCGGAAGTTCCCGGACTGCGGAATACGGGCCTGTCAGCGAAAACCGACGTTGCGGTACGAAAATCGAGGCGTGGCACGAAAATCGAGAAAGTCAAGCCCGCCAGCCGCGGATAGATCTGCGGCCAAGTGGGTGCGCCAGCACGAAAACCGGGAAATCAGCACTCAGCAGCTGAGTGCGATGGGAGGCGTGCCAGCTGGCCAGCCGCAGATCCATCTGCGGCCAGCCGCAGATAGATCTGCGGCTGGCTCTGGCCAGCCTATTTAAGCCAGCTTCGGCAGCATACAGGGGGTTCAGCAATTTCAGCGAATTTTGAAGAAGAAGAAGGAAAACAGCAAACAGCAGCACGGATTTTGAGAGAAAAATAGTAGATTTTGCAACAAAAATAGGAAGAAAAGAGAGGAAGAAGAGAGAAATTTTACTCCTTTAATTTTGATTGTATCAAATATATTTCTCATCCTATTCAAATACCAAGACTTCATCCTTTTTGAGATCATTTTGCAAGGTAAAAATTCCTTTGTTATAACAATTCATATCCTCTTATTTGCTTAGATGGGATGTAGTTTTCATGTATATTGTTGAACAATCATGGATTATGGATTATTAAGGAGGGTTACATCGGAACAAAATTCTTCCTAATAATCCGAGGATATCCAATTGATAAGATTTCTAGCTTGTTTGTGATAATTTATTGGGTGTAATTTATTTAGATTGTCATTTCCGGATATCATGGTATATTAGATAAACCCGGGTTGGTTAGTTATGTAATATTCATTTTGTAGGCATGTATTAATCTCGTGTGAGCCTAGGAAAGCGACCCCGGGGTCCCGATCCGATGATGGACATATCTTGATGTAAGAGATAGAGATGACGTAGTTCTCATTGTAAATATGTAATCGTTGGGCCTTAAAACGACGCTAAGGCGAAAATCGTGCTTAAGGCCCCGAAATAGTGAAATTTGTGATTGTTGGCGTTCGGGGATATTTTGATGGCTTACATGCCCATGAATAGCCCCGACGCGTGTTTATGCTTGATTTGATCTATGACACGAAATTGATTTCAAGGCTAAATGATAAGATTTTCATAAAATCAATCAAAGTAGGATATTAGAATCACGAGGTTAAAATTTGAGAAATGTTAATGAATGTCGATTCATATCTAACGAGAAAGCTAAAGAAAAATCGTTTTCCAAAACAACACACGAAATGATTTTATAAATAATTGACGTTTTATTAAATCTTTGTGCATAGGGTGAAAGAGATCCTAGAAATTGCCCATCATTTTATGAAAGCAACGTATAGATCTCGATTCCTATTTTGACGAAGGTTTAAAACTCTTGTTTTGTTAAAACGACACTTAACGAAAATCTCATAGTTTTGATAATTAAAATCAAACCTTTCTTATAAAGCTTTCTCGTGTATGCCGAAAAGACATTCCGAAGCATTCTCAAAGTAAAACACGATTTTCCCTAAAATCCAAATGATTCTTTCATACAAACTCACCACAACATTCACATAAGCACACATACACACACACGCACGCACATACACACACATTTCATGAATTAAAGGATAGGAGAAGCATCAAGATTGCGGTAACCGTGTTTCACGGAAGTCGAGGGGTGCCTAACACCTTCCCCTCACTTAAACAAGCCCCCGAACTCTATGAATCTCGATTCGCAGACCAATTAATTCGGAGTCACATATGAGCCAGCGATTTATAAAACACGAAAATTCGGATGAGTTGGTACATCCATTTCAAATATACCAACTGGCGACTCTGGTTAATTGGCTCATCATAAAACACGATCTTTCAAAACCCCGTCGACATCAATGCCGACCTTTTCCAAAAAATCATTAAATCAAAAGGCTAAAATTGGAAAAGACTAAAGGGACACGAGAAGCGAAAACCCGGCGTCGACACCGAATTTTTCATTTTTGGGCAGCGGCTCACTAGATCATTTAATTTGAGGAAAATAACCTTCGCTTCTCTCCTTTCGATTCTCATATTTTGAGTTTTACACAACCAAATCAAATGATTTCAAGTTCTATGAATTCATAACTCATAATATTACAACATATTAAATCTATACAATTTTTCATCAATACCCACTATGCGGATATAAGGATCAAAGAGGAAAGTGACGGTTTTAGAGTTTTAAGAAATTATTTATCAAATCTAAGTTTAATAACCCATCAAACCTCTAGATCCAACTATGAATCATTATAAATCATGTAGATCTATCATTATGTAGTTCAATCACAACAACCCAACACTAGATCTAAGATAAATCACAATAAAATGGGTAAGTTTTGAGTTATACCTTGCATATTCATTTTTTCTTTCTTTCCTTCCATGGATCTTCTTCCATGGTTTCTTCCTAAGCTTTCTTCTTCCTGCTTTTTCTCCATTATTGGTAGCCTTCTCCCTTTTCTTCTCTCTCTATTTTTCTAGCTATTTAGCTTAAAGAAAAGAAGTGAAAATGAATGAAATGAAATTGTCAAGCCTTGGTTAATCAAGCAAGCTTCTCTCTCCTCTTACAATTATGCTTGCAATAACATTACATACATAATGTATATATATTCTTTTCTCCCACCACTTAACCAAAGCTAGGTAACCAAAGGTGGTTAAATAAACTAGGGGACAAGGCATTAATTAAAGTAGATGGGACAAGACATTTATTAAAGTAGATGAGACAAGACATTTATTAAAGTAGATGGGACAAGACATTTGGGGCTACTTTGTAAGAGATGAGAGGCTAGCTATAGCCCTCTCTTGGCCCAAGATGGGCGGTTTCCCCATGCTCCACCTTAGTTAAGTCTCATCTATCATGTATACATACAATTATATATTTATACACATTTTGCTAGCAACTAACCAATGCATGGTTAAAGCTTTAACTTAGTTACTACCTAGGGATACCCAATTAAACCATCTATGGTTAATTCTCATCATCACATGCATTCATCTAGCATTTAACTAATGTTTGTTCAATGCCCTCTCTTGTTTACCAACTAGGATTATTCAATTAACCTTACATTGGTTAATTCTCTACAACCTTTCATTTCTCCAACACAAGCTACCAACCTAGCCCATCATAGCTCTCTTACACATTTACACACATCACCAACTTGTCACTTTCATTCTCTTTTTGCTCCTACCAATGCAACTTTGGATAAAACAAAAGCAAAAGTCTACCCACTTGTTTTAATTAATTTTTTTTCCTTTTCTTTTAATAAGAATACTTGCACAATTATATATATGTATAAATATACTAATGCATATATATATATATATATATATAAATACACCAATACATACTCTTCTCTCTCTTTGTTATCTAAACCTTTCATTTATGGAAAGTTTCCAAACTTTCCATTTATGGAAAGTTTCTACCCTTCCATTTCTTTGGGCTTCTTTAACTCAAGGTTGGTTAAAATATGGTCAACCTAGTTTACTCATCCTTTGGCTAATTTGTTGGGTTACTCATAAAATCCTAACACATTAAATCCTTACTCATAGCTTGGGCTTATAATAAATCCCTCTTGGACTATCAATTATCATATATTTGGGCTTATATTTAAATTACCCACTTCACATATAGGCAATCTCATATTGGGCTACCATAATTAATCCTCTTATTCAAATTCCCTACATTAATCACACTAGTTAATTACCTAATGATGATCACCATTCTCGTTTGTCAATCAAGGCCAACATTCAAGCTATGTTAATTCATAACATAGTTTTATCTTGTTTCTCATTAATTAACCTAATTAATTACTCATCTAGGCTTGGATCATTACCATCCTACCCTTCATCCTACACTTTCCATTTATGGAAGGTCCCTAACCTCTTCTTATTGGTGGACATCTATACACCACAACTTTCTTTTTATAGAGAATTCTCAAACTTTCCATTTATGGAAAGTTTCTCCTCTCGTATTTTTGAATAGTAAATACGCTCTTATACTCCATATAAACGCTATTCGGGAATGTAAAAATTCGAAAAGAACGAAGAAGCGTTTCTCGCGTGAATAGTGTTTCTCGCGTTATTTTCTAAGAAAATATTTTTCCTCTACGATTCATTAATGCTTATATCGTATCACATAACACATTGATTAGATCGCAGAAATCCATCTTCATTGATCACTTAAAATCATAATACACAAATATGTCATTGCTTCTTTAAACTTTCTACTTATGAAAAGTTTCTAGGGTAGCTTCTCTAACCCCATCTAGCTTATACATGTTTGTATACCCATATATCTCTGTATACCACCTTATCAATTCTAGGGTTTCAATCCCTTACATATCGTTTCACACATTTAATTTCTAACACAGAGATTAAGTTAAAGTGTTTAATCATCTCTACACAATCATCTTCTTCAAAATTAGGTTTTAAACTCAACCCTTATAAGGATTCCATCATCAGAACCACTACTACCGAAACGCTCAAGTTCGGTTAACTTCTAAACTCTTACGACATTTATTTCATCGCATAATCTTATTGAATACGTCCTCAATTCATATAAGTTCTTTCAAAACCAAAGAAAATATTGAGTCATTTCTCTACACATTTTTCTGTTAATAATCTAGGTTTTGACTTTAACCTTTATTCAATATTTGAGACCTTATTTATAAGTCTCATAACTATCCAGGATATTACATTCACCCCTTCTTCTAAGAATTTCGTCCTCGAAATTACATCATACTCATCTCTACTCATTCTATTCACCAAACTAGGTTTTCAAATCAACCATTACATTCTCACTTTAATAACTACTAAACTCTTTCCTTCTTTAAAGATGTCTCTTTATTCGTCACATTCTATAGTCATTCTTCTCTAGGAAGTTCACACCTTCTAAACTTTCGACTTCCAAAATAGTGAAATATTTTTCAGTAGTCTTCAACAATTATTTAATAATTGTGAAGCAGCTTGAACAAACAGGAAATAAAATATTCCTTAAAAACTTTTCATATTATGCTGAGGGGTCATAAAGACTATGACCACAGAGGTTTACGGGTATTACTACCCCTACCAATTTCAATTATGAAAAAGGTAATCTACCCCTGCTGGAGGCCATAAAGAACATGAAAACTGAGGTTTACGGGTATTACTACCCATACCGATTTCTATTAAGAAAAAGGTAATCTACCTCCGTACGCCAGGTGATCAGCCCTTTGTACTCTGACGTTGTGCACAACTTTCTAGCTAAACGACTATATGCGTTTGCTTGACCACCATAGGGTCAGTCGGGATTTTTTCGACATCAAATACCCTAATAATAGGGTTGTTCACCTCAGCTTACTACAAAATTCCTCACCAAAACAATTTGGTTTGGCATAAATTCTCAAGTAATGCTTGCATAAACATATTTCGACATTTGTCTAGCCGAATCAATAGCATCGACTCATTTCATAAAATAATTCTTAAATGTCAAGAACTTGTAATTTCAAAAGTATTGTTATGTTTACAGAACTTGTACTGAAACATGGATTCCTGAGTCTCACCATAGTAACTCTATGTGCAACAGGAATTTCTTAACAGTTCATGTAAACTAAAAATCATTTTAAAGACGTAATAATGCTGCACTGTTGAAATCAGTGTGTTAGGATTCCGTCATTTTATCATCTCCACACCACGGCTTTAATGGTAAGTGATGATTAAATACATTTTGAAGTTTTCAAAACAAGCTTTGTCCATGTAGACACCCAAATTTTGCGTTTCCTTCTACTAACCATGACAGGAGGGCGAAATCGACAATTGAACCGGCTTGCGGAAGCAAAGGAGCGGGCACAAGGGCGAGCGCCCGGCAACGCCGCAATGATTTGGGCAGCCCAAGTCGACATGACAGCATGACCGTCCGAGGCAGGCATTTCCGAATGAGGTGGCACGTCTCCCGGAAGTTCCCGGACTGCGGAATACGAGCCTGTCAGCGAAAACCGACGTTGCGGTACGAAAATCGAGGCGTGGCACGAAAATCGAGAAAGTCAAGCCCGCCAGCCGCGGATAGATCTGCGGCCAAGTGGGTGCGCCAGCACGAAAACCGGGAAATCAGCACTCAGCAGCTGAGTGCGATGGGAGGCGTGCCAGCTGGCCAGCCGCAGATCCATCTGCGGCCAGCCGCAGATAGATCTGCGGCTGGCTCTGGCCAGCCTATTTAAGCCAGCTTCGGCAGCATACAGGGGGTTGAGCAGTTTTGGAAGAAGAAGAATTTCTGCAGCAGCAAAAAACACGGAAATAGAGAGAAAATAGCTAGATTTTGTAACAAAATAGGGAGAAAGAAGAGGAAAAAAAGAGTGGAATTAATTCTTTTGAGTTTGATTGTATCAAATACATCATTTATCCTATTCAAATACACAAGTTCACATCCATTTGAGATCAATTGCAAGGTGAAAATTTCTATTTGTTCTAGCAATTCATGTCCTATTGATTTGGGTAAATTAGATATAATTTTCATGTATCTTGTTGAACAATGAATTAGGGATTATGAGTGAAGTTTCCATCGGAATAAACTCCTCCTAATAACCCGATGATATTCGTTCATTAATTTCTTGGTTCGTTTTAAGGTGTTATATTCGGTATCAATTCCTTTAAATCGTTATTTTAAGATGTCTTGGTATTGTTAGATTTATCCGGGTTGGTTTATTTTCTTGTAATATCCGATTGTTTGTGTGTGGATATTTGGTTGTGAGCCTAGGAAAGCGACCCCAGGGTCCCGATCCGATGATGGACATATCTTGATGTAAGAAGTAGAGATGACGTAGTTCTCATTGTAAATATGTAATCGTTGGGCCTTAAAACGACGCTAAGGCGAGAATCGGGTTTAAGGCCCCGAAATAGTGAAATTTGTGATTGTTGGCGTTCGGGGATATTTTGATGGCTTACATGCCCATGAATAGCCCGACGCGTGTTTATGCTCGATTTGAATTATGACACGAAATTGATTTCAAAGCTAAATGATAAGATTTTCATAAAATCAATCAAAGTAGGATGTTAGAATCACGAGGTTAAAATTTGAGAAACGTTAATGAAATGTCGATTCATATCTAACGAGAAAGCTAAAGAAAAATCGTTTTCCAAAACAACACACGAAATGATTTTATAAATAATTGACGTTTTATTAAATCTTTGTGCATAGGGTGAAAGAGATCCTAGAAATTGCCCATCATTTTATGAAAGCAACGTATAGATCTCGATTCCTATTTTGACGAAGGTTTAAAACTCTTGTTTTGTTAAAACGACACTTAACGAAAATCTCATAGTTTTGATAAATAAAATCAAACCTTTCTCATAAAGCTTTCTCGTGTACGCCGAAAAGACATTCCGAAGCATTCTCAAAGTAAAACACGATTTTCCCTAAAATCCAAATGATTCTTTCATACAAACTCACCACAACATTCACATAAGCACACACACACGCACACACGCACACATACACACACATATTCATGAATTAAAGGATAGGAAAGTATCAAGATTGCGGTAACCGTGTTTCACGGAAGTCGAGGGGTGCCTAACACCTTCCCCTCACTTAAGCAAGCCCCCGAACTCTATGAATCTCGATTCGCAGACCAAATTAATTCGGAGTCACATATGAGCCAGCGATTTACAAAAGAGCGAAAACTCGGATGAGTTGGTACATCCATTTCAAATATACCAACTGGCGACTCTGGTTAATTGGCTCATCATAAAAACGATCTTTCAAAACCCCGTCGACATCAATGCCGACCTTTTCCAAACGTCATCTAAATCAAAAGGCTAAAATTGGAAAAGACGAGAAGCGAGAAAAACCCGGCGTCGACAGTCCAGCCAACACAACTAGCATGGACATACTTCATAAAATGGTTCATATAACTAAAATTCATTTATAGGACGACATAATGCTGCACTGTTGTAACAGTGTGTTAGGATGTCGTCATTTATCATCTCAACACCACGCTTTGAAATGGTACGTTGACGATTTTAAAATACATTTTGATGTTAAAACAATTTTTGTCTTGCTAAGCCAAGTAGCGTAGACATACAAATGACAAGACTTTTCAAAGGCGTATAAGTGCGAATATAAGCACGATTTAGGATCTAGCATAGCTAGAAGATTGGGAATACCTAGAATCCTCAATCATCTTCAATTTATCATCTCAACTTTACTTAAAATCTCTATTCATTTCTGATTCTACAAATGTTCGCCCATCACTTAGAACTCTTAAATCACACTTTAATTTATAACCCTCTTTTATTGTGACACCCCCAAATCCAGGTACTTAATTCCCACAAATTTGGTGTTCACTATTTTCATTCAATCACATCTAACTACCCAATAAAATGACAATTAAAATAATCTTAAAGAAATATCTTCCCAAAATGGGTACATCACCAAACTATTAAACAACCAAATCCCAGGTTCTCTTAACCTTAATACATCAAATGCGGAATATAATTAAAACAAGTCTGGTACAAATGATCATCAATTAAATAATATATCTAGAACTATTTCTGCATCTTGCCCTTGCCCTTACTGGTAGACGGCTCGTCCTGCTTCTCGGGCTTAGCTGCAATGATTAGTGCAAGAGTGAGCAAACAATTGCTCACAAGTATGATAACAATAACATTTAAATGAAATGGATTTCAACTGAGGAATAATAGATTTCTGGATCTCAGTCAATAGATGTTCAAAGTCTAAAAGCTCATAAGAACACTTGATTCCAAAGAAAAATAGATTTCAAGATTTAGAAATTATATCTGAGGGTCACAAGACCTCGAACTATGTCCTAGGTTAACAAGTATTTCTACTGTAACCTTTAACAGTCATATAGACTATGGACCAACATCTCGTACTCAGGGGGATCGGCCCTTTGTACAATGTATTGTGCACAAACATTTTAACGATGTCGCGTAAGTAATCCCCTATATTAGGGTTGTTCATCTCAGTTTATCGTTTGAATCCATACCAAAAAGGAAATTGGCTTGGAATAAGTATAGAAAACATTCTTAAGTCTTTGAAATCGCTCATCAACTATGGACTAGCTGAATCAATAAGGGTTTGCTAGTCTAAATCATCAATAGAGTTTGTTCAATAGAAACTATACTCGAAGTTTGAATAACAAACAATGATTGGAATAGAACTTAAGTATATAATCATGATAGTAACCTTGCTTGAATATCAAAAAGCTAAGGTCAATAAGCTTGCTCAATAAAAATAAACTTGCTTTAAATGAAATAACAAGTTTAAGATAGGAAAACTTGCTCAACATAAAATAATAAGTTGAGATAAGGAACTTACCTCAAGTTGCCTCAAGCGTAGATTACAAATTTAAGTAATTCACGATCCTTAAACAACCTAAATATTTAATTATAAAAATGGTAATATAATTAGTCACAAGTACTAGTTAGCAACCATATAAGTTTAATTATGCATTCATAACTTCCAAGAAAAGAAAACAAAATAATTAATAATAATAATTTTTTTTTTAAACAGTAGTGATTCTCGCCGGGGCGAGGAAAAAACTTAAGAAATTTGTCGCCGGGGCGAGGCTGTCGCCGGGGCGAAGTTATTCTTAACAATTTTGTCGTCGGGGCGACGCTGTCGCCGGGGCGAAGATCACAGAGTATTTCTACCGCCGGGGCGATAGACTCTGTTGTCGTCTTCCCAGTTCGCGAAACAGTGAAAACTTAGGCCAAATTTGGCCAAATTTTCCGAATTCTACTATCCAGAATACAAATTAAACACACCCAGACATCATATATGCTAGAAAATATTTACCCAACATGTTTACTAAACATTATAACCATTCTAACACATAAACAACCAACTTAAATCAAAAAATTTCACTGTTAAAACCAAACATCAAGTTTCAACCGTTCTTATGAAATTTAAACTCTGTAAATTCATTTTTCAACCAATTAAAACAATTCTTTTTGCATTACTCATGCTTTTCATCATACAATCACAAACAATTATTAATTAACCAATTAATAACCAAATGGAATCATCAATTTTCATACAACTATGCCATACATTAAATAAAGCTCTGTAAAAACTAAAATTAAATTCTAAAATATATTTTCATGAATTAAAACCTTCAAATAGAGTTTTAATCATCATATAGTCATCACGTAATCATCTATTTCACATAGCTATTAATTATAATAAAAAAAAATCACATATTAAGCCAATGAATATTTTTACAGAGAACCAAATATTGATATACAGAGAAGAGTATTATACCTTCTATTTGATTAAAAGAAAAGCTTGATTAACACTCTCCTTGCTTGAACTTCTACCTTCAATCTCTTCTTTTCAAAATTCACAAGCTATCTTCTTTCTCAATTTTCACAGAACTCTCTCTTTTCTCTGTAGTTCTTCTTTCTCTTTTCTCTCTGTTCTTCTCTTTTCTTTTCTTTCTTTCAACTGACGCTCTTTTACAAAATGATAACTGATATAGCTTAAAATATAAACTGATGATTTTTAAAAAAATAAAACTGTTTTTTTAAATAATAATAACGTAAAATCCTTAAATTAAATCATCAGTTAGGATTTTCAAAAGCCATAAGGCTTTGTTTGGTAAACACTAATAAGAATAACCTATTATTCTTATGTCTTGTTTGGTCCCATCTTCTTGGTCTTCGATATGGACTGGTATCTCCGCAATAAGAAGCAAACACATAGCTAGGCAAGGAAAAAGTCTTCGATAGTGGAGTAGTAGTAGTAGGAGTTGTGCCCACCTCCACGAATCATAATAGCTCGGAATCATGATAGGATCCCCTTTTTTACGTCCCCATGCCCCCCCCCCCCGTGTGGCGACATGGGGGCGAAAAAAGGAAAGAGAGGGATGGGTTTCTCTCGCTTTTGGCATAGCGAAAACACAATTGAAATAACTCCAAAGGTCATAAGGCTTAGTTTGGAAAAACTAAATTAAAACTCCTTTCGTTTATATTAATAAAACATTATAACATATAGTTTTAAATGTCACACATTTAATTTAATTGAACTTATTATTAGATAAATTCAATTAAACCTTACCAACTCAAATAATAAATTCATTTAACAAATAACAATAATACCAAATAAATTCTCTTATTCAAATAAATCATTTATTCAAATAAACATTTTCATCATCTAATTTAATTATTAATTTAAATTAGAATAACATAACAAATCACATTCAAATAAAATTTAACATAATTAACTCATCATATACCCACTTCACAAAAACTTAATAAATTATTTATTTAGCTCAATAAATTAATAAAAATATTTATATAATTCAATAAATATTTTTATTCAATCACAAAAATTGCATTCGTTACATTTATGGTCTGTAATGATATACCACAAACATTGTTCATCGAACTTACCACACATTATGAGTTTAGGAACTTACCACAATAATACGAGTTTAGGAACTTGTCCTAGCAATACGTAGTCCAAGAACTAATCAGGGACTGTCTATACGTTTAGGGGTTCAAAAACATACCATATGATTATGAGTCACAAACTTGCCATAAGCTTGAGTTTTAAGAACTCGCACCTAATCTTACATCATCTACCTATTCGTTATACACATGAGAAAAGAATCACCTTCTCAACATACATATAGCGAATAGCGCGACACCAGGTTCCAATGATTATCAATATAGGAAGCTAAGTGGTTGTCGAACCAAACACAATCCCCTGCCTATACAAGGAATTGGTCAACTCGGCCACTAATCAATATAGGAAGCTAAGCAGTTGTTAGACCAAGGACAAATCTCTTGCCCATACAAGAAATTGTTCAACTCAACCACTATATCGATATAGGAAGCTAAGTGGTTCTCAAACCAAGCACAAATTTTCCGCCCATACAAGGAATCGTACAACTCAGCCATTAACATGAGTCCTCAATTTAAAACCCACATAATCCTAATCTTATCTTGCTCCTTGCTCAACACAAACTTTTAATTCGTATCGCATCATTTATAACTCCTTATGAGTTTTATCTTCGTACTATCCTCTGGCACCTTTTTCGTACAACAATTCTGCTATAAAGTTTTCAATCATTTGATTGATCATCTATCATTCCATGGCTTAATTAGATCACGTTGTGATCTTTCTTATAATCATATTATATTACGATTCTTTTCTATCTCATGATCGTTTTGTTTTGCGATCTTCTTATCTTTCACTTTAATCATATATTATGATTTTGTTTAAGCTTTTCATCTTTACTACTAGATTCAGGTAACTCCAGATTCTTATCTTTATAACTTTTCAAGATTCTTCTTTGAATCTCAATTATCTTTTTCTTTAATTAATAATGAATTTCCAAAATTAATCTCTTAGCACTTAAACTCTATTTGAGTTTATTCCTTATCATCCTTATCATCATTTCTACGGTTATAGCCTAAGGTACTTCTACCTAAGGTTTATAACCTATCAGCTCTGATACCAACCTGTAACGACCCCAAATCCGGGTCACCTTGACCCCGGGTTCGGTTCGTCACGATACTACATAAACAATACAATTCTTACAACATAAATGTAATCTCTATAATATTACAATACATCTTAATCTACTCCCAGGTTTTCTAACATTTAATTGTACACATCATTCTAAATCAGAGTATACAATACATCAGCTTGTAAATAATAGTACGATATTAAAATAATATAATATCGCAACATAGACTTCACTTTCTTGTTTAAATACCTTTCCTGCAGTCATATTCTTCTGACCATCCAGGTCCTTTTTCGCTAGCTACAAAAATCTGTTTGTGGCGTGGGTGAGCAATAATGTTGCCCGCAAGTTTAACAGTTACACATAACACATAAATCATGTATCATGCATGTTTCACAATATTTTCATGTATGACAATTATACATGTAAGCATATTAACACGTAAATCACATATCATCGTGTTTTTCATTGCAAAGTATAAAGTTCAAATTGAATGGTTAATAGCACATTATGTTATAATATAACATAGCAATAACATATAATAACATTTTACACATAAGAGCAAGTTCTGAAAAACTTGCCTCAGTCCGTAGATCATCGCGTATATTATTCGCTTCGAATATTTTGTTTTCTTCCTTCGATTGACAACCTAATTTAATGAAATAATATTCATCAATTAAGCACGTTAAATATTATGCTTAAATATTATTAATATAACCATAATACTCCTTATTTGTATATTGATATTATAATTATATAATATTAATACAGTTAAAATAATCATCACTAACATATTAATATTATAATTAAATAATATTAATATACTTAAAATAATCCTCACTTATATATTAATATTATAATTAAATAATATTAATATACTTAAAATGATCCTCACTTATATATTAATATTATAATTAAATAATATTAATATACTTAAAATGATCCTCACTTATATATTAATATTATAATTAAATAATATTAATATACTTAAAATGATCCTCAATTATATATTAATATTATAATTAAATAATATTAATACACTTAAAATAATCCTCACTTATATATTAATATTATAATTAAACAATATTAATATACTTAAAATGATCCTCACTTATATATTAATATTATAATTAAACAATATTAATATACTTAAAATGATCCTCACTTATATATTAATATTATAATTAAATAATATTAATATACTTAAAATAATCCTCACTTATATATTAATATTATAATTAAACAATATTAATATACTTAAAATATTGGACAGTTTTGCATGACAAACTAGATTGGTCATAACTCTTTGCTCCGAAGTCGGAATTAGTCCGTTCCGGAGTCTATGGAAAACTTATTCAATGAACTATAGCATACCAAAAGCCCAGAATTTTTAGAGAAATATAGCTAGTCCCGAATTTTTCATTTTTGGGCAGCGGCTCACTAGATCATTTAATTTGAGGAAAATAACCTTCGCTTCTCTCCTTTCGATTCTCATATTTTGAGTTTTACACAACCAAATCAAATGATTTCAAGTTCTATGAATTCATAACTCATAATATTACAACATATTAAATCTATACAATTTTTCATCAATACCCACTATGCGGATATAAGGATCAAAGAGGAAAGTGACAGTTTTAGAGTTTTAAGAACTTATTTATCAAATCTAAGTTTCCAAACTTTCCATTTATGGAAAGTTTCTACCCTTCCATTTCTTTGGGCTTCTTTAACTCAAGGTTGGTTAAAATATGGTCAACCTAGTTTACTCATCCTTTGGCTAATTTGTTGGGTTACTCATAAAATCCTAACACATTAAATCCTTACTCATAGCTTGGGCTTATAATAAATCCCTCTTGGACTATCAATTATCATATATTTGGGCTTATATTTAAATTACCCACTTCACATATAGGCAATCTCATATTGGGCTACCATAATTAATCCTCTTATTCAAATTCCCTACATTAATCACACTAGTTAATTACCTAATGATGATCACCCTTCTCGTTTGCCAATCAAGGCCAACATTCAAGCTATGTTAATTCATAACATAGTTTTATCTTGTTTCTCATTAATTAACCTAATTAATTACTCATCTAGGCTTGGATCATTACCATCCTACCCTTCATCCTACACTTTCTATTTATGGAAGGTCCCTAACCTCTTCTTATTGGTGGACATCTATACACCACAACTTTCTTTTTATAGAGAATTCTCAAACTTTCCATTTATGGAAAGTTTCTCCTCTCATATTTTTGAATAGTAAATACGCTCTTATACTCCATATAAACGCTATTCGGGAATGTAAAAATTCGAAAAGAACGAAGAAGCGTTTCTCGCGTGAATAGTGTTTCTCGCGTTATTTTCTAAGAAAATATTTTTTCTCTACGATTCATTAATGCTTATATCGTATCACATAACACATTGATTAGATCGCAGAAATCCATCTTCATTGATCACTTAAAATCATAATACACAAATATGTCATTTCTTCTTTAAACTTTCTACTTATGAAAAGTTTCTAGGGTAGCTTCTCTAACCCCATCTAGCTTATACATGGTTGTATACCCATATATCTCTGTATACCACCTTATCAATTCTAGGGTTTCAATCCCTTACATATCGTTTCACACATTTAATTTCTAACGCAGAGATTAAGTTAAAGTGTTTAATCATCTCTACACAATCATCTTCTTCAAAACTAGGTTTTAAACTCAACCCTTATAAGGATTCCATCATGAGAACCATTACTACCGAAACGCTCAAGTTCGGTTAACTTCTAAACTCTTACGACATTTATTTCATCGCATAATCTTATTGAATACGTCCTCAATTCATATAAGTTCTTTCAAAACCAAAGAAAATATTGAGTCATTTCTCTACACATTTTTCTGTTAATAATCTAGGTTTTGACTTTAACCTTTATTCAATATTTGAGACCTTATTTACAAGTCTTATAACTATCCAGGATATTACAAACTTTGTAATAATGATTCCATCTTCGTGACTATGTGTTAGGATTACTTGGTGTGTAACCTCTTGTAAGAGTAAACTCGTTCTAGTTATACGATACTAATTGGGAGACCGGCTTGTTAATGTTAGGTCGTCTCAACGCAATTTAATTTAAAGCTAGATTATTGTAACTGAGCAAACAGGCAAGTTCTCTACCCCGAAACCTTAATTGTTGTAAGTTCCTAACATCAAGCTTCTTATCTATTGCAAGTTCCCTTTTTACTAAAACTTCACCTTGTGCAAGTTCCCTAACCTAACTCATATTTTATTGAGCAAGTTTCCTTAACCCTACTCAAATTATGTTCGAGCAGAATATTATTGTATTGTAAGTTATTTATTTAAGCTTGACCTTTAATTCCTCAAGCATGCTCTAAGTGGTTTAATTACTTAACAATTATTTCACATCATTGTTATTGACACTCGCAATTGCGTAATTGTTTCCGTGCCGACATTGTCTTGTACTTTATTAAAGTTCTAACATGGATGAACTGCTATAGTTAAGTCTTAGCCATTGTTCGGTTAGACATATGCGGTAATAGATTTTAAAAGCTATCCAAACCGATTGATGGTGCGGAAATCTTGGACTTTATGAACACCCCTTCAATATAGGGGAGTATCTCACGTATCGAATATAAGATACAAATAGCAGAATTAAATGTTATGCATACACATAGAGTACGCGAGGCTGATCTCCTCAAGTACTTATTCTATAGCCAGTAACCAAAGGGTCAATTAGCTATTGACTCCCTTGGACGTTTATTGTTCAAAGTCTATTTGACTATCATTTGTTCTAAAAGCAATTATCATTCTTGCTTCCGATATTCATATTGTTGAATTTCTCTTTATATTTCGTTCATCATGATATATCCTTTATTGCTGTATTTAAACTTGTTGGGCAAACTAGTTGCTCACCCTTGCTATATCATGAACCTTATTGTAGTTAAGCCTGAGACCTCAGGCAAAGACAAGGGCCAAGAGAAGCTGAAGTATTAAACTTCTAGTAGCTGACTTTATTCTATGCTTAGTGAAATTTTACTATCGATGTAATTTGAACCCTGATTTAATATTTAGGGTATGTATCGGTTTATGTATTAAGATTATCGAATCTTGGGACTAGTAACACCTTTTGAATAAACAACATATGTTTATTATATTCCGCGTTTTGTTATAGTATATTGTTTGGAGGTGGATGTTTGTATTGGATCGTGATGACCGGATTCGGGTATTTTGAGACACGAATTTGGGGGCGTCACAGAGGCCATGCTTCTAGGTTATAATAAATATCATAGGAACGATTAGCCTTGGTTGACCCATTAGTCCCCAAAGAAACACGAGAAGATTACTGTCATGTTCATTCCAATAATGTGTATCTTCGTGCCATATAATTATCTCCATTACTTTAACCTGAGAATTATATTCCAACCATACACCAAGATTATATAGATAGTGCTCAAAAATAATCAGAAATCGGATACGCACAACCATATCTTATGGTAAAAGGATTTTGAATGTAGTTGGACATACGAAAATACACATACTTTAAAGTTCTCAGTACAATTATTGTCACACTATTTTATAATATACTGAGAACTACTACAGCTACTAACTCGCATCATCACTTCATTCTCCTAGTCTCCCCGCCAGACCCAGCTATATTCTTATTCCCTGAAAGGAATTATGAAACAAAAGGGTGAGCACAAATAGCCTAGTAAAGAATATTATGACTAATATAAATAAATTATCAATAGTCTTTAACAATAATAAATTAGGTATTTAGAACATATGGTAGATGATATAAGTTTTCAACAAATAACTGCAGCAGAATAACCAATTCATTAGAAGAGTCAATAGAACATAATGTCTATTATCTTCTCAATTTAAAAAAATACCATCCATATTTTATCCCTATAACACCCATCAACAATTACTATTTGCACCCAAGCCAAAGAGAACTTTCACTACTTGTCTTTTTGCATGTAAAACCAAATATCATGATTATACCAATTCACAATTCCTGTTCATAATCATGCCAATTAATTATTCCTGGTCATAATCATGCCGATCAATTCATCTTTACACTCAAGACAAAGATATTCAATTGTAACACCAATGGTCATGATCATGTTAATCAACAATTCATCTTTGCACCCAGGCTAAAGATATTCAACTGTAACACCAATGGTCATGATCATACCAATCAACAATTCATCTTTGCACCTAGGCCAACGATATTCAACTGTAACACCAATGGTCATGATCATGCCAATTAACAATTCATCTTTACAGTACCCAAGCCAAAGATATTCAACTGTAACATCAATAGTCATGACCATGCCAATTAACAATTACTCTTTGCACCCATGCCAAGGAAAATTTTTACCACGTGTCTTTGTCACACAAGCAAAAGACACTAAACTATAATACTGTCTTTGCACCCAGGCCAAAAACATTCACAACAACTTAGTCTTGAAGATTAGTACAATTAATAATGATATAAAGAATGGACAGAATAATCAGAATAATAAGATAAAGAATAAATATTAGAGATTTACAATTTAATTTGTTCAAATTGTCAATACGATATTTAGAATATCAATTCGAATTCAAGAACAATATATAAGGTTCATCATTAAAATATAACGGTTAAGATTCAATAGGAAGATTAAGGTGAAATGATATTACATGAAGTATCAACTATTAAGGAAATTCTACTCATTTTAAGAATTTTCTCCATTTAATGATAAAGCTGTAAAAACGAATAATAATTTCTTACCATAGGAGTATGAAAGAAAATGATATCACTTACCTTAGTAGGAGACTAGATCTAACTGTTATATAGGAGAATAACTTGAGAAATTCTTGCACTATTAGCAACACCCAGAGTATCCTTATATTCAAAAAAAATACTCACAATATTATAGTAGAAGAATTTTATGTTTCTGGTATTATGACGTCCTCAAATCTGGGTTATTCACATCTCAAATTCGGTGCTCACGACACATCATACACATTCATTCTAACTACCCATTTGATATGAAACACACCATTTATTTCATTAAACTAATATAAAAAAATACTTTAATACAAAAGTACATCGCTATCCCAGGTGATCTAACCTTAATTGCCTATTTATACAAAAGGCAAAATACAACATATAATATAATATTTATTCAACAGCTAACTACTCGGTCACCTTCGCCTTACCTTTGTCCTTCTTGGAACCCTCGACAATCTCAGCTTTAGCTGAAATGTTTAATTAAGCAAGAGTGAGCAACAAGTTTGCTCAGCAAATTAAAATGAACAATAAAGGATATATAGGAATAGGACTTCGACAATACTTTAAAGGTTATGAAGTAGCTGATCAATAAGTCATGGTCAACAATAATTATTATATCAAGTTCAAGCTGAATAATCTTTTGAGAATGAAAAGTAGAATTCTTTCCAAGATTCAATGATTGTCAACTGAATAAGATAATTTCACAATACTACAACAATATTCAATAATGGGATATACCTAGATTTCATGATGAATGATCACAGATGGATCATGAGCTACTAGAAGTAATATCAGTTAATACTACTGAATTACCACAAGAATATAAGTTAGTTATTTAAACTAATTATACTCTTCTGCGAGTACATGAAGTGATCAACTCCATTGTACCCTATATTATGCATAATACTCAAAAATAGTGCGCAGGTCGAATGTTCGACAATAATGTTTCCCCTTATTATAAGGGTTGTTCAACTCAGTTTTATATCATGAGTCCTTACCATATCAATATGTTTTGGAGTAGCTACCAAGAAATTCTATGATTTCAATAAACAATATCAATATTGATCTAGCCGAAATAAGTGATAAGTATAAAATTTGTTATGTTTTTATCTCTTAATATCTAGTCTTTTATACTTATTTGGCACCTAAATGTACTCACTATTCTTATATTTTGATTTAGGTTGCAAATGGAGCCATTAAATGAAAACTGTGTTATTGCCACACTTTTGGATTGTTTTGAAATTCGTCTGTCTGCTTGAGGCTCAATTTTATACTTGATCAGGCCTTATTCTCTCAAAGCTCAAAGAAGGAAAATTATAGATGTATTTCTTAGCTTTCTGGATCATCTTGAAACGCCTAAATCGAAGCTCGGATGAGAGAGTTATGACCATTTTACCCACGTACGTCAAAGTTGAAAATTTCAGGAAAATAAGCTTTTGGACAGATTTACCTTTGGGGCTTCGGTTGAGATTTGAATTGTGTTAAAGTTCCCAAATGAAAATGTGGTCTTCTTGAAGTTTTTAGTAGACTTCTCAAGCTTTCTAGAATGGTATGGTGAGCAAAAAGCCGAGTTCATTTGGGCCTCCAAACATTGCTTTTTAGACAGCTGATCCGAATCCCGCATGGACTGGATTCCTGTTCGGACCAGTTGGAGTATTTGGGCCATAACTTGAGCTTCCCAACTCCAAATCAGGTGATTCAAAAGCCCAAATTCATTAGAAACTCCAGGGCTACAACGTTTCTTCTTTGCTCAAGTCCAAATTCGGCAGTCTACTAATTCAAAATCAACTTGCAAGCTGCTGATCAGTTTTGGTGTCAGATTTTGACTTCTTATGAGGAGCACGTTTTTGGATTTTTGATTGCATTAGATGGCTGATTCACATGACCCAAATTAGTTTTTGGATCTTGAAATCTTGTACACTTGAGTGCCTATAAATACCAAGTGAAGCTAGGCTTGTATTTTGCTAATTCACATACTAATACATACCATCTTCTTCATCTTCTCCATCTTCTCTAAATTTTAGTGTAATTAGTAGGGAAAGAGGATCACCTCCATAGTGAGGTTGTCGTCCTCACCCCTTTTAGAATTGAAGAAAATATTAATTGGACTTAATATGTTAGGCTAGTTCCTTAACTCAGTTCGAAGGGGATGTTGAACCTTGTTTACAGGTAATGGTTTGATTAAGTATAAGCTATTTATTCCTTCTTACATGAAGTTCATTATTGATAATCTATTTTAACTTTTGAATGATATTTATTCCAATTGGTTTAATGTGATCGATTAAGTCAATTTCATTAATTTCATCTGCTAGATTAAGGGATAGTATTACGTGTAATTGATATTGTTCCTAATCACAAGTAGAAATTAGTGATACATGATTGTGGTCAAGCTTTTGAGTATTGCTATGATTATCGGAAGACAAGTTAAATAATCCGAACTTGTGTGATTGTTGCTTGGATTAGTCTAATTCCCTAGTTCTTAATACAACTATTATATTAAATCTAGAGAGCTTGTTCTAGGTTGTATAATGGTTAGAATCTTGTGAAGAGCTTGTTTCATTAAGTGATAATCTAAGGGGAGTTTCGGGTAGTAGAGCTTGTTGCTACCTGGGCTATTAATTTCATTGAAGGATAAATATTGCTTTACTTAATTATTCTATTGTTGTAAAAAGGTGATACTGAACCGGGAGAACTGAAATCTTTAATTAATTGGTTATTCTTATCACTTTAAATTTTGTTCTTAATAATTAGTGAAATCAAATTATAAACCCCCCTCTTTTGGTAAACAAAGAATAATTTTAGACTAATCACTCTCTGTGGGATCGACTCTTACTTGCACCACTACATTATTATCTTTCACAAGTAAGATTTTATTTTTGGTTGCTTGCGACAGCACACCAGTGGCATCAATCTTTTAATAATGATAATCAGTTCAATAATGAAACAGAAATACAATTGCACTATGTGCGAATAAAATAATTAATACAGATGTGAATAATCAACAATAATTATTCAATAACATGCTTTGAAAGTAATAACTCAAGTTGAGTTAGGGAACTTGCAATATCGTAAGAAGTTTTAGGGTTAGGAACTTGCATATCAATAACAACTTGCACATTGTGTGAATATCAATAAATATCATAGATGTGGAATAATTGTCAATAATTAATCCACTAACATGCTTGAAATATAATAACTCGAGTTTGAGTTAGAGAACTTGCAATATCGTAAGAAGTTTTAGGGTTAGGAACTTGCATATCAATAACAACTTGCACATTGTGCGAGTATCAATAAATATCATAGATGTGGAATAATTATCAATAATTAATCCACTAACATGCTTGAAATATAATAACTCGAGTTTGAGTTAGGAAACTTGTCTGTCCGATGAGTTACAACTATCTGGCTTTAATTAATACTCTTTGAATGACCTAGCATTAATAATGTTGGTCTATCCATTAGCATTGTGGTGTGCTGTCGCAAGCACCCAAAAATAAAACCTTATTGCAAAAGATATTAATGTAGTAGTGCAAGTAAGAGTCGATCCCTCAGAGAATGATTAGTTTAAATTTATACTTTGTAAGCCAAAAGGGGGGGTTGTTATTTGATTTAACTAATTAATAAAAACATAATTTAAAGTAATAAGAATAAAATAAAGGCTCTAGTTCTTCCATTCAATATCACTTTATCATAGCAATATTTATCTTCCAATGAAATTAATAGCCCTAGGTAACAACAAGCTCTGCTACCCGAAACTCCCCTTAATTATCACTCAATGAAACAAGCTCTTCACAAGATTTTAACCATTATACAACCTAGAACAAACTCTCTAGATTTAATATAACAACAACATTAAGATCTAGGGAATTAGACTATTCCAAGCAACAATCACACAAGCTCGGATTATTTAACTTGGCTTCCAATAATCATAGCAATACTCAAAAGCTTGACCACAATCATGTATCACTAATTGCTACTTGTGATTAGGAACAATATCAATTACACGTAATACTGTCCTTTAATCTAGCAGATGATAATAGTCAAATTAACTTAACTGATCACATTAAATCAATCGGAATAAATATCATTCAACAGTTAAAATAGATTATCGAGAATGAACTTCATATAAGAAGGAACAAATAATGTATAAAAAGTTGAACATCCCATTGGAACTAAATAAAATAAAAGAGAAGAGTTCATAGCAAATAAGCAAATATAATTTACAAGATATTCAACAATAATAGAATATAAAAAATAAAGGAAGCGTTTAGAGAAGAAAAACTATGTTTTGACATCCGGCTGTCACTTCGGATCACAATCTTCAATCTCCAAATCTTCGTCTTTGATTCTTCGCTTCCATAAATGTTGATCTCTTGCTTGCTCTTGAACTATAAAAATAGAGAGGAGAGTAGCCTCCCCTTGGAGGTCTACTTCCTCTCCCTACTCCTATACTAACGAACTAATGTGGAGAATGCTCTCAAGGATATGATGTGAAGGAATTGGAATATGAATGTGTAAATTGGTTTGTGAATTGGTGTGTTAGTGTTGAAACACCTCTTGCTATTTATAGGCACTCAAGCATACAAGATGGTCAAGATCCAACAACTAATCTAAGTCATGTGCATCAGCCATCCAAAACAAATAACAAGCCAAAAACGTGCCCATGTGATGTGCTAAAAATCCAAATCTGTCACCTAACTGATCAGCACTTTGTCAGCCAATTTTGTATTAGCAAACCACCGAATTGTGACTTAGGCAAAGAACAAAAGTTGTAGCCTTGGAGTTTCTAATGAATTTGGGCTTTTGAATCACCTGATTTGGAGTTGGGAAGCTCAAGTTATGGCCCAAATACTCCAACTGGTCCGAATGGTAATCCAGTCCATGTGGGATTCGGATTAGCTATCTAAAAATCAATATTTGGAGGCCCAAATGAACTCGAAATTTTGCCCACCATAGCTTTCCAGAAAGTTTGAGAAGTCTACTACAATCTTTAAGAAGAACACATTTTCATTTGGAAACTCTAACACAATTTAAATCTCAACTAAAGCCCCAAAGGTCAATCTGTCCAAAAGTTCAATTTCCTAAACTTTTCAGCTTTGACGTATGTTGGTAAAATGGTCATAACTCTCTCATCCGAACTTCGATTTAGGCATTTCAAGATGATTCGGAAAGCTAAAAAATAGATCTACAATTTTCCTTCTTTGAGCATTGAGAGATAAAGGCTAGACCAAGGAGGAAATTGGGCCTCAATGGGCTGCTATGTCAATGATAAATTATGGACATTAATCCAAATACCCTTTTTATTCTTTTTTTTTCTGCAAAACAAAGTAAAAATACATAAAAGTGATACAACGACATATTCTATAACAATAAGATAAAAACACATAAAAAAGAATATAAATTACTCAAAAACTCACAAATCATCAAGCTAAAAATACTCAATTTATTGGTATAAAATTGACTCATCACATTACGTATAAATGAACATTTATACTCTATCATATACTAGTAATCAAGTGATCACATAACATTTATCATTTCTTATAATATCAATAAGTCAATTGGAAGCTTAATAGACCTTAGGTTAATGATTTAATTAGTTAACGATATTTTTCTTAAGTGATAAACACTTATTAAACCTTTAAATAGTTAATTATAATTGTTTAATTAATGTGTTAATTAAATTTACTTTATTTAATTAACTCTATTTGCATTTAATTACTATTTAATAATAGTTAAATAGTAACTAATTAATTACCCTTTAGTTATTATAAATAATAAATAATTACATCTACTTATTATTTAAGGTTAATTAAATAATAAGTAATCAAATTATAAACCTTATTTGTCTTTAATTACTCTTTACTATTAAAGAACAGTTAATTAGCATTTAAGCTTATTTATTATTTAATATTAATTAAATAATAAATAATTAATCAATTATTATCCTTAAAAAATAAATAATTTATTTACTTTATAATTCTTTAATTATTCATTCTCAAAAATAATTAATTCGCATTTACACTTACTTAATATTTAATATTAAATTAAATAATAACTAATTATTTTATTAATGTAATTAAGTAATTACATCTTTATTACTTAATTTCACTTATTTCACTTTAATTTAATTTCTATTATTTCTACAATTTTCTTCCATTTTTCAGATTTGGGGTCCTTAACGGAAACGATTGTAAAATGAAATCTACAACTCGGATTGCGATTCCATCAGAGGCGTTGAATTCGTATTTTCCTGAACTACAATTTTCATTTATCAAACATCATATTTGAAATGGTTAAGATCTCAGAAATCAGGGTTAAAGTATAAGGTTAGCAACTTCATTTTCTGTTTTTTCCACATAGAGGTGTTTTGGTAAAAATTCCATAACTAGCTCATTTCTTAATATTTTTGTGCCATTCAAAAGGATTTTTGCTCCTTACTTATACATCTATCACAACTAATAAGAATATCACGTAAACAATACATAAATCTCCAAAATAATTTTCATGGATCTAAATCCTTTTTTTAGAACGAACAAAAAAAAAAAAGAAACCCATTAGCTTTCATTTTCTCCTTAAAACTTCCATCATAATCACACATATTTTCACATGATACATCATATAACTCCATATCCAACCTATTTACAAGGTTTAAACCATCAAGCTCACAAAAATTTATAGATCTAACATTAAGGTACAAAACTACATAAAACCTTAACAAATGTTAAAAAAAATGTATACCTTCCTTTGGTTCAATCTTCCTCTTTCTTTCCAAAACATATTTGTGAACTTTGGGATGAATAAAAGACTTGATCACTCTCTCTCCTCTTTCTTCCCTCTCTCTTGCCGTGGCCCTTCCCCCCCACCCTCTCTCTTCTAGTTTCTTTTTGGTTTCTAGGAATAAAGAAATAAAATGGAAGTATCCTAAATATGGTTTGCTTACTCTACAATTAGAAATAATTTGTATATCTATTATTATCTACTAATATCTCTCTCTCTCTCACTCTCTCTCTCTCTCTTCTTCCTCTTACATCCTTATCCCTTCTTACTTACTAGCTAAGCTTTATCAAATATGTGCTTAATTCATTTAAGGACACCTAGCCTTAAGAAGATAAGAACAAAAAAAATCATTTCTCTTCCTTTTATTCCTCACATGTGCCGCTCACCTTGCTCATTTTTTCCCCATTTTTGGTTTTATTTTAATTGTTAATTTACTTAACAAATGACTAAAAGTCCGTACTAAAATGGGTCAAAAATTGGGCCTTCAATTTAATTCAATTGGGCTTGTAATTTTACTAATTTGGGCCACTTAAAATCAACTTTAATTTTCACCATTTATGGGCTACTAATTTAGTAAATTATTAGGCTACCAATTTGTGAGTAAATAAATGTCCAATGACTATTTACTTCAATTTATATGCTAATAATTCAAGTCCACTATAAATTAATTAAGTGGGCTTGATAATTAAATTAATTAGGCTAGTCCACTAATAATTTATATTACTAAGACTAATACATATTTATTACATCAATAATCATAATTTAATTACATAACCCAAATAGACTTGCTATATTCAAGTAAATTGAATATTTAATTAAAGTTAAATATCTTAATCAATTTCCTTAATTATTAGGTTACTAATTTAACTATTTCATTAGTAGGACTTTCTATAACATACTATTCACATAGTCCTTTACTCATTCATCATATACCACATAATACGCATACACATAAATTTAAATACAGTTATAATAATTTTATAATTAATATTCAATTCCCTATTGATAATTATCTTTAGGGTTTTGATTAACTATTCATTATTCATCCTTTACAATTCTTAGTCAATTTAAAATATTTAAATTGACAAGCTAACTTTATTCATACTAAGTATAAATATAGTAATAATATAAATAAAAAAATAAAAATTAAAAAAATTTATTCCTAAATTTTACATATTTAAATGTTTAAAAATTTATCGGTCCTTTATACAGGTATGTTCTTCGTTGCTCAACTGAGCAACCTATTCATAGGAGAATAGTTAGCACACCTCGTTTGAAAATTTTTGAAACAGAGGGGCATGCTAGGTTTGAAAAATTCGTTTGTCTAATATTTTTTATAATATTATAATATAATAAAGTTAACTTTGTATATATTATAATATAATAAATTTAACTTTACATATATTATAATATATTATATAAAGTTTTCTATTTTATATAAAAAGTTTTTTGTTTTATTACTATTATTATAATATTATATTATATTATAATAATATAATATAATATTATAATAATACTTGGCAGGATAAAAGAAACTTGGGTACACCAAGTTTGGAAATTTACAAGATAATTTTGATTGTAAGTTTTAGAAGAATTTAAATAAAGTTGTGGATCCATAGAAAAATAAGCCAAACTTACAACAAACACCACATTGCTAAACTCTTATATTTATGTCAAAAATTGAACAAATATTTATCACACACCATTTATTATACTTATCTTTAATAAATATCTTTTATTCATCAATTATTCACACATTTTTAATCTTTCAATAATTATTCACAATTAATATTATAGGCTCACAATACTGACAATCAGATCGTTTCCAGGAAAGAGGAGGCCTTTTGTAAAAACGACGCACAATTAAATAACTCATTTTCTTAACAGAACTTCTAGACATTGCCAATAATGCTAACTGGTCTAATAATATCATATCAAATAATATGAGTTACTGTGTCGTGTCAATTATTGATTTAATAATATGAAATACTGTGCAGTTGCTACTGTGATAATTATTGAGTTAAAATACTATACAATTGCTACTGTAATAATTATTAAATTAATAATTTGAAATAGTGTGCAATACCGTGTGCTACTGTAGGGTACTGTGTGCTATTATAGAGTACTGTGTGTTATTGTATTTTTACCACCGGGTATTCTAGCAGTTGCAAGTGATAGTACTGTTGACAAAATTTATTCCTGTCGTTTTCAGCATCTGAGAATATTTCGTTGTGGGGCCACCAATGATTCGTTATTTTGGGGCCGTTGTACTTTCCGATAGAACGAATTTTTTTTGACAAAACGAATATTTTTCGACAGAATAAATTATCTTATAATTTGCACATATCACCCTTAACTTTATCATTTTATCAATTTAACACCTTACTATTTAAAATAAGAATTATAAGAAAATTAATTTATATTTATTAAATGTTAGGGTCTTACAATTTGTACTCATCCAGATATTTCACATGTCATTAGTGTGGTAAGTAGATACTTATTACGTCCGGGTAAAATTCATTGGGAAGCCGTGAAATGAATTTTAAGATACTTGCGAGGTACCTCCGATATATGTTGGTTTAGAGTTTGGAAGGAATGGCGATACCCTTATAGGGTATGTTGATTCAGACTTTGTTGGTGATCTTGATAAGAGGAGGTCATTGATTGGTTATGTATTTACCCTTAGAGGTTGTGCAATTAGTTGGATAGCTACTTTACAGAACACTGTTGCTCTCTCTACTATAAAGGCAAAGTATATGACTATTACAGAGGCTGTTAAGGAAGCTATTTGGTTGTGAGGCTTGTTTGGAGAAATCAACATGGATCATGGAGTTACTGTTGTCCATTGTGATAGTCAAAGTGTTATACATTTGACTAAAGATTAGATATATCATGGGAGGATGAAGCATATTGATGTCACATATCATTTTGTCCAGGACATTGTTGAAGAAGGTGACATTAAGATCTTGAAGATTGGTACTGCAGACAATCCAGTTGACATGTTAACGAAGCCGTTATCACGTAAGTTTGAACATTACTTGGACCTGGTTAATGTTCAATGCACTTGAGTTGTGCATTTGAGAAAAGGAGAAAGTTCACTATTTGTGATATATTTGGAGGATTCAAGTTAAGGTGGAGATTTGTTGGGTATGACATGAATCCTTATTGAATTTGGATTTAGGTATTACTTAGAATCTGTTTTGGTTTAGAAAAGTTATCTTTCCTAGTTATACTCAATTTAGTTTTGCTATCCCATTTGGTTATGAAATTTTCCTATGGCCTATAAATATAGGTGTTAGGTTTTTGGAGAAAAGACATTGAGAAACATTCTAATAATTCTCATAGTTCTCTCTTTATCTTGTATTCTTCAAATTAAATTTAGTGAATTTCTTCTGCTTTTCTTCGTGATTCTTTTTCGATTTGAGTTTCTACATAAAATATTGTGTTATTGTCTTTATATTTCTGCGTTGATTTATTGTGTTTGCCATAATTTATCATAACAAATAGTTACTAGAATTTTACTTACAAATGTTAAATGGTATTTTGAATAAGACTTAACTACCAGAAATAATTTACGGGGATTTTACTTACTAATGTTAAATGCTACCAATAGGTTTATATAGGATCCTGAAATAATTTATAGAGCAACTTTATACAAGTATTATACGTGAGCAACTGTTGGCTATATAAATTGTCTATTGTGCATATGGTTAATGAAATATTTAATGCACACCTAATGCGCGTGGATGCGAAAGCATCGCGATAAATGTAACGACCGGGAATTCTGAAATTTCCTTGTAATTCGAATTTTTGAATATTAATGAATATTTTATAATTTATTAATATTATATTTGTGTTACGTGTTTAAAGGTTGTGTGACAATCTAGATCATGTGAATGTATGAATTTTATGTGTTATAGTTTTGTTAAGTGAATAATTGATTTCGCGTAGCGTCGCTGAATCACTATTCACGGGGCACGTTTCCCGAGGAACTATTCACGCCATAAAATTTTTGTGTCTTTTTCGATGTTAATAAATTTCATAAATACGTGTATGCGTACGAATAATTTTTCCAAGTGTCGAAAATTTTATTTGAGCTGATACGTGATTTTATCCGTATCCGAAATGTGTTATATGGGTGTTCCGAATACATGGACAAATCCCATAATAATTATTTTTATACATCCCAATAATTATGGGAGTACCCATTTTAATTTTGGGTAGGGCTATTTACCAGTTTTGGTACAAAAGTGGGAGTTTTCGGATATATTTTTGGTATTTTCTGGTATTTAATTTGGCTTATTGCTTCAAGTGGGAACCACCAAACCACTTTCAACCAATCAAATGAGAGCTTGGGGAGAGCATTGCCGGCAAGCCTTTGAAAATTGGCCACCTTGAGCCTTACACCCATTTCTCCCACTTCTCCTTAATTTCCTCCACTTCCCCAATAATCATTCATTCAACTCTCAACCCATTCCATTCCATTCCAAGTTGCTCAGCTGATAGAGAGAGAGAGAGAGAGTGAGGGAGAACTCGCCGGAAAAAGGAGAAGGAGAAAGAAGTCGTCGGAGCTCGCCGGAAAAAGGAAGAAACTCGCCGGAAAAGAAAGGAGGAAGAAGGAGAAGGCACGGGTGGAGGAACCAAGCAAGGAGAACCCCCAAAACAAAGCCTAGCTGAGCTTATTAACATCTATGAAGGATTTACAGAGGTAAACAATCAACCAAATCCTTTCCATTCGATTCCTTGCCAAGTTTTTCAAGTTTTTCATAGTTTTAAGCTCTTAAGCTTGTGGGTTGGATTTTTGGCGATTCATGGTGTTTTTGTTTGTTGTGATTGTTTGTAAATGTTGTTAAGAGACTATGTAAGCTATTAATAACATCAAAGTGGAACAAAAACGCAATAAATCCTTACCTTGGCTTAATGGAGCAAGAACAATAGACTTTGGACATGAACTTGGACATTTGGACTTTTTAGAGGACTGTAAAGCTATGATTTTGTGTTTGTTAATTTTATTTGTTGCTATGGTGTTGTAGTTCCATGGGTTATGAAGCTAACCCAGTTGGAATGGAGTAAAAAGGAGTTAAAACGAGTTCGTAGTAATGATTCTTGTAAAACATGTCAAGAACTCGAAGAACAGAGTATGAACTTTACACTTTGGCTTAGGATTTGATCATGTTAATGTTAATGGGTAGCTCTGCATTTTTGATATGTTGTAGCCCCATAAGTTAGGAGTCCATAGAGTCCGAAATGGACCAATTTGCTTGTGTATTGAAGGAGATATGGAGGTTGGAGTGGCCGGAGGTCGAAGTCGCGTTCTGGAAACAAACCCAGAATCCGGCTTCTGCAGAATGGCGCCGCAGCGCCACAAATAAGCCCTGCAGCTCACGCTGCAGCGAGGGGCAAGTGGGGAAAAATCGGGACTCGCACCGCAGCGTGAGGCCCAAGCTTTAAGGCTCACGCCGCAGCGTGAAGCCCAGGGAGCGAGACCCCCGACTGGGTAGTCGTAGTGGCAATCAGTGTATTTTAATGATGCAGCGTCCGTTTTGAACTATTATTTGGAATGTGACTAATTGTTATGTAAATATGTACTTAATTGTGTAGGATATTAAGGAGCGTGTGTTATAATATTGTAGTAGCGCATCAGGCAAGTTTCCTATCCCTTGTCTAACCCTTGTGTTGGGCAAGTTTCTAAACCTTATGCACTATTCTTTTTATTTCGTGCAAACAGGCGTATGTTATGCAAGTTTCCTAACGCTTGTCTAACCCTTGTGTTGGGCAAGTTTTCCTTAACCTTACTCGAATTATATTTTGAGCAGGTTTCATATTTTATACAGGATGTATATTGTTGCAAATTTCATGACTCAAATTGAGTTATTATTTTTGAATCATATTAGTGGACTAATTATTGTCAATTACTCCACTTCCAAGATAATTATTGATATTCGCAGCTTATGCATTTGAATTCATTATCTATTGTTGGATTGTGAAACGTTTAAGTTCTTCATTCATGAACTGTTTAAGGAGATAGTCTACGCCATTTGTTTCGGTTAGACATGTACAGGTTATTATTTTAAAAGCTATCCAAACCGATTGTTGGTGCGGATTCTTGGACTGAGAGAGCAACCCTTATGTAGGGGATTATAATGTGTCGGTTATTCGATGCAGTCAGAGTTAAATGTTATGCATATACATGGTGTACGAGAGGCTGATCCCCTCGAGTACAACTGACGGTGCCAGGTTTTTAAAAGAGTTAGTCGAATGATTGACTCTTTGGCCAAAAGTTCATGGTCGGTTGGACCACTCAGCAGTAAATAATCATTATTCATTGATTCATTTGGACTTTGATTATGTCATTTCAGCTATTTCATCAATGTTCATAAATTGTTGATCTATGCAGTTATTATTCTTATTCATTCATGATATATCTTCATTCTTGCTTTTAAACTTGCTGAGCAAAGTAGTTGCTCACTCTTGCTATATCATGAACCTATTGCAGTTAAGCCGGGGAGTTCCAAAGCGGACAAAGGCAAGGGAAAGCTTAAGGAATAGTTATATGTACTATCCTGTTATGTAATTCGTGGAATCATTTTGTATTATTATGGTATTCTGCGATGTATTTTATTTAAGGTTGTAGACCTTGGGACCGTAGTGAACCTTTTGTAATGAACAACATATGTTTATTTTATTCCGCATTAGTTAATTTATGTTGTTTAGAGGTGTATGGATGCATTTTATCGTGAGCACTAAATTCGAGGTATTGATACCTGAATTTGGGGGTGTCACAATAAAAGGACAAAAAATATATATAAAAAAAATTTGTGCGGTTCTATATATTGTGGTCCAGTGATGAGATAGATAACAACTGTCATATACTCGATCTCATGAAACAATATGAGGTCTAGAATTAAATAAACTGATGTATATGTAAATATTTGTTCAGTTCAGTAGGAAAAAGTAATTTAACCATCTACTCCCATTAGTAGTACGTTTAGATAATTTGTATATATATAATTTTTATTAATATTGATTCAGAATTATATTTAACCCTTAAAAGCTTATCCATACATTGAAAGGAAAAAATTTCCACGTTTCCAACCTACAGGTCACAAATAATACTCGTATAGTGTACATGTTTTGTAAAATACTCTCCCTGATGTAACAGGAGAAAGTAACAAGACAAGATAGGAAATAACAAAGTCAGGATAGGAAATCCTTGGCTCAATGCATTTTTAGCAGGATAGGAATTTGCTCCCAAGACATAAGACTCTTGACGCCTTTTAACTACGATATTGGTAACTCACTTAGAGGAGCAGAACCAGGAGCACCAGGACCGAGAAGAGCAGTACAGGTCATTGGCATATCAGACTTTGGGGGAAAAGACTGAGTTGACCCAGAAGTTGCAGGAAAAGGACTAGAGGATTGCCGAATTGGAGGCAGAGGTTCACGGTCGCCGAGGGGTTTCTGTACAGTTTGGTGTGATGGTTTATGACCTCCTAGAGAGGAATGTGATGCTGGTAGGACAGATAGAGCGAGTAGAGGATCAGCTAGAGACTACTCGTCTAGAGCGAGATGAGGCTATGGAGCACTTGGCAGCCCTGACTGCAGAAATTGATTCCCTTAGGTCAGGCTTGACTACTTCCATAGGCAGGCTGAGGGACAGGGTGAGGAGGTACCCCAGGGATGAGTGTAGCAGCAGGCGCGTGATTAGGCGCCGAGTGGTTGACAGGTTGGCTCAACGGGAGCTCAGGGTTGCAATTCGCCATAGTAGGCGGTGATGTGTTATTTTTAGCATTATGTTTGCAGTAGGTCCCACTTTTGTTATAATAGGGGCTTACTTATGTTGTAAATCCCTCTGCTGGTAGCGTGCGTGGGATAGTAGTTGAACCCCAATTTTGCTTCTAGTATAGGGGTGGAAGGTTATTATTCCCCAATTTTGTTCTTTAGGGGATAGTTAATGGTTGGCATGCTATGTCATTTAGCATTTATAGAAGTATGGCACCTATTGAGTTATATTAAGACAGTGACATATGGTTATAAATGCAGTTGTTTTATTTAAATCAAACGTGTTTGATAGATGCTTTTACTTTTAATTGTTGACTTAAATGACTTGTTGCATGAGGCCTAGATCTATTAGTAATAGCCGATGGTTTTCTTTTAGCAGATCATGGCGCCAAGAGGACGACCGCGTAACCAAAGGGTTGAGGAGTCGGTGAATAACGAGGAGGGTCAGGCAGACCCTATGAGGGCTTTTGTTAACTTATTAGCAGAAGCAATGCAGGGCAGACAAGCCGCTGCAGTTGATCAGCCAGGAAGTCACATGGCGAATTTTAAGGACTTCAAATTAGTAGGACCACCAGAATTTCGTGGGACTACGGATCCGATTGAAGCCCAGACATGGGTAGAAGAAATAGAGAAAGTTTTTGAGGTCGCAAGGGTGGCCGAAGAACAGATGACGTCGTTTGCCACCTTCATGATGAAAGGTGAGGCAAATTACTGGTGGAAGGCGAACAAAGGTCGAGCCGGGGAAGGCACGATTACATGGGCTCGTTTCAAGGAGCTGTTTTTTGAAAACTACTTTCCAGCGAGCATGCAGGCAAGCATGGAGATAAAGTTCCTGGAACTAAAGCAAGGAAGCATGTCAGTTGCGGATTATGCCGCAAAATTTAACGAGTTAGCGAGGTTTGCTCCACATCAGGTGGACACCAAAGCTAGGCGAGCAAAGAGATTTGAACAAGGACTGAAACCTTGGGTGTATAGTAAGGTTGCGGTTTTGCAGATCAACACATTTTCTACGTTACTTGAGAAAGCAATCATTGCTGAGGGAGGAAGCGAAGCTTTGGCCAGGCACAACCAAGATCAGAAAAAGAAAAAGAGTCATGAGGGTCATAAGGAAGGTAGCAGCGGGGGAAGTAACCCAAATAAGAGGAAATGGAACGACAGTCAGATGACAGGAAGCAAATCCGAAGGGAATACAAAGAAGGGTAATAAATACGAGAAATGTGGAAGGAATCACTTTGGAGAATGCATGAAAGGAAAAGGAGTTTGTTTCAACTGTGGTCAACCAGGGCACTTTGCCCCACAATGCCCAAAGGCGAAGGCAGGAAGTTGTTTTTCTTATGGCGCTTCAGATCATCAGAAGAAGGATTGCCCAAAGAGGAAGAGTGATGCAGGCAGTGCTAACCAAGGGAACAACAGTAAGCTGACTATCGGAGGACCAGCACAGCAGAACAGACCAGTAACACGCACCTTCAACATGACAGTGCAGGATGCGATGGAATCAAAGGATGTGGTGGCAGGTATTATTTCGATCAATAATATTAATGCATATGTATTATTTGATTCGGGAGCTACCTGTTCATTTATGTCGAATGAATTTGCTAAACGGCTAAACTTACCTCGTGAGAAATTAGAGAACCCAATGAATGTGGAAGTAGCTAATAAGGAAGTTATTCCTGTAGAACATATTCATAGAAATTGTTGTGCTGAGATAAACGGGTATAAGCTGAGCGTAGATTTGATTCCGATACGACTAGGAGAATTTGACGTAATTCTTGGGATGGATTGGTTGTCTAGTCACGGGGCTATGATTGATTGTCAGAAGAAAAGTATACACCTAAAGACTCCGAATAAGTCGAAGGTCGTATTTTACGGTAGTAAATCGCCGAGACAATCTTGTTGTCTAACGATGATGCAAGCGAAGAAATTGCTACAGAAAGGTTGTATAGGTTATCTGGCTCACGTGGTTGATACCCGAAGAGTAGGAGGTGAGTTGGGTCAGATACCTGTAGTAAGGGAATTCCCAGACGTTTTCCCAGATGAGATACCGGGATTGCCGCCGGATAGAGAAGTGGAATTTGTGATCGACTTAGTACCGGGAACCGCACCGATCTCAAAGGCACCGTACAGGATGGCACCGGTAGAGATGAAAGAACTGATGGTTCAATTGCAGGAGTTGCTAGATAAGGGGTATATTCGTCCAAGTGTATCTCCATGGGGAGCGCCAGTACTGTTCGTAAAGAAGAAAGACGGATCGCTTAGGCTTTGCATCGACTATCGAGAGTTGAATAAAGTCACGATTAAGAACAAGTACCCATTGCCTAGAATTGATGATTTGTTCGATCAATTGAAGGGAGCGAAATTCTTCTCAAAGATTGACTTGAGGACAGGATATCACCAACTGAAGGTAAGGCAGGAGGATATTCCAAAGACAGCATTCAGAACTCGATATGGACACTTTGAGTTTTTGGTGATGTCGTTTGGGCTGACGAACGCGCCAGCAGCATTTATGGACATGATGAACAGAGTGTTCAAGCAATACCTAGATAAATTTGTCGTTGTTTTCATAGATGACATTCTTGTTTACTCGTAGATGGAGGAAGAACACGTCGAGCATTTAAGGATAGCCCTGGAAACGCTGAGAAGGGAGAAGTTGTATGCAAAGTTTTCCAAGTGTGAATTTTGGCTGCAAAGAGTGCAGTTTTTGGGGCATGTGATTGACAAGGATGGTGTATCGGTGGATCCTGCCAAGGTAGAACCAGTAATAAACTGGGAGCAGCCGAAGACGCCAACAGAAGTCCGAAGTTTCTTGGGATTAGCAGGTTACTATCGGAGGTTTATTCAGAACTTTTCAAAGATAGCGACACCACTGACGAATCTGACAAGGAAAACTGTAAGTTTGTATGGACGGATAAGTGTGAAGAGAGTTTCTTGGAGTTGAAGAAGAAACTAAGTGAAGCACCTATGTTATCACTGCCAGATGATACAGGGGGGTTTGTGGTGTACAGTGACGCGTCACACAAAGGCCTTGGATGCGTACTGATGCAGCATGGGAAGGTCATTGCGTACGCGTCACGGCAGCTGAAGGACTATGAGAAGGGGTATCCGACTCATGACCTGGAACTAGCGGCAGTAGTGTTTGCTCTGAAGATTTGGAGGCACTATCTGTATGGGGAGAAGTGCGAGATATACACAGACCACAAAAGTCTGAAGTATATCTTCACTCAAAAGGAACTAAACATGAGGCACAGGCGATGGTTGGAGTTGATCAAGGATTACGACTGTGAGATTCTATACCATCCCGGTAAGGCCAATGTAGTGGCCGATGCTCTAAGTAGGAAAGGCAGAGATAAGTTGATGATGCTGACAGCTCAAGAGGAACTGATCAAGGATTTGGAAAGACTGGAGTTGGAAGTCAAATATCCGACGAATACAGATGAGAAACTGTTCGCAGTGGAGGCGAGTCCGACTTCATTAGACAAGATAAAAGAGGCTCAAGAAAAGGATGATGAATGTATCGCCATAAAGAAGCGAATCTCAGAAGGAGAGGAATTAAAGTACAAAATTGATGGCACAGGACTGCTAAGGTTTGAAGAGAGGATCTGGATACCGATGGTTCCGGAGTTGAGAGAAGAGATTCTGCAGGAAGCTCATTCTACAAGGTATTCGATACACCCTGGTAGTACCAAGATGTATCAGGATTTACGCCAACACGTCTGGTGGCCGAACATGAAAAGGGAGGTCGCAGAATGTGTTGGGCGATGCTTGACATGTCAGAGGGTAAAAGCAGAACATCAGAAACCGGGTGGACTGCTACAACCGCTGAATATTCCAAAGTGGAAGTGGGAGCATATCACGATGGATTTTGTGACGGGGCTTCCACCAACTCAGAAGGGTTACGACGTGATCTGGGTGATTGTGGATCGTTTGACTAAATCTGCACATTTTCTACCGATCAAGATAAGGTACAGGCTAGAGCAGCTAGCAAAGTTATATGTGAAAGAGATTGTGTCACGACATGGAGTACCGGTATCTTTTGTATCTGACAGAGATCCGCGCTTCACGTCCAATTTCTGGAAGAGCTTACAAGAAAGATTGGAAACTCAGTTGAGGTTGAGTACGGCGTATCACCCTCAAACGGATGGGCAAAGCGAACGAACGATTCAGACGCTGGAGGACATGCTTAGAGCATGTGTGATGGATTTTAAAGGCAGTTGGGACGATCACCTATCCTTGGTGGAGTTTGCATATAATAACAGTTATCATGCAAGTATTGGCATGCCGCCATACGAAGCATTATACGGAAGGAAGTGTCGAACACCTCTGTGTTGGGACGAAGTCGGTGAACGAAGACTGTTGGGACCTGAATTGGTGCAACAGACTGTGGATGTCGTCAAAGTGATAAGAGCTCGATTGGTAGCAGCTCAGGATCGACAGAAGAAATACGCCGATTTGCATCGTCAGAAGCGAGACTTTGAAGTTGGCAGCTTTGTGTTTTTGAAGGTATCTCCCTGGAAGGGGAAGATCAGATTTGGTAAGAAGGGAAAATTGGGTCCCAAGTTCGTAGGACCATTTGAAGTTTTAAAGAGGGTAGGTGAAGTGGCGTACGAGGTAGCTCTACCTCCTGAACTGGAGCATATTCATAATGTGTTTCACGTTTCTGTGTTGCGGCCATATAAACCCGACTACAAGCATGTGATATCCTATGAACCAATTCAAGTGGAGAAGGACTTATCATATGAGGAGATTCCTATCCAGATATTAGATAGGAAGGAACAGAAGTTAAGAAATAAGGTCATTCATTCGGTTAAAGTACTTTGGAGGAACCACGCAGCTGAAGAAGCTACGTGGGAGCTAGAAGAGAAGATGAGGAAGAATTATCCACATCTTTTTGAGTGAACCCGTTAAGTTTTCCGTACCTAGACTGTAATTCTGGGGACAGAATTCTTATAAGGGGGGAGGATGTAACGACCGGAAATTCTGAAATTTCCTTGTAATTCGAATTTTTGAATATTAATGAATATTTTATAATTTATTAATATTATATTTGTGTTACGTGTTTAAAGGTTGTGTGACAATCTAGATCATGTGAATGTATGAATTTTATGTGTTATAGTTTTGTTAAGTGAATAATTGATTTCGCGTAGCGTCGCTGAATCACTATTCACGGGGCACGTTTCCCGAGGCACTATTCATGCCATAAAATTTTTGTGTCTTTTTCGATGTTAATAAATTTCATAAATACGTGTATGCATACGAATAATTTTTCCAAGTGTCAGAAATTTTATTTGAGCTGATACGTGATTTTATCCGTATCCGAAATGTGTTATATGGGTGTTCCGAATAAATGGACAAATCCCATAATAATTATTTTTATACATCCCAATAATTATGGGAGTACCCATTTTAATTTTGGGTAGGGTTATTTACCAGTTTTGGTACAAAAGTGGGAGTTTTTGGATATATTTTTGGTATTTTCTGGTATTTAATTTGGCTTATTGCTTCAAGTGGGAACCACCAAACCACTTTCAACCAATCAAATGAGAGCTTGGGGAGAGCATTGCCGGCAAGCCTTTGAAAATTGGCCACCTTGAGCCTTACACCCATTTCTCCCACTTCTCCTTAATTTCCTCCACTTCCCCAATAATCATTCATTCAACTCTCAACTCATTCCATTCCATTCCAAGTTGCTCAACTGATAGAGAGAGAGAGAGAGAGAGTGAGGGAGAACTCGCCGGAAAAAGGAGAAGGAGAAAGAAGTCGCCGGAGCTCGCCGAAAAAAGGAAGAAACTCGCCGGAAAAGAAAGGAGGAAGAAGAAGAAGGCACGGGTGGAGGAACCAAGCAAGGAGAACCCTCAAAACAAAGCCTAGCTGAGCTTCTTAACATCTAGGAAGGATTTACATAGATAAACAATCAACCAAATCCTTTCCATTCGATTCCTTGCCAAGTTTTTTAAGTTTTTCTTAGTTTTAAGCTTTTAAGCTTGTGGGTTGGATTTTTGGCGATTCTTGGTGTTTTTGTTTGTTGTGATTGTTTGTAAATATTGTTAAGAGACTATGTAAGCCATTAATAACATCAAAGTGGAACAAAAACGCAAGAAATCCTTACCTTGGCTTAATGGAGCAAGAACAATGGACTTTGGACATGAACTTGGAAATTTGGACTTTTTAGAGGACTGTAAAACTATGATTTTGTGTTTGTTAATTTTATTTGTTGCTATGGTGTTGTAGTTCCATGGGTTATGAAGCTAACCCAGTTGGAATGGAGTAAAAAGGAGTTAAAACGAGTTCGTAGTAATGATTCTCGTAAAACATGTCAAGAACTCGAAGAACAGAGTATGAACTTTACACTTTGGCTTAGGATTTGACCATGTTAATGTTAATGGGTAGCTCTGCATTTTTGATATGTTGTAGCCCCATAAGTTAGGAGTCCATAGAGTCCGAAATGGACCAATTTTCTTGTGTATTGAAGGAGATATGGAGGTTGGAGTGGCCGGAGGTCGGAGTCGCGTTCTGGAAACAAACCCAGAATCCGGCTACTGCAGAATGGCGCCACAGCGCCACCCATATGCCCTGCAGCTCACGCTGCAGCGAGGGGCAAGTGGGGAAAAACCGGGACTCGCGCCGCAGCGTGAGGCCCAAGCTTTAAGGCTCACGCCGCAGCGTGAAGCCCGGGGAGCGAGACCCCCGACTGGGTAGTCGTAGTGGCAATCAGTGTATTTTAATGATGCAGCCTCCGTTTTGAACCATTATTTGGAATGTGACTAATTGTTATGTAAATATGTACTTAATTGTGTAGGATATTAAGGAGCGTGTGTTATAATATTGTAGCAGCGCATCAGGCAAGTTTCCTATCCCTTGTCTAACCCTTGTGTTGGGCAAGTTTCTAAACCTTATGCATTATTCTTTTTATTTCGTGCAAACAGGCGTATGTTATGCAAGTTTCCTAACGCTTGTCTAACCCTTGTGTTGGGCAAGTTTTCCTTAACCTTACTCGAATTATATTTTGAGCAGGTTTCATATTTTATACAGGTTGTATATTGTTGCAAATTTCATGACTCAAATTGAGTTATTACTTTTGAATCATATTAGTGGACTAATTATTGTCAATTACTCCACTTCCAAGATAATTATTGATATTCGCAGCTTATGCATTTGAATTCATTATCTATTGTTGGATTGTGAAACGTTTAAGTTCTTCATTCATGAACTGTTTAAGGAGATAGTCTACGCCATTTGTTTCGGTTAGACATGTACAGGTTATTATTTTAAAAGCTATCCAAACCGATTGTTGGTGCGGATTCTTGGACTGAGAGAGCAACCCTTATGTAGGGGATTATAATGTGTCGGTTATTCGATGCAGTCAGAGTTAAATGTTATGCATATACATGGTGTACGAGAGGCTGATCCCCTCGAGTACAACTGACGGGGCCAGGTTTTAAAAGAGTTAGTCGAATGATTGACTCTTTGGCCAAAAGTTCATGGTCGGTTGGACCACTCAGCAGTAAATAATCATTATTCATTGATTCATTTGGACTTTGATTATGTCATTTCTGCTATTTCATCAATGATCATAAATTGTTGATCTATGCAGCTATTATTCTTATTCATTCATGATATATCTTCATTCTTGCTTTTAAACTTGCTGAGCAAAGTAGTTGCTCACTCTTGCTATATCATGAACCTATTGCAGTTAAGCCGGGGAGTTCCAAAGCGGACAAAGGCAAGGGAAAGCTTAAGGAATAGTTATATGTACTATCCTGTTATGTAATTCGTGGAATCATTTTGTATTATTATGGTATTCTGCGATGTATTTTATTTAAGGTTGTAGACCTTGGGACCGTAGTGAACCTTTTGTAATGAACAACATATGTTTATTTTATTCCGCATTAGTTAATTTATGTTGTTTAGAGGTGTATGGATGCATTTTATCGTGATCACTAAATTCGAGGTATTGGTACCTGAATTTGGGGGTGTCACAATAAAAGGACAAAAAAAATATATAAAAAAATTTGTGCGGTTCTATATATTGTGGTCCAGTGATGAGATAGATAACAATTGTCATATAGTCGATCTCATGAAACAATATGAGGTCTAGAATTAAATAAACTGATGTATATGTAAATATTTGTTCAGTTCAGTAGGAAAAAGTAATTTAACCATCTACTCCCATTAGTAGTACGTTTAGATAATTTGTATATATATAATTTTTATTAATATTGATTCAGAATTATATTTAACCCTTAAAAGCTTATCCATACATTGAAAGGAAAAAATTTCCACGTTTCCAACCTACAAGTCACAAATAATACTCGTATAGTGTACATGTTTTCTAAAATACTCTCCCTGATGTAACAGGAGAAAGTAACAAGACAAAATAGGAAATAACAAAGTCAGGATAGGAAATCCTTGGCTCAATGCATTTTTAGCAGGATAGGAATTTGATCCCAAGACATAAGACTCTTGACGCCTTTTAACTACGATATTGGTATGAATTTTATTTAATTTCATACAATACAATATTATAATATAAATTATCTAAAAGTACTACTAATTATAAAATTTATTTATTTTTAAAGATAAATAAATCACATTGATTTTAAATTTTAAAATACTTAAAATTAATTTTAGCAAATTAAAAAAATAAAAATTGAAATCATTCTCATGAAACCATACGAGGCCTAGAATTAAAGCTTAACCATACATTGAAATGATAAAGAAAGGGGTATTGTATGGCTGTGGAAATGATTCAAGACAATTGTTAAGAAGTTGAATGAAATGTTTTGATGTCTATAGCCACATGAATGGAACAATCAGAAGAAAAAACAGGTGGGCTAATTGTAATATTATTTTATGGGATAATATTAATTATATTATATAAAATCAAGCTAATTGATTGGTCTAACTAAGTGTAACATATGAACTCTAATTAAGTTTAACATAAACTGACTAGTGTGGGTTATTTCAGTAAACTTTTGGGCTTGTGATGATTATGCCCAGTAAGTGAAGAAAGTCCTACGCAAATTTTTTCAGTGAGCCTCTCACCTTTTATAAGGGTGCCAAGGCTATTAAGAGTATTGAAAAACTTTGTTATAAGGGTGCCAAGGCTATTTAGAGTATTGAGATCAAACAACCCCCAAAGCCTAAAGTTGTCGAGAAGCCTAACGAGGTCGAGAAGCCAAACCTGTCGAGAAACCGAAAGAGGCAGACAAACCAAAAGAGCTTGAAAAGCCCAAGCCTGCCCCAGAAAAACCGAAGCCTCCTCCTAAAAAGCCCGTAGAGAAGCCCCCGAAAGCTAATCAGCCCAAGGATCCTGCCCTGGCCCCAGCCCTAATCACACCACAACCAGTGCCAATAAATTTTTGTGAACCGGTTCATTGATATCCACATATGCCTATGTATCCAACAGGCACATATTGTGGGCCATGTTCTAAAGCATATAGTGGTGGCCCATGTTATCATGGATACGGAAGACCCGTCCCGCCACCACTAGGCCCATGTTATGATGGATATGGGTACGGGTATGGTTATCGCGTGAATAAAAATTGTTGTGTTACTAGTGATTATTTCAGTGAGAAAAATCCGCAAGGATGCACAATCATGTAAGCGTGGTAAAAAGTCATTTTCATGGAGGGCTTCTAATTTCAACATTTGCTAAAATGTGCTGCCAGTCTTGGATGTATGTTGGATTTTTTTCAAAATACAGATAAAAAGTTTTATATAATATAAAAAATAAGTATAATAAAGTTAGTGGCCAAACGGTTGTTGACAATGAGATTCTGTAAGAAGATTAATGGAAGTTACGTTATTATTTTCATTTTTCGTTTGGCTCTCTCTCCCTTTCTCTCTTTCTCTCTCTCTCTCTCTCTCTCTCTCTCTCTATATATATATATATATATATATATATATGGGCTATATATAGGTACACAGCTGTATGGTGCACAATCGGCTATAGCGACGTTTCACCCGCGACGGTTCACCCATCGCTATAGCCGACTGTGCACTACATAGTTATGTACCTACATATAGCCCATATATATATATATATATATATATATATATATATACATATATATATTTATGAGGGGAACCATTTGTGTATTTCTTACAACTTTTTTAAAAAAAACAAAAAAAATCGGTTTAAGAATTAATCTTACTTATATTACTTTTATATGGGCTTTAATTGAAAATTAATTTGAAAATCGTGATTTTATTTAGGCCGAAATTGGACATTCTTATAATTATAGGCCCGAACGGACCAAAGACCAAAACTTGAATCCAAAAATTTTAAATTGAGCCCAACTTAAACAACCTCGTTATAGAAAGCCTGATTGAACATCCTAGTTACAGATATGATGGGGAAGCTGAAACAAATTTGCATAGAAAAATTAAGTGAGCAAAAGTTGGAGGACTAAAAAGAAATTCATTAATAAGAAGACACAGAACAAACATTTTTACAATAGAAAATCTACAGTTTCCTCAAAAGGAAAACCTTCAACATTTATTCATCAAGTTCCTAATTACTTAACTTGAAAACAAAACAAAACAAACTAATTAATGCTTTCCCAATAACACTTCATTCACCAATTTGTCCAGATTCATAGATGATGATCCATCCAAGCCAATGGCCTATTCAATCTTTTTCTTCCACTCTTTAACATTACTTTTTAACTTCCTTCCTCTTTTTCCTTTCATTAACTCTTTTAAACTCTCGACCACATTTTCCTTATTAACATCCTTATTAATCTCTAACCCCAAGCCCCAATCATTGCAACAACTCCTGCACGTCGTCATATGTTCCCT